>PVJD01000039.1:27529-426778 GCA_004026545.1 Mormoops blainvillei
TAGGAAGTATCACTACGTAGGTGTCCTCGCCTTTATCCAGATGGGTAGCATTTCTCCAGCCAGAGAATCACAAAATATTTTTACAACTAAGGAGCGTTTCGCTTTGTTTTGTTTTGTTTTCTGTACTATGGTAAAGGGAAAGCATATCAGGAACCCTTTGGAATTTTACCGTAAGAGTGCCTCCTTGTACGAAGGCGACACTTGGAAAATCTCAGTCCTGACGAGCGTTCCTTGTGAAAGCCGTGAGCCATACAACGAGACCAAGCATTAAAATGAGAACTGTTTAGCGTGAGGTGTGGGAAATCGTGGGAGAGTCCCTCACACAGTAACAGAGGTGCTGCTCTGAAGACTTGCCCTGAAGGCTCCCCTTTCCCATCCTCTGCAGAGCTGTGGTCCCTTCCCTTCCTCCTGTATAAAATTATTTCCAATGGTTCTGTTCACAAATTCTTGCTGTCCTTCTGAAATAGCACTAGAAGGAGAGGTGTTGGGTTGAGAGAAATTGAGGGCTTTTAGAATAATATTCATCAGGGCGAGGGGGGTCGGGGGGTGGGAAATGGACCCAGCAAGTCCCCAAAATACCAGTGCTTCGAGAAATGTGCCCCTGGAGCAAAACCTGGGTGGGGCATGGTGGCTCTACAAAGCCAGTGCGCCCTGGTTCTGTCCGCAACCGAGGCCGCAGTGGCCAACTCTGCGATGGTTTCTGTAGCTGTAACACATCGCGACAGAGGCCTGCCTCGTGCTCATGCGAACGGCCGACGGTAATGCCGAAAGTAAAAGCAAGTGCGATTCCACATAGAAGCGGCAGGAGTAGAAGCTGAAGAATGTTCACTGCCTCGATTTCTGTGCCTGGCTCCACAGCAGACAGCCCTCTGTGTTTCTCAAACAACATCGGGACCCAGAAGCTCGTGGAGATATGTCGAAGAGGCGGGTCCCAGGGTCTTTCCACCAGAAAGTCTGATGGAGGTCCCCAAAATTGATCTTTGGTTGTCAACAGGAAGCACGCTGGCCTGCTTCTCTAAAGCAGGTTTTCTAAGAGACTGCTTACAAGAGAGGGCAAGCAAAAGCCATTGTTTCCACGACAATGGATTGTGGCAGCTTGGTGACAGATGCTGACACTTTATATAATTAAAACTTTTTAAGGGAAAACGCAGTTAATGAGTCCTTGGGGGAGGGGAGAGTAAGTGGAAAACAGTTCATGTTTTAATAGACAACAGCATAAAGAGGGTGATGGTCACTGGTTGAATTCTTTAAAGTTTAGATTGAAAACAGAAATAAAGGCAGAAATTAATCTACTTTATTAGTCAGTCATAGAATTTGTGATTTAATGTATTGTTGTATATTTATTCCATAGTTAGCCTCTGTTTTCAGTGACCTCTTCTTACATTGTAACTCTCTTCATGTTTGAAACTCAAATCTGAGAGCAGAAAGCACTGAACTCAGCCAGCCCTGAAGCCGTTCCCATTTCCCCTGGCTCTTCGCCGGGAGGCCCCGCCTTGACAGTTCGAACGGGGCTCGCGTGTGGCGGTGCGCCCACGCGCATTCACGCGGACAGGCGCTTGCTAAACCCAAATAGTAGGCTGTTTTAGTGGAAGCTTTAATTGTCTTTGTTTTATTATAAAAGGATAAACGTGTTCACCTGGATAATGTAGACGTAAGGATACTCTGAATAAATCAAAGATGAGCAGTGTCCTTACTTTTTTTTCTCTTGGCCATGAAATTCATAAATCTTATTCCCTACCCCCACCCCCACTAATGTCCCTTTTTGTCCTATGATCAGCCCACATATTTTCAGTTTATATTCCCAATGACCATGTGATGGAATCTTGGGATACTAATTGACTGGCCTGTCAATTAGGTGAAAGGTGGACAGGCAGGCAGACAGATAATGAATAGAAAAGAGTTAGGCAAATAGAAAAGAGTTAGAGAAATTGAGCAATTTTATGTCTGTTCATAAGTTACTTTGTTTCTTGAATTTTTGTATCAGTTCATTAAAATTAAAAGATCAGGGCTTATTACCCAAAACTTCCCATGCAGGCTTCTCTACCGCTTCTTCTGTGTCCTACAAAGATGGGCCTGAATCTTGAAGCCATTGTTTCTCAGAAGAAACCAAAGCGTAATCTGTTCACAATTTTACTCTGAACCCTGAGGCACACTTCAGTTCCTTTATCTCTTGTTCAGCTGGGTGGAGACAAGAACCCACAGCTGCTTTTGGGTAAAGGACTTGCACCTCAACAGAGGGAGACAGAGGAGATATCACTGAGCGGTTCTGCTTTGCTCTTCTTCTAGTGGTTTGGTGTCACAGAAATAGGGCCTCGTGGCTCAAGTTTTGTGAAATCCATAATGTTTATTATCTGCGGGCGATGATTGCCAGAGCGGCTCATGCGAAAAAGACTGACCCTGCTTTACGTAAGCATGTTGGTTTATAGGAATGCTGTTTGGACCTCAAATTGATGGAGTGCTGAAAAGAAAGACCAGAAAAAAGAACACTATATTATGAAGGCCTCCTGTCAAAGACAAAGACACAAGATCCTACATGCCTTCCCAGCTAGGGGTGGGGAATTTCCTATTGTCTGCTTTTGAGAAGAGACTATTTCCAGAGAAATGCAGCAAATTGTTGTAATATAGAGACTCAAGGTATCTTAAAAATACCATGGATTGAATCACATTTGGAAATAGTGTGATTCCAGATCTCCACCCTGTAAAATTTCAGGAAGGCGTGAGAGGTCGTCCTCTCTGCCAACATGAGCATCAAAAAGCCGTAATGGTTTATGACTCTCTGTCTACGTCAGGAAGGAAGCAAAGTTAATGTTTGCTCGTACTCCTGGGCCAGAACTGTGCTAAGCACTTTCTGTGACCAATACTCGATTCATGTCACATCTGCACTTTTGCTTCTCTTATTGGTGCTCAGTAATTAATTGACAACGTGCTGACTTAATGACGCCTAGTTTCACTTTCTTCATGTTTTCCCCATCCACTGTGGCCCCCACTAACACTCCGTGTCCTAAAGTCACCAACCAAAGCCCTACACGTGACGAAGAATTTGGTGCCCCTTATTTTACCTACTTTTCCCAAGAATATATTCTTTGCAAACCATTTTGCTCATTGTGTAATTAAAAAATGTCCCGCTACCCTTGGAGAGCTGTTTGCGGTAAAAGAGGGTGGTCTGGAGCTGCTGAGGGGCTGGGGACTCTGTCCTCTCAGCCCTGAAATCTGACCTCTCCAGTAACATGCCCTCGAGCGCTGACCTTGGCCCTTTCTGAGGGAACCGCGAAGCAGCTACAGCGGCCCTTCCACCTGGGCCCTGGTTTCCAGGAAGCCTGGCTTTCCCGCTGCTGCGTTTCCTTCTCACCACTTCCCTGTGCCTTTGGAGATCAGCCTCCATCACCCGATACACCCCGGGCACATCTATCCACCTTGCAAGTTAAGAGATTTTACTCCAGAATGGCAGGTGTTTGTCTGTGGGCCAGCTATTCAACTTTCTTGATTCTCAGTAACCCATTCATGTGTGTGGATGACCTACAGGGTCACATGCACCGTTTATTGGAAAGAGCGGGAACAGTGTTTATTGGCTAGCAGGATTCTAGTTTCAGCTCTTGAAATTCCTGTCACTTTGAACTACAGCGCGACATTTTTGGAGTCTTAATTTCCTCTCCTGTCAAAGTGGGCTAATAATGCATTCTCCAGCCTCCCTACGAGGTTGTGTTGTGAGGGCTAAGCCAGCTAACATATGTTAAAGTGCTCTGTAAAGTGTGGAGTTTATACAAATGTAAGTAATTATTATGCAAATGATGAGAGATTGTATCAGAACTCTAGAAAGAGCAAGTTCTGCTATGTAAGTAGGTTAGTCATCTCTTTTAAATATGGGGCTTCCGGCAATCCTGTCAGCAAGGGACTGGAGATTTGCATTTGACAGCAATCCAAGAGCAATCCAGCATCAGAAGTTTCACTTTTACAACGGAAGCCACCCTCCAAAAAAGCATGGAAACACTCATAGGACTTGGCCTAACTACTGAAAAGCTCTCTAATGTTTATTCTCTTGAAGATATCATTGAAGCCAAAGCAAAACAAACAAAAATGAAACTAAACTCTCACGGCAAAGTGTTCTCCCACAGTTTCTTTCTAAATGTCTCAGATTTTGGAAGCTCTTCCTGCTTCTTCACCACTGCACACACCTGGAAGCTGAGGACTATAGAATCAACCGCGGTTTCCAGGTGTGTCTTTAAAAGCTATGGGCAAGTTTGGATGGATGGATGGACAGATGGACAGACAGACAGATGGACAGATGGGTGGATCAATAGGTGGTGATGGGTAGATGGGCAAATAGATGGGTAGGGTGGAACGATGGATGGATGGATAGGTAGGTAGGTAGGTAGATAGATAGAAGACACCAAATGAGAAAAAAATATTCCTGAAGTTAGATTGTACAAGATGAAAGCTTACTAAGGAACACTGGCACTCGTAAACAGACAGTCTTCTTGTATTGCCATTTAGATCTATCATTCTGATTGATCGCTGTGTAGTTGGCTGTTATTGGGCCTAATTTAACCCTATGCACTCGCACATCCATCTACCCCGTCCATGGTCCCTGACATTCTACAAATTACTTACTCATGCAAATGATAACCTAAGGCAACCTTTTAGGATATTCGTGTTTAATTACACAAATAGTCCTTGATAAATAAGATTATACATCCTTCCATATGTTTATTCCCTCCTTGATGAAAGGAAAATCTAATTTTCATGCAGATTCGGCGAGGCCAGTGTTTAAGAATTGCTGAGTTTTACGTGGTCTGCAAAAGCTGGACAAAAATCGCACCACCTCTGCCCACAGACTGGTGGCTTTTCCTCAGGTTAAATCAGCTGCTGTATTCTGGAGTCGGGGTTCCTCAGTGGCCCCTCTGTGTTCACAAGGGCAGAGGCAAAAAACAAGGAAGGGCTCAAACTCCTTCATGGTGACGGAGGCGAGATCAAAGTGTATCTCGTTCTGTCGTGTGCAGTTGCTTTGGGTTGCCTGCTTTTGACTGGTCTTACTGATTTCTCTTGGAAGGTCTGGGCGGTGAATTCGGCAGGGAAAGCCCCCAGTAGGTGGATGCGGTGTAGAACCGGACCCGCCCCCCCGGAAGGTCTCAGGGCCCCCCGGTTCCACGCCGTGTCTCCCACACAAGCAGTGGTCAACATCAGCGCCCCCGGGAAGCCCAACGGGGTCATCAGTCTCTACAGGTTGTTCTCCAGAAGCGCCGGCGCGGCCGAGGCGGTGGTGAGTGGCCCCCGACGCGAAGTCCAGGACTGGGTTATTTATTTATTGTTTTTGCATAAACCGCGATGCCCTTGTTTTTCCTTCTCCTTGATCCTTCTTTCTCATCTGTCCTCAGTGGCCCTGTGGTGAACTTAGGGACACAGAGGCCCGTCTAAGAAGAAATAGGGTACAGAAAGTATGTCAGTGCTCAGGCAGAGAGCTGCTAAAGGTGGCATTAAAGACTCCACAAGAGTAAGAAACCTACGACTTTGGAAATAACCAAAGCATATTAATTTAGCTAGAAAATGCACCTCAGCACTTAATGTTCTAGCAGGCAGGCTAGAGTAAGGGGCTGAGAGGCGGCCATGTCGGCTATGTGAATGTCACTCCGAAAAAGAAAAAAAAGAGAGCAAAGAATACCCTTGGGGTCCTCATGTGGTGTTTGAAAACTTCCGGAACATCCTTGAAATGCAGTCTTTCTTTTAGTGACTTGAGAAAGTTTTAGCATATTGGAAGAGACTGCAAAACATCTCAGTCAACAAAGCTGTAGAGCCATGGTCGGTGTGTCACCGTGTCCGGGGCCCGTCGGGGAGACAGACTGGGCTGCTCAGGGACGTCAGCTTTCCTATCAGCCAGTGGCTGAAGGGTCACTGATGATCAGCGAGATCAGCTCCTGCGTTATTGAAATGAAGAGGCTGAAAGCCGGCGAGTGAAAGTCTTTCTTCTGTTACTCTTCCATTTCTCGTGACCAAGTATAGACTATAATATTTTGTTCGTGTAAAACTCATAGAACAGTTGGGCAGATTCCAGGATTACATGATACATTAGACCAATTTATTATTTTTATTATTTGTTATATATTTAGACCAGTTTAGGGAATGATTTGGGCAAGTGTGTGGAAATCTGCAGAGGTCAGAGCCAGGTATTGGAACAGTTTCACAAGACAGCTCTCAGAAACAGGGAAGTCTCCTATTGAATGTTAAGGGAGAATTAGCATATTTTTTACAGGGCTTTGTATTCAGTAAATATAGATGATGTAAATAACAATCAACCCTTGATTATCCATGCTTATAAAATGATAATATTAATAAACTAAAATAATTTATATTTGGAGTGCATCATATGCAATTTTTTTTCAATAGCAGATAGCTCTTCTTAATTATATGGTTTTTTATGTCAACGTGAAAATTAGTTTTCAGTTTCTGAAGGCTCCTATTCCAAAGAGTTCTTAATTAAACCACAATGAGGTAAAAAAAAAAAATTTGCTCCAAATAAACCAAAAAGTTTATAATGTAACAAGGATAATTGAGAAAAAAACTATGATATTTCATATGACCAACACCCTCAGAGGAAAAAGGATAGACTATCAAACTCTTAAATATATATAAAATATACACTATGAAAATACACAGGTATATCAAATGCATATTTTAAGCCCTTGAATACCCATCTCTAACCTGGATTTGAGGGGATTTTCAATCCCAAAATTACATGCAGGTAACAATGGCAGAATATGGACTTTAGACAATAATGACTAGGAATATAATTCAAATATAGATATTGGTTTTTTTTCCTAAAGGCAATCATTCTGAGGGTCACAGAATTTTATCAAACATTTTTGTGTTTTGTGCCATTTTCCAATATCTTTTGGTGGTAATAGACAATGTATGCCTTGTGATTTCTGTCCTGTTACCACCTCAGACTTCTCTCCGTTACATCATTACATTCCTGCCTGCCTCTGTCACGCGTCTCCAGTGGGTTGGTAATTCCTTGAGGGTAAATGCTAGCTACCTGCACGGCACATCTCCCAGACCACCTGGCGTGGTGCTCCGGTCTTCGGAGGTGGGGCGCCCTGTGCACGTGTGCCACCTGCCTGTGGTCTGGATGCGACCTCATTGCGTCTTCTCCGTCCTGCAGGTGTCTGAAGGCCTGGCCACTCAGCAGACCCTCCACGGCCTGCGGCCCTCCACCACCTACTTCATCAGCGTGGAGGCCTGCACCTGCTTCAACTGCTGCAGCAGAGGACCCGCCGCAGAGCTGAGAACCCACCCTGCTCCGCCCTCGGGGCTGTCCTCGCCCCAAGTCCAGGCGCTGGCTTCAAGGACAGCCTCCTGCCAGTGGGGTCCCCCACTCTACCCGAACGGTGTCATCCAAAGGTAACTGACAAGCCAGAAGAGCGAATACACCAAAATAAGACATGCAAACTGACATGCCCAGCCCCCACCCCAAACAGACTTGCTTAGTGAACAGACACCTATGACTAATGAGACAAATGCATTGATTGCAGTGGTAACATTGCCTGCAAAGTGTTTTAAATCATCATATCAACAAAGGATACTAAGGAGAACCACTAAACTGTTTTGAAGTAAGAAAGACAGTGCCCTGGGTTTGCATTCTCTGAAGGAATATGCTTCTCATGGTTCTCGAATGATCTGTTCTGTAGCCTCAGCTGGGGTAGAATGTTCTGTGGTTAAGTCAGAATTTCCTTGATGTAATTTAAAATGTTGACATGAACCCCTGCTTGAAAGAACAGAGAAGTTATTTCACTCAAAATAATCAGAGGAAAAAAAGATTTTCTTCATTTTCAACAGAGGAGAACTATTTTATCAGCCTCCTCTAAAAAGAGAGAACTATCTTATCTCTCCCAACAAGGATGACTGGTCGCTGGGTTGACAGCAACGTGTATATATGTGACTCTTATCTTTTCTACTGCTCATTTCCAGCGGTGTCAAATAGAGCATGTCTGAGAGCAGTTTCCACACATGGAAATTTTGAAGAGCTTGTACTTCCATGAAAACAAAACATCTTCTTAGGAAATATAACCAGTTTTACAAGTGAGCTGAACTAACTCCATGGCCCGTTTTCTCTTGCTGTGTCCGTTCTTTTTCTAGCTATGAGCTCCAGCTCCATGGGGGTTGCCCCCCTGACGCAGACGCTCCCTGTACCCCCAGCCAGCCTGAGACCAAGTACAGGGGGCCGGGCCTGAGAGCCAGCCTGGGAGGTCTGCAGCCTTACACCACCTACAGGCTGAGAGTCGTGGCCCACAACGAGGCAGGCAGCACGGCGTCTGAGTGGGTCAGCTTCACCACTCAGAAAGAACGTGAGTGGCTGCCGCAGGCCGGGGAGGGTGTGGTGGCAGCCGGGCGAGGCTTGTCATGAAAAGCAGGGAAACCAGTTTTATGAAAGGATTGGAGTGAAGGTTTAACTTCGTTGACTGCTACTGAGACTCCAGTGAAGATGACTATTAAGAAAAAATGCCTCTTGCATTTAATAACCGGGAGATCAAGGGCGAATTTAGTGATATTTTTCATGTTGCAATGAGGTGAAACCCAATTTAGAGGAAGTTGATGAATGGGAAGGAGGAAAATGGAGAGACAATTGAGATGATTTTTTTAAAGAATTTTGTCGCTCCTTTTCTCTTCAGATTACAGGCATAATGTCTAGTATTTCCACGCAGCATTGAGACATGGCACTGTCAGGAAAAGGACAGGTGACTAATTAATCGAGGCCTTCTTACATTCCTGTAACAGAACTGCTCATTCGATTTTATAAGGCATATATGGCTGTTGTTTAAAAACGGCGAGCACAAAACATTAAGGATCCGGTACCTTGAATCAGATCCAGCTACATAATTGGCGGGCCCACTGGAGAAGGAAAATTGGAAGCCCCCTCATCCAAAAATCATAAGGAACCCCCACACTTAGCAGAGCAGCAGCCTAAGTCCAGGACTCCGTACAGGCAACACACCTGTTACCTGCACAGGCGACACACCCGTGTTGCTGATTCTGTATATCATCCCACCACCAAGAGCAGCCGCTATTAACATTTGGTGTACCCTGATCCCTTAATACCTTCCCTATAAACAGTTGTTATTTCATGGCCGGGCTCATCCTAGAATTAAAATCATAGAGTCTGTTGTTTCCATGGGCCATCATTTTATTTGCATTTCCCGTGGCATTAAAGAAACATCTTAGGCAGCAAGTTTAATGGCTGTGTAATAGTCCATTCTCTAACTCGGTTGGACATTTCAGCTGTCTCTAATCTTTTCCTTTTAGAAATGTAGTGAGGAATTTCTTCGTGAAGAGTTATTTGTACATCTGATTCTCTTCTTAAGTTAAATTTCAGTGTATTTTGACACTTTATCTCTTTGGGTATTTATTGCAAATTTACTTTCCAGAAACATTGTATCAGATCCTCAGGCATCTTCAGTCTTCGGCATTGGCCCTTGTAAAAGTGGGAGTTGAATGTGATCACATAAACACACCGCAAAGATTGTTTTCAAAGTTGAATGAGATCGAAGCAGGTGCTAGGGGCTTAGGGGCTCTCTCCAAACCCATGATTTCTGATTATTCTGATTGTTTGATTACTCATTTCCTCAGGAAGATCTCCAAATCCTGAAAGGCAAATGAAGCTCTATTTTTATATGATTTACAAGCCTTGTCTTTATTTGTGCTGTTTGATGTAGAGAGAAGTGGAAATCTCTTGAATTAAGTGACAGAGGGAAGCCACAGAAAATGCAACAGTATGTCCTCTGTGATAATAGGCAAAATTTGTGTTGGAAAACCAGATATTTAGGTAGGGCTTGATATCTCTTGCTTTAGTATTTGCAGGAAAAAAAAAAATTATGGCCTGATGCAAATGATTCATTTTGAAACATAAGATGCACATTTCCTTTCATGGTCGAATCTGATGATCACAAATGCATAAATTATCCTCCTTTTGTTATTACACCGAACATTAGCAACAGATGGATTTAATTTTTTAAAAAAAGGGTACCCAGTGTATTTCCAGCACTTACTCATTTCTTTTCTTAAAAGCCTATTTCGTATATAGAGGGATCTTAACACTGTTACAAAAGTTTTGGTTATTTTGGAGAAAATGAGATCTCATGAAGTCACTCCCTTCTGACTTGATAAGATGCTATGGGATTCCCTTATTTATTTCTACAAAAATTATTCCCTTAAAAGAAGAACCTCAGTTAAGGATTCTTTTCCCTTTGTCGCTGTAAAGGAGCTGAAGAATAAAAGGAGAGCTTGCCTGGAAAGCACTCACAGCGTCACTTATGTATCTGACACAACACTTAGGAGACCCGAGCTTGAGTATATGCCAAGGCGCTGTGCTGTTGATTGATTAGCCAGGGCAATGAATCATTGCACCCAAATCGCTATTTGCAAGGCTTTTTAACTCTCTCAGAAAACAAACTAACGGCTCAAGAAAAAGCTTTAAAAACAAACGGGTGCCAAACGCACATAATTCACCATCTAAGCAGTTTGGTTTGGAGGGGAGAAAAATATATTAACTTCATCTAGTCCTTGGGGCTTTGTAGCAATAAATATTGATTTGATATGAAAAATAATAGCTATCTACTGTAGTTAATAGTGTTAAGGATACTTCACCTGTTAAAAGGAGGAAAAAGCAACAAAATATGAGCTCCAGGGTTATGTTGTGAGCAGAACCGTTGTATGTGAATAGTTTTATTTCATAAAACACTGCTCTCCATTGATTTGGGGGACGTGCAGGTACAGTATTGCTGCAGAAGCATTGCATGCACATTCCCGCTGGTGGTCTTTTCTCCTCCAATGCCAGTTTTTTGAAACACTGAGGACAATATAAAGGATCCTAGCGATGCCAAAAATTTTTTTGATGCTCATATTATTTTTTAAAGGCCCATACACACACACTCAGAGGTGGTCATTTTCTTAGCACCCGCCTTTCTCCCGCAGCACCTCAGTACCAAGCTCCCTTCTTGGTGGACGGCAGCTTGACAGTGGTGTGTGTCAACTGGAGCGGCTCCTTCCTCCTGCACGGCCCTCTGAAGGAGTTTGTGCTGACCGACGGAGGCCAGCGCGTGTACCGTGGCCTGGACACCGCCCTCTGCCTCCCCAGGACGGCGGACAGGAGTGAGTCTCTGATGTTTATTTCTCAGCATGGAGGGCGCTCCGTTCCCGAGCTTCACGAGATGGTCTCTCTGAACGGTGGCCAGTGGAGGCTCACCTTGAAAATGGCTCAGTGGGAGTGGCCACTTCCTGTGGAAAAGCTACCACTCGGAGTAAATATGACTTGCCCTCCCCTTTGCTGCCTGATGCATTGACGTCACGATGTGGGAGGGGGCTGCCCCCGTGTGTCCCCTCTCAGGAACTAGACTGGAGGGCAGGTTGGGTTCACAAGAGACACGGGGTCCAGAGGCAGGCGGTGGGAACCCTGAAACAGCACATTTTCAGGGACCTTGAGATGCTCCTGATGCGTCCGCAGCCCCCAGGCATGCCCCACCCGGCGGCGACCAGCTCCAACTCGAAGGACCCCGACGAAGGGCCTTCCCAAAGCAACCGGGGTGCCCGGTCCTGGAACGGCCACCCTGTTCCCTCTGAAACCAGATTCCCTCTCCCTATTTAATTACGTGTCCTGCCTCAGTTTGTCTGAAATGAGAGAGCTTTATGAGGTATTAAGTATTTTTGAATCATCTGTGTGGCGCAGGACCAAAATGTGAAGCATTTTAAGCAATCTGGACTTACACAATGAATTAATTAGCGGGTGTTTTGTTTTTTGGGTTTTTTTCATTTCCTGGCTTCAAACACAGATGAACAGTGAGCTCTCCGGCATTGCATTTATGGTATTTAAAAGTTATTGATACAAGTTTTGCGACTGCTGAGCTACACATTTTTGTGCTCACAGCTCTTGGTTGCCCGGGCAGCTGGCTGTGGAAGGAAGCTGGCCAGATATTGGGAGACTCAGGCTCCGCCCCGGGCCAGGCCTTTCACTATGTCCCTTCCCTCTGGTCCGTGGCCACTGAAAGTGGTGTTTAGATCGCTTGATTCCCGCCGTCTCTTTTGAACATCCTGCTTAGTAAGGAACAGGGTCACTGAATGAAAGGTCACTCACTGTACGTTCTAAAGGAACAGATGTAGCCTCCACGCAGAACGAGATACACTCCATGTTATCATCTTTTCTCCTCTGATAATTCTTTTACTTCATTATACAAGCTCTAAGCCCCTTTAGTTCTGTTGTTTTTATATACACACGCACACTCACATGTATGTATATGCTATTAGTATACTAATTATAGCTACTCTTCTTGATACTCATAAAATCAGAAATAAGTTTGCCATATTCGGTAAAAATCTCACAATTTGCCCTGGAAGCCTGTTTTCAGACTTTCTCATGCTACGATATATTGTCTTTCTAAAAGTGCACCCGTTGTCGTGGGGTGTCGCGTGATGAGCCACTTACCTTCTGTGCAGCCTTCTCTTTCCAGGTCACGTGCACGACAGAGGAAGGGAGCGTTAGGACGCCTGTGATCCGCTATGACACCTCCACTGGACTGGGTAAACATTTCCCTTGCGTTATGCTTGGTGTAGCACCTCATGTTTCTGGAGAAACGTGCGTTTGTTTGTTTATATAGGCTCGTGCTAATAGACTGGCATAGACTGTGGGAAGGGACTGTGTTAAGTGTTGTACGGAATCTTCAAAAGTCCTCACGGAACCAACGTTAGGCAAAGGTTGGAACAGGCTCTGAAAATGCCAAATCGTTGACTTGTAGGTACAGAGGGAGATGAGTAAACTCCCAAGCACAGATTCTGTCGGTTAAGAGCTAGAAAGAAAACTGTGTCCCGCCCCTGCCCCCCAAAAATAATGATTTTTTTAGGGAAAGTCAGAGGAAAGAGATGAGACGAGAGAAAATGCTCTGATACCAATTTGTGTTGACCAAAGCAATAATATTCTACGTTCAGAACCTTAAATGGGGAATTTGGGAAATTTCTGCCTGGTATCCTTTGTAAAAGATTATGATCAACTGGTAATACCAAGTAATGTAGCTGAGGAGATGAAGCTGGAATTTTTATAAGGCAGCTTTTACATTGAGTTCTTCCCACAAATTTTGACTCTCATTTCTGTAAAACTTGACAATTTCAAAGGGCACATTAGAAAAGTACCAAAAATATTTCTTTGAGAACACAATTGGGACTGACACCCTATTTTAAATTCCAGTTAGTGATGTCCTTTCAAATTTGTATGCATACGTAGTTGGGACTCTTTTAATAAACACATCCAAAAATTCTGAGACACAGGAACACCTGCATTGTTGTCGAGCATAGTTCCAATGCGAACGATGATAAACTCAGTTTGTACCTCCAGGCTTCCCGTGCCTGCAGGCCACATCCAACTCCTTACAGCACGGGATGTGGTTCCCCCCAGAGTCACGGCACTTTATCTCGAAGCCACTGCAGGACCAAGCCAGCCGCACCTGACAAGCTTTCAGCAGCTCCAGCATCTTCGCAGGCGGACAGGCAGGGCCGGGGACGCCAGGGCTCACCCAGGATGCGCCGTGCAGCTTGCACATGGTTTTTCCGTGGGCTCCTGGCCCGGACTTTTCCTTTTTTTTTAGCAGTGATTCTCAAATTTAGGTGTGCATAAAATCACCTCGGTGTACTTGTCTGTTCTGTAGGCTCCCGGCCCCCGGCACAGGTGTGGAGTCAGGAGGGGGCTGGCCTTTAGACAAGCCCATCCCAGTGATCCTCGTGCAGGGCGTCAGGTCCCCAGGTTGGGCAAACCCCACCGATGGGTGGGGTCCTCTATTTTTTAAAAAACTTACTGATTTTAGAGGAAGGGAGAGAGAGAACCATCGATTTGTCATTCCACTTATTTATGCACCCATTGGTTGGTTCTTGTATGTGCCGTGAGCGGGGATTGAACTCGCAACCTTAGTATATTGAGACAGTGCTCTCACTAGCTGAGTAACCCAGCCAGGGCAAGGATGGAGACTTTTGAAAAGAAAGAGGATTTTGAAAACAAAAGTTTCCATTGATGAGAGAAGGAAACACTGAGGACTGTGCAGAGTTATGGAAAAGTCCAAGACGGACTGTCCAGCTAATATTCATAGTCGGTTTTAATTTTTATGCTGTGACTTTTCTAACGTTCCCATTCCCTTGCCTGGAGGCAGCCCCCAAGCAGGAAGGACAGCTGAGTCTCAGTCCCCTCCTGCTGCTCCGAGGGCTGTTTCCTTTCTGGGGCTTCCCTCGGGCAGGCTGCCCTACATTCCCAGGCGCCTGCTCAGGCAAGGGGCCCACTGGGCCCGTCAGATCGGCTCCTGGAGTCACAGCCCAGCGTCACACACACGCACGCGCACAGGAAGCTCAGCTCGAAGGTGTAACCCAGGCGGTGGCCTTGGTTCAGTCACACAGCACACACTGGTTCCTGATGCAGGCCTTCTGACCTGCTGGGGCTTGGGCACAGCTTCAAGTGCAGCTCTCCAGTTTAGAGGTGGGAGCAGAGCCCCAGAGAGGCAAAGCGGCTTTTTTTTAATCCTCAGCCGAGGAGATACACGCACACACACTGTAATTTTAGAGAGAGAGGAAGTGTGCTGGGGGGGTCGGAGGAGAGAAACCTTGTTGTGAGAGAGAAGCATCTTATCGATTGCTTCCTGTCATGTGTGCCCTGACGGGGGATTGAACCCTCAGCATTTCGGTGCACAGGATGACACTCTAACCGAGTCACCTGGCCAGGGCTGAAGTGACGTTTCTAACCTCGCAGCCATCAGAGGTAGACTTCGAGCTCACAGAGTAATATCCCATCTGTCACAAAGTTCAGATTTCAGTTTCAGTCATCTCCTCTCCCCACTTCAGCATTCTCACCGCAGTCTGAATTATTTAATCAGGCTTCCCATTAATCATTCCCTGAGAATGTGGGGGTCACGCACCAAGCAGGCCCACCCAGTGGGTGAGGTGCTGAAAGGGGGGCATTTGTCCAGAGCAGAAGCACCTGTGCCTGTCTGTCCTTCCTCCTCTTGGCCGTCAGCACGTGGCCAGGCTGGGGACAGGCCGCATGGTGGCAAGCACAGCGATCTGATGTCCCCAGGGCCGGTTTGCACAGAGCTTCTGAGGACCGGGGCTGTCACGGGAAGCGAGGGCCTCCGGATCCCACAGCACTGACTCGGCCTGCAGAGGGACCCCAGCGCCAGTGTTAGGTAGCAAGGGCGGGCCGCCCCGGATCCCCCTGCGCCTGGGGCATGGCACAGTGAAGCAGGCCTCCCTCAAGGTTGCTTAGGTAACCCCTCTAAAAGTCGACTCCCCACCCCCACCCCTGCCGTCTGTCCCGTGGGGCCGTGCAGCCGCTGAGGGTCAACCCGGTCTCCCGAGGGCGGTGAGCTTCTGCCTGCAGCCCCTGATGCACTGTCCCCGCCCCCTGCCTGAGCACAAGCGCAGATGGGCACCCCGAGACCCACTGCTTCGAACGACAGGGCGAGAGACCACCAACCTGCCTTCTGTGCCCCCGGGTTTGGCAGGCCTGGTGCTGACGACGCCAGGAGGAAAGACGGGGACTGGGGACGGCGGCCCGGAGCTCTACGGCGAACTGTGGTTCATTGTGCTCATGGCAGTCCTGGGCTTGGTCTTGCTGGCCATCTTCCTGTCCGTGATCCTCCAGAGGAGAGTCCGCAAGGAACCGTATGTCAGAGAGAGGCCTCCCTTAGTGCCCGTTCAGAAGAGGGTGTCCTCGCTGAGTGTCTACCCACAGCGGGAAGCCCACATGGTATGTCTCTGAAGGGGCCCCGTTTCCTGTCATGAGGCTAGAATACTTGCGTTTATTTAGAGAGAAATAATTCCGAAGCCGTGGTAACAAGGGACTAGAGGCTAGTTCGGTCTGACTGTGTGAACCCAGGGACGCTAACTCTAGAACAATCTTAATTTTGGCAGCACCCGGTGCTGCAGACTGACTGTCTCGCCCAGCCCCAAATTCCCACATTAAATCCTAATCCCCAGTGTCAGGGTATCGGGAGATGGGGCCTTCAGAAGCGATTAGGTCATGAGGGGTCCACCATCATGAGTGGGATTTCCTGTGTGAGAGGCCAGAGCAGAAGCCTCCCCCATCCGTGAGCCAGGGAGCGCCCCCGGAAAGGCAGGGTCTGGGGGAAGGGTGCGAAGCGGCCACGCCCTCCCCAGGCATGCCGCTGTCCCTGAACCTTCGGGTGTTCGCCAACCCAGCTCTCCAGACCTGTCCTTCTGGGTTTCTGTGGAGGCCTCATTATGTGGGTATGGGTATGATAGACTGAGTCACTTGCCAGTGGCCAATGATTTAGCCTCCAGCCAGGGTAGGAGGATGGGACCAGAAGTTCCAGCTCTCTCTTCTTGTGTTTGGTCCTACTGGCCACCAGCCCCTCCTTAGGTGAGGCCCAAAGGCCACCACATTAACATAACAAAAGACAGCTTTGTGGCTCTCATCACTTTGGAAATTCCAAGGGTGTCAGGAGCTCTGTGACAGAAATGGGGACAAAGACCAAATGTATTTCTGAAGTCACAGTATGACAGCAGCAGCAAAAGTAAGCACAGATGTCTAGTCAAACTGCTTAAGTTTCAACGCGTGAAAAAATGAAACTGAATGAACGGAGCCTTCTCCACCTCCCAGACCCCTCCCACTTTCCAGGACAGGGCAGTGAGCCACGCGTGAGCCCTGGACTCACGCCCAAGTAGCAGGCGTGTTGGGGACAGGACAGGGCAGCAGTCACCGTAAGGCCCGTGGCTTCCGGCTGGTGCCGGATGCAGCCACGTGCAGATACGTATGTGTCTGTGCATCTCAGGAGGGCACTGAAGTGTGTGTATGTTACGCTGTCCCTGGAGAAACACTGAGCTTTACAATGTTCCAAACACTGACCGATGCCTCCCCGTCTGTCCTCAGTTTGACTCGGTGGCTGATGTGTCTGACGTGTCCAGCAACGTCACCCTGAAAAGCTACACCATGCACTTTGAGGTAGTCTGTGTGCTGCGTGAATGCATGGCCTTCTGCATGGGGTGCCGACCGCACAGTGCACAGCGGGCATGTCTCGGCGGAGGGCCCAGCCGCGGCAGAGAGCTGGTGCGTAGCAGCGGCCCGGCTCCCCATTCGGGCCCTGACCAGGCCCCAGGTCCTCGCCAGAGCGCCTTTGCGTTTGTGATGTCAGGGTCAGCCCTGACTTATCTTGGAGGCTGGATTGTGTAACAAGGGGAGAGAGATGTGGGATGAGAGGAGAGGGAGGGAGGAGTCCGTTTCTCTGCACAAGTCCGAGATGCTCAAGGGTAAGACAGACGTGCTCACCTAGCGGGAACCCGGGGAGAGCACGGCTAACTGGCTGCGCTCCGCGGTCGGTGACCCTGAGAGAGGCTGTGTGTGCAGGGAGGGGTCCTTTGTCAGCCCACCGCTGTGGTGCGGCCAGCGCTTCGTGGAGGACACAGTCTGAGGGCCAGAGCCTTCGCTCTCCAGCTGCTGAGACACCGGTGGGCCGTCCAACGCGGCTGTTAGCTTATCACATCATCTGCGCCAAGAACCCGGAGCCACAGTTGAGCTCCGGAGAGGGCTGTGGAGACGGCGGTCCCCGCATTGACAACGTGTGCCACACTCTTCTGTCCTGTTTCAAACCCCTCCTCTTGAGCCACTAATCGCCAGCAGCTCCTTTCTGTGCAGGGGTTGGCCGACACCAAGATCCCACGGCCTGGGGCCCGCGTGAGTCTCAGGAGCAGCCGGAGCATCTCCGTCCTCCGGATCCCAAGCCAGAGCCAGCTCGGCCAGGCCTGTCCTCACAGCTCTCTGCACCGCAGCGTCAGCCAGCTCATGGACGTCCCTGACAAGACCGTCCTGGTCGATGACTCGCTGTGGGAAACGATCGTGGGCCACGACAGCGGGCTGGTGAGTGTCTTTCTTCCCCCAGAGCCTCCGCTAAACATCGCGGTGGACCCCCCGGCCAGGAGATGGCGCGGGGCCTTGTGTGCCTGTCGGAGGCTGCCCACGGCCCAGCGTCCCCCTGACCGTCCACCCGAGCATTTGACTAGTGTCGCCGTGGTTGACGGGCAAGGTAGAAACTTTGTCTTGTGTTTTCAGGACACAACAGAGCTCAGAAAATAAATTCACAAGTGAAGGGACATCCTTGGGCAGGAGGCTGGAAACATAACTGGCCGCAAACAGGGGACGAGGGACAGGCCCATGGTTTACTGTAGAAACTGAAAGCGCAGCCGCGTCTTTTTCCTTCTGGTTTACGGTTCGAGAAAACGAGTCTCCAGATGGGCTCCATGGTTCCTCTCCTAGTAACTCAGGAATCGTAAGGGTAACCCTGCCTATGAACTTCATCTTCCTCAAGTTCAGCCCACTGGGTACACGTAACGGAGACTGAAGGTTAACCTCGTCGTTATCTGTTGTTTGCTATGAGCCCCTATGGCTAAAATGAATCAAGGCCCCCAGTTTTGCCACCCAGCAAACTTCTTCACTGTGCCGACCACCTAGACTTGTGCTGGAGAAACACTCCTTTGGGGCAGCTAAGTAGCAGAGAGGCAGAATTATTGACCCCCATTTCTTTCACCCTCCTGTTTCTGGACTCTCTTCTCCAAATCTTGACTTTTCCTTCATGGAGAAGCTGCCGCCTTCCAGGAAGCCCTTCCTGACTCAGGTAAAGTCATAAAGTGTCCAGGCTCCTATCACAGTGAATCAATAAAACATAGCCCTCCCGCCTTGTTCAGAACGATGTTCCGCAGTTTCAAATCATGGGCTTCCTTGTGGTTAACATGACTGCCGAACTCCGTGGTTCCGTTCCAGATCTGAAGTTTCTAAAGGGCAGGAACAGTTACCTTAGTTGAAACACGAAATTGCTAACTGGTCATGTTGGATGAGCGTGCAAAAATGGCACTTTCCTAGGGCTCTACCTGACACACTGAGGGCTTAGACGCACGAGCGCTCACCCAAGAACACAAGCTGCTCATTGTTTTGCGGCCAAGGGCTCTTAAGAACGTCTGACCGCAGCGCCCGTGTTCCGCTGTGACACGAGATGCCGTTTGCCCTGGCTTTCGACCGTGCTAGGGACAAGCTGCATGCAGTGCGGTGGCAGCTTCTGAACCGCCAGGACTAGGTGAACTGCTCCTTACAGTTAGCGTCACTAACCCTAGTTAGTGAGTACCAATGCAGGAAGACAGCAGGAAGCAGTCAAGCAAAAGCAGCCACATTCGGGACCTTCCACTTGCACTGTGAACCAGAGTCTCCCCTTTGCAGCCCAGGAAGCCGAGGCTTAGAAAGACAAGGCTGTGGCAGACCACTGTCCTCGGGTGGCGTGCATTTTGGACGAGTCTGTAGTTCAGGTGTGCGGGTGGAGTCACCCTTTCCCTGAGGTGCATTCGGGCAGAGGGTCTCAAAAACCCACCTCAGTGTTGAGCCCGGGACATGAGGCTGTAAGAAACTAGCGCTGTCGGTGGGTGGCAAACACTGTCCTGACCGGGCCGCCTGGTTGTTTCAGTACGTGGATGAAGAGGACCTGATGAACGCCATCAAGGGCTTCAGCTCGGTGACGAAGGAGCACACCACGTTCACCGACACCCACCTGTAGCACACGGAAACCTGCAAAACGTGAGTGAGGCTGGGATGCGGGCTGCCCTGACACAGCGCAGATGCCGGGGGCCGTGGCTTGTCACTCTGTCACCGTTTAAGGGAATGAGAATTGCGCAGGGCCTTGTTGCTCCCTGGTAGATACCTAAGGAACGCGATTGTTCTGGCTGCCTGAAATGGAAAAATCTGGGAAAATCCTTGTTCCGCGGAAGCCAAAGCCACAGGCGCGCTCGCTCAGCCCGGCCTGGCAGCAGGGCCACGGGCTAAATGATCGACCGGCGGCAGTTTCCAGCAGGCTCCGGGTCGGTGCCCAGCAGGGCAGTTCGGGGCTTACAGTCGAACTCAGTCAGAGCCCGTCCCTGCCGCTTCTGTCCCCTCCTTTACCGGAGAGGTCGACAGGACCCTCCCTGTGAGGAACGACCGACCCTTCCAGGGGCCGCAGCCGCAAAGTACAGTCCCAGCGGCAGGCCGAGCCGAGTCACTGAGAGGCGCGAAGCCCACACTGAGGCCGCACACGGGGCGGCCGGTTTGCTTGACACATTGTTTACAGCTGTTGGCCAAACCTTCTGACGGAGCATCACATAAAGTTACAAATAAATGTCTCTTCCTACTGGCCTTGACTCTTGGAAGAGGCTGGGTAAGTCCTCAGTTTTTTGCTTTAATTTTTCTACCTGCCCACCCAACTTTTATATGAAGATACAACAGATAATTATAACTTTAGTTAGACTGAATATATACTTTGCCTATGACCTTTCTCCCTCGCGAATGACTCAATGACAATGTCAGTCAGTTTCCATGCAGATTAATTCTCCCTCCCCTCCCTGTCTTATTATTGGAAGAGGAGATGAACTCATGTAGGTATACTTTAAACAGGTAACTGTTCCTAAAATAACTTGAAAACACATAGTCTTAACCATTTTTATTTGACTTAATCGATAAGTACAAGAAAATGGTTGTGAAACCACTGGTAAAATGGTAAACTTTAAAGCATTTATTTCAGCTTCACTCACTCAATTTCTTGGAATGGGAATATATACATTTTTCACCAATAAATGCTTAATGCTTTAAATTTACAATTACCTATTTGCAGGAACTTGAAAATCTTTCCAAATCTTGAAAATCATTCCAATTAAATGAAAAAAAAAAAACACCTTTATTCTTACAATGTAAAATATATTCAAAATAACATTTAACAGCAGCCAAAACCTTTAACCAAAAATTCAGCACTACGGTCTCGTAAGCTTAACAAAGTGGCCACACCCTACGTTCGGCCTTCTGCCTGTGAACACGGGGGGAAATTCCGCAGCCCCCAAAGTACGGCGGAGAAGCAGCTGGCACAGTTTCCCCTCCGGGGCACTCGGCGCTCTGTCCTTGATCATTACTTTTATTTCATCTGTTCAAACACACAGACAACTGCTCCAGCTTTAAAGAAAGTTTAAATGGACGTTGGGCATTTAATATTTGTGATGCCTGCCAAGATTTAAGACCGCCAACAACGAGAATCAGAAGATGACCTACAGTTAAAATTACCCTAAGGGACTTACTGCTACCAGTATGGTCCGTTACTCAACATCAATAGTGTTTTGAATTACATGGTGTTTCTTCACACACATAGCACCTCATTAAATATCAGGTAAACACTTTGCAATCACAAGGGTTGAGAGACTAAGTTCCAAAGAGAATTGTGTGATTCACTTCGGAAAACCTTGCAAGGTCAGCCTCAGGCTCACTCAGGACCAGGGAGGCGCTCCTCGGTCCCCGCACCGACACGGGCGCCATCCCGCGAGGGCGGTGCACTCACCCCACCTCTTCCCAAGCTCCCCGGAGGGACATGTGGAAATGGGCTCTTGCTGTACAAACTGCCAGTTAAACATACTTGTAAACTTAAAAAAAAAAAATCTTCACAAAGGTCAAATGAGATAGGTTTTTTTATCTCTTTACTCCCGATAATTCTGTTAAAAAGATACTAGGTGAAGTCCAGCGTTAATCTGTAAAGTTTTGGTGTAAAACTTAAGACCCTCTCCAACCCATCGTGCCGCCTCAGTGCATTTCACGGTCCTCCTCTCAGCACACTCTTCCTGTTTGCGCCCGACGGTGCTCGGCTTTGCCTCTGTCGGACGTTCACACCGTCGATGGGTAACGTGGAACTCCTCCAAAAATGACAGTATTGTCAAAGATATTTAATACCTATATTAGTTAAAAAAGCATGTATCAAAAAAAAAGAAAAAGAAAAAAAGCCCTGGCTGGCTGGTTCTGCTGGTGGGAGCACCATCCCGTACACAAGAGGTTGGGGGTTTGATCCCCAGTCGGGGCGTGAATGGGAGGCAACCGATTGATGTTTCTCTTTCTCTCTTCTGCCTCCTAAAATCAATATACATATGTAAGAGAAAAAAAAATACTATTCATTTTGGTGAGCGTTCACAAGCCGTACTCTTGGCCTGAGGAGTCGCTTTTCTTATGGCGAGGGGATGGCGTGGTCTTGGTGGGAGAGGGCGATGCAGTGCCAGGGGAGTCTGTGCCTCCGTCGGAAGTACTGGGAGACGAAGCCAGGTGGGGCACTTTCTTCCTCCCCAGGAACCCTCCTCCTTCAAATCCTCCCTTCCTCCTTAGCTCCACTTTGTTTTCATTTTCGTCTTCTGACGACCTCTTCCTGGGTTCGAGGAAGGCTTCGGCTATTCTGTGCGCTTCCAGTCCGCTCTCTGCCTCCCTCCCGCCTTTTGTCTCCGCTCCCGGAGACTTCCTCTCCGCTGCACTGCCTTCCCCCGCTGCGCACCTGGCCTCCGCGTGGCCGGGGCCCGGGCCAGCAGTTTCAGGGGCAGCTCTTTCTCCGTCTCTGTTCAGGTTGAGAGTCTGAAAGTCCCGATAGCTGTGGAAGCTCTCCGTCCTCCTGGCCCTGGCTAACAGAGGGCTCTCCCGGTAAGGCCTCAGGGAGCCGTAAGTGGCTGCTTCGCGGACAGTCTCCTGGTGCTGGAGCTGCAGGCTGAAACAGTTTTAAAAGTTGCATTCAGATCTTTCTGAAAATTTTCAGGGGCACATCACATTCACTAAACCACCAGTGTGAACACAGGACATACTTAAGTACTTTAGATATTATATGCATGTGTGTATAGAACTATCACTGAAAATGGATATTCAGTCAAGCAGGATTTTTTTCAATTGTAGTTGGCACACAGTATTATCTTCATTTCAGGTGAACAACATAGTACTTACACATTTATAGAACTTACGAAGTGATGCCCAGTAAGTCTAATACCCACCTGCTCCTATGAGGTTATTACAATATTAGCGGTTATATTCTCTATGTTGTACTTTACATTCCGTGACTATATTTATAAGAAGCTAAATCTCTGAATAGATGAAAAAAGACTTTAAAACCGATGTAGAACCACTACAATTCAGTATTTGGCCCTAAGTTCAGACTTTGGATATTTTTAATAGTAATATATGTCATTGCCTTAAAAGCACATAACATATATAAATAACAAATCATTATGCTGTACACCAGTGGCTAATACAGTCTTGTATGGATGTCAATTGTACCTCAAAAGACTGAAAAGTAAATTACAGTATGTGTAAAGGTCAGCTGGGACAATGCCATCACTCCGTCAGTACCTCCCTGAGGCATTATGAACAAAGAGTGCCACAGGCACTCCAAGGTGACACAGTTCTTCTGACTTCGAGTGAATTCTCCATCGCAGAATAGGCTTCTCAACTGGCAGAAATTCACAAAATCAGGTAAAGGGTAAAACTGTTTTTCTGTGCAAAGAACCAGAAGTGTGTACTGGATAAATTCAGTAAAATTAACAACAAAAAAGCTGAATAGAAACAGAAAGTCTGAATTTAAAATGCAGTCAGGAAGAGCTGGCTTTGCAGGACAACTCGAGTACGAGGCCGCGGCCCGCCTTCTCCACCGCGGCAGCGCGGCCCGCGTGACGCCCGCGCCTCGGCCTACCTTGAGCTGGACTCCCGCAGGCGGCTGTGCTGGACCACAGAGGTCGCGGGGCTGATGTTGGGGGTGGCACAGCGCGACGTGCTCAGGTCACACTGGTCCAGCAGCTTCAGCAGCTCCTCCTCCGTGGGCCCCCCTGCATCTGGGGGAAACATCCATGCCCGTGACTGCGCGCCTTGAGCTCGCCCCGCCGCAGCGTCTCCCCCCCAGTACCTACCCTTGTCTTCAGTCTTGTTGGCCATGTCCATGGCCGTGGTCAGGTCCCACATCTGAATGCTGCCGTTAGTGTGGCCTGTGAACAGGTAGCGCCGGGGCCGCGAGCCCATCCTGCTGGAGCCCTCGCACTCTCTGACTGTGAACGCGGAGATGGTGGTGCAGTCAACAGCCTGGATCTCGCAGATTCTGCAAGAGAGGTTGCGCTGTCATAAACCGGGGGAAAGAGTGATGCTGTCAGTGAGACTTTATTATTGATTTTGAGAGAGGGGAAGGGAGAAAGAGAGGGAGAGAGAACATCAGTGCACAAGAGATATGCCGATCGGTTGCTTCTCACACGCCCCCAACTGGGGACCTGGCCCACAACCCAGGCACGTGCCCTGACAGGGAACCAAACCAATGACTTTTCGGTTCACAGGCTGGCACTCAATC
The DNA here is from genome assembly GCA_004026545.1 of Mormoops blainvillei. Lineage (NCBI taxonomy): Eukaryota > Metazoa > Chordata > Mammalia > Chiroptera > Mormoopidae > Mormoops > Mormoops blainvillei. The sequence continues at coordinate 51,688 of PVJD01000039.1, forward strand.
CACTGAGCCACCAGCCAGGGCTATAACTGAGATTTTTGAGATTATTTGTGAAGTTACAGTTGTGAATACTCCACATATAAAAAACAGATTTAAAGGGTTCAAGACAACCGGAACCAAAGTCAAACTTTATTTCTTTGAGTCTAGAGAAAAGGCTCTGATAAACTAATGTGTCAAGTAATTAGCGGCAGGCCAAATTTACGTCAAGCTTGAAAAAGCTTTGGTAGGAAATGAGCAGCTCTTTCAAAGGAAGTTACATCTAATATAGTTAGTGGCTACACACAATAGGTCACAGGGTTTTAGCTCCTTTTCCATCACGACAGCCTACAAAGGTAGTTGAACCTCATTTTACGAAGAAACAGGCTCAGGGCAAGTCACTGACGCCGTATGTACACAGCTAGTGAGAGGAAGTGCCAGGGTTAGATTTTAGTTCGGCCGCCTGCCATCGAGTTCACCGTGTTCTTGTCCCGCTGTGTCACTAGTCCTTCCTAGCCGCCTGCAGCATCGTGGAGCTGAGACGGGTCCTGTGGCGTGCACGCTAAATACACGTCCTAATGCCACGTTAAGACAGTCACAAGATAGCGACTCGACTTCTCTCTCAACGTTACCTATCTATCAGATTGTTCAGGGTGTTTTGTGAGGCAAAAGTGACCTCTGAATGTAAATATCTGTACAGTGAAGTGTTACCTTTTCCCAGTGGAAGAGAGTCTTACAAACAGCTTGTTAGTGATGGGAACAACTTTCTGGATAAACACCTGCTGATCATCTCGCTCTCCGAAAGGCCCTTGGTCAGAAAACAGAAAATGTCAAAAGAAGTCGATTAACATTTAAATGGCCCCATTTAACAAAAAGAACATTATTATTAATACTGAAAAAGAAAAGGACTTTTCATGCCTATTAATATGCACTGCATTCCAAGTCAATCAGACCAAATGCAGTGATACAAGTACTTCAACTGGCATTAAAAAATTTTTAAAATGCCTATCTCAAAATTATATTTTTGGCACTAAGGCTTTTAAAGCTGAAGACAAAATAACATGCTTAGGACTGCATATTATCAGTACCAGAAGGAAACCTGCTAAAATACAAGCTCTGCATTTACTCACTGTCTTTGAGAATATGCTCAGTTCCTTTTAACTTCAAAAAGGGGACATATAAATGAAGTTACATTTATGTGTTGATTTTATTCTCTGAAAAGCCAACATGTAAAATCTTAAAAAATAAAATGAAAGTTCATTAAATAGAATTTTATTACTCAGAAGCCTGTTACATCCTGCAAAGGTTTCAATCTAAAAAAGATTCAGTTATTTTTACTTTATTGTTCTTGGCAAGGCAGGCAATTGGCTCATCCATTTTAGAAAGGTTCTGAACAATATAAAGAAAAAGTTTTCGTGCAAAACAAATATAAAATTTTAGTAATTTTCCATCATATTCAATAGCTAAAATACCAAATTATTCACGAAAGTATGTGATGTACAAGTTTTAAAGACCTGCTATTCCAAGTTATGCGAATCACACCTAATAAACATCTTTATTAGTTAGCAAATATATTATTTACTTCATGCCACAGTAAATGCTTCACGAATAACTCAGTTTGACCACTGTAACCATGAGGGTGCACTATTATTATCTCCATTTTACAGGTGAGAAAACTCAGGCCCTGGGAGATGAGTTTCATACAGGTCCCACTTGATGAAACCGGAAACTGAACCCAAACTGTCTTGCTCTTGGGAAAGCTCTGCGGCTGCCCCATCATCACTGGACAACCTGCTGAAGTCCGCTCCACTGAAGAGAAATGACAGTCCTCACCAACAGCCCATACACAGTCACGACAGTGGTGATGAGTAAAATAACCAGGAATGGGAGCTACGGGACTGTATCTTCTCCCCCTCAAACTTTCTATTAATCATTCCCACCTCTCTCCTTAGTTTCTCCAATTCCTCTCCCCAAATTGGCTCCTTTCCTTCAGAATACAAAAACATGCTCAGATCTCTCCGGTCTTCAGTGGGCTTCAGAAGCATGAAGAACACAACCACTGAACTTTCTTGCCTTCTAATCTTTCTCCTGCGGTCACCTCCAACAGTCATTACTCTGTCACCCATGAAATCGAGAGTCCGCCCTTACCTGCCCATTGAAACGGGACTTCCTGTTCTATCCCTCTAATCTACATCTATCTCTTAGGATATTTTTTAAAGAATAAAGATTTTAAAAACCTCCCTGCTTCCACTGGGTTTCAGGGCCGTTCCTAAGTGTCTTCTCTTGCCCGTTACACGTGTACCCTCTCGTCCGACCCCCAACCCCCAGGCTCTGATCTCACACCAGCAGCTGACGACCTGGACGTGTTCTGAACTGGCCAGGTCCCCTTGGCCTCCATCTTTCACTGTGCTGTCTGCCCAGCTAGCAATGCCCCAGTCCTCCCTAGAGCCTCCCACCCGTCACGCCTCAGCTTAAACACGAAGACCTCTACGGAGCATTCTGTCTGAACGTCACTTCCCACCGGTGCTGAGCGGGGATGATCTCTACGCTTGTGAGACTGTTGAGAAGATGAAACGAGTGTACGTTACCACATCCAGCACGCGGCCCACCCAGCACTGTCTCCCCTGGGGGCTTTTTGCCTTTGAGCACTGTGTGCGAAATACAACTATTTGCTTTTTGTTCCCACCACTCACTATACTCTAAGGTGATGTTTACTTCATTTGTGTTAGGTTTCTAATGCCTGGACCAAAAGTGCTCAGTAAGCATCTGTTTATGCCATAATTTTAACTTAGACAATGTTGTATGTCAATTAAATTTCAGTGAAGCTGGGAAAAAAGTGACAAGATGGATCCATAAACACCCAGTACCTGGCACTGCGTACGGAACTGGACTCACAAAGCAATGTTAAAATGAACACCACTGAGCATTTCTTTTTCTGAAAATCCTGAGTCTGTGGTGGTACTATTCTCAAAGCTGGCTTTTTAAACATAACTATTTAAAATCTTTACTGCAGGAGCAAATTATGGATGGACACAATTGTTTCATGCAAAACAATTACAATAAAACATTTCGAATGTACTTCCCATTTTCCGTCAGTGCTGGAATTGCTGATTATACAGAATGATCAGAAAGGCACATTAGTTAACCCACAGGTCCTACCGAACTATTAAAAGTACAGTGAGATGCAATGAGCAGTGTAAATTCTTTCCAGTGGGTGCTGGGGAAATAACCCGTCTCTGTGAGGCCTGTGTGCACGCACAAGCGTGTACCAAGTACAGAGACAAATCGAACTAACTTCACACACCTCCCCTTAGGTCAGAGCCCACGGAGGGGGCGCACCACACTGTTCCCTCGTGGACCGACCAGCACCAGGATGGCTCTCGGTGCGTAAGAACACCAGCCCTTTAACATCTTCGAATTTTATTTTCAGTTTATAAGCAATGAAAGAAAACAATTCAAACCTCAAATATGAATAGCCATCCTGGCTTTTAATTATAAACAAAAATAGCATTTGAAGATAGTATTTTAAAGAGGAAATGCTAATAACTGGAAAAATTTGCTCACTTTTTAAATTAAAAAATGATGTAATTTTGTGTATTTAGAGAACTTAAAAATGCACTAAATTTGTTTTAAATAAGTTTCATAACAAATAAAAATATTTAAAACTTAAGTGTCAGGTTTCTACTCTTCCTAATATACTTGGGCACTGCCCACATGGTATTTGAAAACACCCCCAGGTTATCTTACTCACCTATGTCGTTCCCAGAGGAGTAGCTCCCGTGACTCTCCGCCTCCTCCAGGGACAGGATCTTGAAGGACGCGAGAGGAGTGGACCCAGGCTGGGTGGAGATCATGCCTCTGAATCGCGTCACTGTCCACGTCCGGACGTGGTTGTTGTCCGCACAGACTGGGAGAGGAGAGAATGCGCAAGAGCTGCTAACCGCAGCCAAAGAGCGCCGACAAAATCGCTCTCACGAACACGCTTTACCTTTTGCCCTATGAGCTACGTTAAACAGACTCGAGCCCACCTGGGATGGCAAAACACAGCTATCCTCAAATAATACATACTCTGGACCTAGCCAATAAAAATGAGAGAATGGTTTACCTTGCTGTGAATATCTAAGATCTATAAGTAAATCTATGGATCCTTATAAAAGCAGCGTGCAGAGTAGAAAAGGTTAAAAAAAAAATTTGTAAGAGAGAATACACTAAAGATTAACCCATTCCGTGGCTAAACTACATGGTAAACAAGTTGCCTAGTTTATTTTTTAAGCCACAGAAACTTTCTGCTTATGTTACTCAAATATTAAACCATCTAAACCAGGAGTTACTGAAAATTTATTGTCACAAATGACATTTGTCAAAAAGTTCTTAGGAACCAACTATTTTTTGTTTACTCACATTAAGGAAAATTAAGATCCCATAAAAAGCAAGAAATTATTTTTATATCAAATAAAAGTATTTAAAAATATACTCCAAATTTAGTTTACTTTTCATGTAAAAATATTAAGTGGTCATATACTGAGATATATCTAACAAAAAACTTTCTTTTTTTGGTCTGATTATACCATTAAAAAATAGAGACCAAAAAATACCATTAATGCAAGAACTATACTTTGGTGTCATGCCTTAATAAAAAAGTATACTAATCTGACATTTATTATGATTTCAGAAAACTTGTATTATTAGCAATGAGCTATGAACTCATCAAAATATGCCAAGAAAGCACCCAAATTTAATTGCAGACACATAACCCTTCCTTTTGGGTAAAATGCCATAGCTGCACATTTTAAAACAAAACTTTAGAAAGAAATTTAATTTGGACTACTTGCAATAAGAATAAAAAAAGGTTATGAATGTTACTTAGGTAACAAAATTCTCAATTCTCAGAATGCCAGCTTTCTGCTGAAAAAGAAAGATATGTTTAGTTCTATGCTGTTTATTCAGCTTCGTGGGAAATAATATCCTGGTTTCACGATTAAATTATTTTTCTGAATCCTAGTAGAGTTAAATATTTTAAAAATTACGGCAAATTTTGTTATGTGATTCAAATGAGCAATTATGGCAATTTGCTAATACTCATCATTACCTAAAGTTTTTACTTAAGACACAGAAACTGCCACTATGGGGAAAAAAGGATGTCATTACATGTACGCTGATACCCACCAGGTGGCAGAATAACACAGTTGAGCACCGCAGACATAAAATACTCCTGATTTTTGGCTTAACTGGACTTTGTGAGAACTTTACTTAAACTTCAAACCTACGGGGAACAGCTGGTATCAAAATGCAAGGCTGACGGTGGCGTGCCTGACCCTGCACGAGCGCCATCACCATCGAAACACAGCAAGTACCACTGAGACTACCAGGCACTGACACGTAAAAATCACAACACCCTGCAAAATGATCCACTTCTCCCAAGATCAAAAGACCTGCTCCTACAACATTTATTCGGCATCCTTTACTTGTGAAGAACTATACGCCAAGTGCTGAGAACAGGGTGGAGAACGCAAGTCTCTGCTACCATAGAGCTTACTAGAAATTCCTACCAGAGGGAGTCAGGTGACAGACAACAAATAAATGATCAAATGACAAGTCCCAGAAGAGAAAGCGAGGTACTGACAGAGCAGGCGACTGCTCCACAGAGGATCAGCTAACCGAGACCGAGTGCCCAGGGGGCCTCTCTGAGGAGGCAGGGGGCGGGGGCACGGGCAGCAGGAAGAGAGACAGGCCTGGCGGGGAGAAGACGCAGGAGGGGCCGACCAGATGCAGAGCAGGAAGAGACGCGGATTTACTATCTTGTTCTACATACAATAGGGAGCCACTGGGAATCAGGTCTGGTCTGCATTTTTAAAAGGTATTTCTGGCTGCATCACTGTGTTAACACACTTCCACGTGACATTAAGGAGAATGTATCGCAGAGTGAGACAGAAGCGGGGAAAGAACTGGAAGTCAGTAATCTGGGGCAGAAACAGTGATTTGTGCTACCACGTAAAGGGGTCAGATTCGCGATGCATGTTAAGTCCCGAAGCAAAGCTAACGGGACTTACAAGTCTGAGTCCTAGATTCTCAGTCTGAGTACATGACCTGTAGGTGGTGATATCATGTACGAAGAAGGCTTCCGAGGGAGCGAGAAAGCAAAAGCACCCCCTGATGCAGCCACAGGCGTCAGTATGCAAGTCTGGAGCTCTGCGGGCGGTCCCAGCTGGAGGCAGAGGGACTAACACTCAAGTCAACAGGGAAAGGGGGAGAGTCCCAGCCCTAGCGAGTGGGCGAGAGGAGGAACTGGCGACAGAGGGAGACAGCCTCCCCGGGGACGCAGGTGAAGAGGAGCAGACGAGCACTGTCCAGGGACACCTATGAAGAGGCCGCTGCAGAAACGCGTGATCGCCACCAGCACAACTGGACGCCCCACCAAAGCTCATCCGCCCGACAGGGTGTTTCTGCTCCGTCCGGCCTTTCATCAAACCGAGGACCCAGGAAAGAGGCCTCACCTTCGTGCATTATGTAGGCTTCACATAAACACACTTGGTGTATGAAAGTGGCGTTTATAAAAAATCCAGTCGGGCAGGAACTGATCTACAGAAGACAAATATAAACTCAAGCTCGGCTGACCTGACTCACAATTCCATTTTCATAAAGCCTTTTAGGGATCACCCATCGATCACAAGGAAGCTCATCGACAGAATTTTACTATGTGGTCATCTCGCTTCACATCTCACTCATGCAAAATGAGATACAGATTTTGAGGCTTAAAGTAATTCGTATCAACTTAAAAAATTTATACAAAAAAACGAACTCATAAAAATATTCTCTTCAAATACTCTCTATAAACTATCAGTTTTTAACATTTTTAGAAGATCAAGCAAAATTATATCTAAATGTACAACTTTAGCCTTAAAACTTTAAGACAATGCAACCAAATTTATACTAAATTTATACTTGGAAAATTTCTGTAATAAAAACCCTTTCAACAGAATTAGAAGTACTTTAAAATATGCCATAAGAACAAAGTATCAAAATAGAAAATAAATTTTAAAAAAATGCCACCTGAATTTACATGTACTAACTACAACCGGACAAAAATCAAAGAAATCCTTGAAACACCATCCTAATATTTCTTCAGTTACGAACTTCTTCTTTTTCTACCAGCTATGCTAGCACGTTCTTCCCACGTTAAGTCACGGCCAGTCTTTCAGTCTGCCGGCCTCTGGGGAACGGCGCGGGCTCGGCCCACGTGCCCCGGCGCACACGCGGCCGCTCACCTGACACGAGGTGCTTCTCGGACAGCATGATCTTGGTGACGGGGCTGCGGTGGACCGTGAAGGTCTGGAAGAGCTGCGGGCCCGACCCCACCGTCTCGGGGTGCTGCACGATCACCCGCACCGCTCCGGAGCTCGTACCGTAGGCGATCTCGATCCAGTTCCCACTGACACCTGCGGCCAAGGTCAAAGAGGTCACTCAGCTGACGATAAAGGGCTGCCCTGGCCACACTGCCCGGGGTAGAAGGGCGGAGCCAGACTCAGTGCCCTCACGCATCCCAGGCACCTTGCTGGACCCCCCCCCCCCCGGGGGCCGCTACGATGCGCTGCTCGTCTCCTGCCGGGTCCGCCGCCTCCGCCCCGACGGACTGAAGCACAGCCTCCTCACCTACGCCACCGTGCGGAGCGCCCGCGACACAGCAGGCGCTCGCTCCGCAAGCCTTTAAGGGAGTCCTGCCTGGGCTGCAAGTGCAAAGACCGCCACCGACACCACGCGGTGGCCGTTCCTAAAGCCGTGCTCCTCCCCGCTCCCAGCTTAGAAAGGCCACTTCTTCCTTCTGCTACAAGACAGACTCTTCCCTGAGCAATGAAGTCAGTATGCGCCCCCCTGAACACCCTCAAAACACTGAACCCCGGGACGCAGCCGCCCCCCGCCTGGCTTACATCACGCTTCCGTGTTCTCTGACTGTGCACAGCTCCTCCTGTCAGAGTCGCCCGTGGCTCTGTTGTAGGGACAAGGGCCCTGACCCCGCCCCCGCCGTGCCCAGAGACAGGGCAGCGCTCGGGGACCTGCGCCCTAAAGAGCCTCCCAGGCAGGGGGCCTCTGAGCTTGAGGGGCTCTTCTCTCTGGCTCACTCTCACTCAGACTGCCTGGCTGGGGGGGGCGGGGAGGGGGCAGGGGCGCACGTCCAGGAAGCGCATCTCATGGCCCACAAGCGGGGGGTTCCATTCTCCCCAGTCGCTGCCAGGAAGGTTACCCTCCCCTTAATTTAGGCTGGGGCGACGCGGGGCGGGGGGGCGGTGCACATCCCACCCTAGAGCACAGGCAGCCAACCCTCGGTAAAAGCCCACCCAGCAAATGGTCTACACTTTGCATGTCACACGTTTTCTGTCGCAAGCACGGGACACACTGCTACACCAACGCAGCCACGGACAGTATGACGACTGGCTATAAGGGCCTGGCTTGCTGATCCCTGTTCTAGCGCAGTCCCACCTGAAACCCTACCACAATTCCAACCAAAGTCACCCACGCGCACTAGAGTGTTTTTCCATGCCAAAGACAGTGATTCCCTTCAATGGATGCGACAAAATGACTTCATACCAGTGACATCCAAATCTACTGATGTTACTGTACACATTAATCGTTCCTAAAATTCCTTTCATTACTGATAAATTTTAAATTTCCCATTACGTTTATCTTTCACCCTAGAATATAAAAATTGTTAATAACATAAAACTTGTTTGTTAATTCCATTGAAATGGCCTTTAAAAGGCAATGAAAGTTACAGATACTGAACTTCCAAAGAAATGAGTTTCTCCAGAACTTGAATTTAAGATTTCCCAAGGAAATATGCCCACAACTGTCCAACAGAGATTAACAGTCTAAGACCCTCCTTTTTTAGGTTAAAAAAAATAAAAGCTCCTAATTTCAAAACAAAATCTGCTACAGTAACAGGAAGGTAAACATGCACCTTCTTTTTAATGATTTCAGCGGACGCCGCAGCGACACCGCCCAGCGACACCGCCCAGCCGGCAACGGCCCAGCGCCGCGCCACAAGCCACCTCTGACTCCGATGTAAAAACAAATATAAACAAACGGGGATGGAATCCTTAAGACTGTCATTCTCAAAAAGAAAGCACCACATTAACTTCAGCATAATAAACTGAACATTCTAAACAACACTTCAAGAATGTGTGCTAATTTTGCCGGGTACGAACTTGTCTTGGGTGTGAGGTAAACACTCAGTGCCGTAATAGCATCGTTAGAAGGGTCATGATAAAGTTCCGTCACGAGAAGATCATTATCCTTCATTCGCAAAGGAAACTTTTGCATATCTAAAAAAAGAAAAGAATATTAAAACAATGCATTAATTTAAAATGAAGAAAGAATGTTTTCTTGTCATTTTAAAACATCACATCACACAGGAGCACGTACAGTGCCTGCACACTCACCTATGTAATAGATGGACCCATTGTTACATCCGAGCAAGAGGAAGGACCCAGCAGTGTCATAACTAGTTATAGGGACGACATCTTGAACCTGATGTAGTGACATTATTATTAGATGTTAGTGTTAATTACAATTTATATTTTCTGTTCAATTTCCTCTAAATTCTTTTAATAAAAAGTACACTAATACTCACTGTAAGTAGGGCTTAGAAAGGGGATGTTTTATACATACACACACCGCCCCCCACTCCCAAAGGGAATTGGAAGAAGCGTCAATGTGAGTCCCTATGAAGCTGTTAAAAATATCTAGTTCCCACAGTGGCATGTTCCTTTCAGAATTCAGAAGGATCACCTCTCTTTCTGCACATGATTCTGAGACCGTAACACACGTCAGGACTGGAAGACCACGTCTGACCAGGGTGTGTAAGAGATTAAGTAACCCGCTCAAAGTCACCTAGGAATGGACACAACTAGAGCTAGAACACAAATCGACTGATTTCCAGACAGAACTTACTCCCTCAGTAATTTACTATTAGTTCTTTGTAAAGACAGTTTCTCTACTTCCCCCTCTCCGCCGCGGACTTTGCCTGTTTCCTAGGAGATGGTAACAAGGCAAATGCGCTCTCCTGTGCTTTTGTTTTTTCAAGCACTAGAATAAAAAATTCAGTTTCCAAGCAAATCAGTCTAGTTACAAATTAACAGCTGCCCGTATCTGTCCTAAGAAAAGAAGAGCAAAGGGCAGGATTTGATACCAAACAAAATGAAAACTGTGGGAGTAGTGGCAATGAGATCAAAAAGCGTCCTCCCACGCACAGCCTGCCCAGGTGTGGGACACTCACAGGCGACATTCGCATGAAACGCTCTGCATGCAGCAGACACTGCCCAGGGGACCCAGCACTGGATGAGGAGTGCAGAAGCTTGTAAACTTGTGGGCAAGGAAGAAAAACAAAGACAGTGCACCAGGCTGTAAAATCGGGGTGTAACACCATGGGGCGGGGATTCCCATCTCGGGCCGGTGTGGGGAGAAGGGCAAAGATCAAGGCAAAGTTCAGAAAGACGTGAAGCTTGAAAACTGGACAAGTCAGAGTCAGAGAAGAAAGCGCACGGACACATCCAACAGAACAGCACGTGTAACAGCGCAGAATCCAGGTCCATTTCTATTCAAAGAAAAACTGTAGAAAAAGCTAAAATTCGGAACTGACGGCCCCCGAAGCTGCTTCCATGCTGCTGATTTCTGTGTGTGCGCTCTGGCGTCACGCAAGGCTACACATTATGCTGGAAGTCTCTCCAGAGTCTCGAACCCCAGGTCAAGTTTTGTTTCAGTGGAGCCCACACATGATGCCCTTACACGTGACCTGTGGCTCTTGGTTACGTCTCTTGTCCCCTTCAAATGTTAATGTCCCCCAGAGTTTTAATCTTGGCCTTCCTTTCTCTCTCTGTTCCCTCTCAAAGGAAAATCTCATTGCTTCTTATTTTTCAATTATCACAGACGTGCTGGGGTGTCCAAATACTGTTTTCTAGCTCCACCCAAAGGCACATTTCCAACTATAAGCTGAACACCGGCCGTGGTGCCCACGAGCAGCTCCGAGCGCACGGATTCAGTCACCTCACCCCACCGACCTGCGAGTGTGCCTCTTCCCACGTTCCTGTCAGTGCAAAATTACTAGCCACTCGACCGTCAGAGCTAGAAACCCACGATTTCCCACCTCTGATCAGATGCCAGTCCTGTCATTAGAAGGCTTCTAAACCGGTTCTGAGCAGTGCAGCTCTGCCGCCCCTACTGCCACGCCTTCGGCTGAACTGCTGCTGCTCCAGCTGGGTCCGCCCAGAGCTCCGGGCCCACCTACCCTATCAGTCACCAGTTACCTGTCCAAAACCTGGATCTGACCACGCAACTCTCTGCTTAAAGTCCCTGACTTCTTCCCCACTCCTTCAGAATCAGGTATTCTTTTTAAGTCTTTAACCCCTTCTCGCGCCTCTCAGTGCTCGAGACCACTCTGCTTGCTGCGTTCTCTGCGCAGACTACGTGATTTCCCACAGATCTGTGCTCCCACTCAGGAAATGAGGAAATGTCAAATCACAGTTTAAGATCTCATTTTCCAGAGTAACTTAAAATTACCGAAAACACAGTCAAATCTGTATCTAGAGGCAAACTGACCCCTAAATATATTCACTCTTTTGTATTATCAAACACAGAAACGGTATGAATTCTGCAATAACAAAGAGATGCATAACCCGTGGGAGTTTCAGAAACGTCTTTGTTTCTGTGCCCTGCTCCAGGTAGAACTCACCTGCCAGTGCTGAGTGACAGCATTCCACACTCCCACCTTCCCTGTATGGCTCGTGGCCACCAGCTGGTTCCCAATGAAGAAGAGAGCATCTACAGGAACGCCGAGGCTGAACACTCCTGAAACGACAGCAGAAAATGAAGAGGCTCATCGGTCACCGTCTGTACGATGAACCAAAGCCCAGATTGAAAACATTTTAAAGGTGACTAATTTTAACCTAGTCTCATTTCTACAATTTATGTGCTAGACACTTTGGGGACCAGAAACAAACTCTTCGGCGGCTTACACAACTCCTGAAATAGACAGAAGTCCGCCCCGCTGACAGAACATCCTGTCATCTGAAGCTGTGGCTCCCACATCCAGTCGAGCAAAATTAAATGACCGGGGCCCTGGGGTTCAGGCCAGGCCCGCTCTCTCGGACACCCACCGCGTCTTCATAAAATTCTCAGGAGATTTAACTGCGGCTTGCTCGTGGACCAGGTATCGGGGGACCACCGATCTGAAGACACAGACTTGGCAACCCTCAACTATCTAAAGTGTGTCTAGAAAACTGTAAATAAGGAGGAAAAAAAAAAAAGAAAAACAGTGCGGGGGAGGGGCAGCAAGAAGTCACACTACACTCAAACCCCCGCCTTTACGCAGAGCTTATTTTAAACCCCTGGTTCCCAGCCTTGCAGAGCTCCGTTCACGCCATTCGACAGCACTCTACCAGGCAACAGAGTAAAACGTGAGAAGCCGCCATACTACTAGAAACTTACGGTTTACTAGGGCAAAGTATTCAGACAGCCAATTATAACCCAACATAACAATAACAGAAGGGTGCACAGGGTACATAATATCCCGAGAAGGAAAGGGGAGTAGGAGAGGGGTTTGAGGATATGCCTTAGAAAGGCTGCCACGTGGGTCTGCTTTAAAAGGTGACCAGGAGTTCATCAGCCGCGGCGGGAGGGAACTAGGAAAGGGCAAGGCCAGTGAATCTGAGAAAGGGCAGGGGGTGCGGCTGAGGGAGGCCATAAAGGGCAGGCCCCCCACGCGAGCGGCAAGGGCCAGGAACGCCCACGGCCGCGGGTGCCAGGCTCGCCTTGCCGCGGCCCTTACGGCCCCGCCCCGCGTCTCCCAGTGGTCGGGAGAGCTGGGGTGGAGTTGGCCCTGAAAGGGCTTTTTTCTGGCCACTTTGCTGTCTCTTACCTGTCTCACCTGCGAAACAATTGAAGCTGAATGTCTCTATGTTCATTTTCACCTTCAAAATGTTACAATACACTCTGACACTAAAACAGGTCTTAATTATTTGAAAAGCACTTTATGAGAACTCTTTTTACCCCAAAATGCTGGGGAAACATCTTACCTATACACTTTTATGTGGATCTTCAAAAACAAAAAACAAAAAAAGAAAAACCCAATACCCAAAACAGCTAAAGTCCCTGTGATGTGACAACATGGACAATAATCTCAGCGTGTCTGAACAAAACCAAGGATGCATAAGGTTTTGAAGAATTCACATTAAGAAACAAACTGATTAAATGCAACTGTAGCATTTATTAAAATCATAAGCCAGAAAAGAACAGATTTTTTTTTTAATCTTATGCCAGTAAAGGGGTGTATCTGTGTTCAAAACAGGACTATATACAAACAAGACCAGTGGCAACAGGTGACACCTTGAAAACCTTAACCAACCCTGAAAAACCCAGGTATCTGGCATGAATAAAAATGATATACGCTAGACCAAAAAGAAAAAAAACCTGCTATTGCTTAAAAGGTCTCTCATATGTACTTTTTAATTTGTATGTATAAATATGTATTTATATATGTGAATATACCATTTTAGCTCAACCCGTCAAGAAAAAAAAAAAACAGCAAAAAAATTAACTCAAAAAAGCTAAGCTCTTTGACCAGAATTGGTTGAGAAACGTGCCATTTCAAAGCAGAAAGTCATCATTTCGCATGTAGTTTTAGGAATTCTTATGTAACAGTGTTTTAACTTCGATACCAAAGGATTTCTGAGACCAGGTGAAACTAACTATATGCGGCACCACGGGCCCCGTAACAGGCAGGAATAAAAGCAGGAGAACCAGCTGCCATCGGCTCCTCTGCAGAAAGACAAGGCTCTGGGAAATGGAGGCAGACATTCTGAATGATCAAGGAATTTAACGTGTCGCTCCTGCTCAGGCTCAACAATCCTGATCACTGTCCACAGGGGGGGCGACAGCACATGCAACGACAAGAGGTGACCCTCTAGGGGGAACAGCGCTTACAGCAGCACCCCGGGAGCAATGTCTTATTTAAGTTACCACGAAGGGGGTTCAGACCCTGGGACGGCTCTGCCGTGGGCACACCAGCCAGACAATTCTCTTTGGATGGCGTGCTCAAGTCCTGGGGAACATGGGTGGAAACAGAGGGCTGCTCGTGGGGAGCATGACCAAGTCACCGCGTAGCGTCTCACAGGCCGGCCGCCTTCACGCCAGCCTTTGAAAACGAGGGCCTGCAGTCTCCTTCGCTTACTGCAACGTTACAAGTTGGAAAAAGTGAAATAAGAACCACGCCCGATTGCCTTTCTGTATTATTATGCGTGTATTATAATATCAAATATTTTAATGTTAAAATTTCTTTCCACAGCTGTTATGAAAATGCAATTAAAACCGACATTAAAATCACTGCACATCCACTAGAGTTTTTAAGAATTTCGTAAATTGTGTAGACTTTCAAAAGGAAAGCAGCAATGGACTCTCTTGAACAGCAGCTCTCATGAGCTGAGTACGAGGATTGGAGCACAGGACCGGGCGGGGTATGGGTCGTGGGTGACAGTGACGAGGCGAGAGTATGGCTGCAGCCACCTGGAGAGGGAACGGAGGGGACGGAGACCGGCAGGGCCAGGTGGGCAGTCTCTTGCTTTAAGAGGAAGAGGAAAATGGACCCAGAGCTAGGAGCGAGTGCAGGGTGCTGTCGCTGCTCCCCAGGCAGACCTGGAGCACGGTGGCACGCTGACGGACACGGTCCAATGGAGGGGGGCCCTCCTGGAGCACAGTCTGGAATAGTGAGAGGAAATAAGACCTGGAACACCCCTGGAGCTGTGGCCTCACAGAAGAGCAGAGACAACTCAGTCATGGAAACAAACGGACAACAGAGTGTGTGAGCACAGACCCATACACATGGCACGTCTGACAGTAGGAACTTAAGAATCCAGAGTCTCTTCTGATTTTGCTTCCTCAATGAGAATAACACAAAGTGTTAAAAGTTTAAATAGAAGAGTGACAGACTGACAAGGATGTTGAACTAGGATTTCTGGAAGCTTCTAAAGGCTCACTGGAGAGCAGAGGTCACAGATGGAGACTCAGCACTGGCACGGGGAAGGGTGTGCGTCCAGTCCTTTTCTTTAGCTGTGCTTAGCCATGCAGGTGGCAAGACAGATATGGCCAGGCATGGGGTCTTTCCAAGGGAAATGTGGGAGACCCGAGGCTCTGGTGCTAGGGTGATCAGGATGGCGGATCCTGAGCCTGCCTGGAAGGGCAGTGACAAGACAGATCCCCTGGAGTCAAAGAAGTGAGCGGGGAATGTGAATTAGTCTCGTCCGAGGAACAAAGGACTGTCCTGGAGGGCGGCATCAGATGCCGTCCGCACATGTCCCGGCGGCAGGAGATCTGAAATTTGGGGATGGGGAGAAGGCAGGGAAAGGAGGGCAGAAAATGGTCTAGAACAATGCTTCTCAAAATACAGTCTGGGAGTCTTTGTGGGTATTGAAGACACGTTCCAGAAGTGAAGACTATTTTCATGAAAAGATTAAAGCATGGTCTGCCTTTTCTACTTTCATCTTAGGGGTGTACGAGGCGTTTTCCAGAGGCTACATGACATGGGATGAGGCCTTATAGTTGCTAGAATTGTCTACGGTGGTAGGTTTAGGGTGTAACTAACTCTAAGTTTCCCAAGATTAATTTAGTTTATTTTACATATGTCCACTACTCTTGTACTGGCTAGATTCAGTTATACCTGTTATAACCTCTGTAATCTCATTATTGTCCAATAAACTATTATTTTGAAATAGAAGTTTTCCTTGCACCTACAAAGAAACAACTACACTTTGCTGTGTTTTGCAATATTAGTTTTAACATGTTCTGAAAAACGTTCAGATATTAAAATTTTATCTAAAACTGTTTATCCTGTTCTAAAGCAAATGTTTTGACTGTACTTTCCTTACACTCAGTAATGGGTCACTGGCTTCAAATCGGTAAATCCGGAGTGTCCTGCTGCACCCACAGCCGGACCCCCTGGGCTGACAGATGCCGACAACCTGACACGTCAGTTCTGACTCACGGAAGGGGGGAAGGCTCCAGTGACAGTGGGCAAAACTGTGAAAAACTGTAAAAACATTTAAAACAAAAATTACCTTTCTTTCGGCTTCGCATATGTTAGTAACTTGCCTTATTGTGTCTTACGCAACAAAATGTTTTTGGATAGTAGGACGATGCCGCTGCGGGTTCACTGAGAACAAATATTCATTCAGAGCTTAAAGAGATAGAAATACTCTACGCAAACATGTGAAAAACTCTTTAAGAGCCAGAAACTGTTTGCTACAGACTCTTACGCCAGAGATGAAATGGCCACAGAGCACCTCACGGGCCAGGCCACAGCGCCGTGGCGGGAAGCACTGGCGCAGCTGCTGGGAAAGGACTAAAGGCTGAACAGGAGGTCGTGCAGGACGAAAAGGCAGCGAAGGATGTCACAGAGCTGCCGCTCTTGAACGACACCCGTAAGCCTCTGAAGTAACGATCTGGCAGAGACAGTACCATGCCTGCACAACTGTGTTTCTTTCTTTGCAGCAAGCGAATATGTAGATGTGGCGGGACCTAGTATTTTGCTTGTATTTGTCCAGTATTAGCACCAACTGATCAGCTCACTTAAGACCCTTTTTGTGAATGTTTGGCCACAAACGCACATGGCGCTGAAATATTCAAACTGTGGAAAACTCGAGGAACCGCATGCTTTGTCTGAGAGCACCCGCTGACAGGTGCGGGCTGGCGCCAAGCATGCTGGGTAGGGCAGCAGGTGCTGGGACACAGCAGAGCCCCGGGTCCACACCGCACCCGTCGTTGGGGGCTCATCTGCCAGGTGCCCGCTGGAGCAAAGTGGTGGAGGGCGTCCCCTCCCTCCTAGAACATCACTGCCCCTCATCACCAGACTGTTTCTCCAACAGGGAGTAGCCCTGTCACCACTGGACCCCAAGCCCCTGCTGGGGCAGCTCCAGCCAACCGAAGGCCCCGGGGAGGGTGGCACTCAGGGGTGGTCTCTGCGAAGCTGCAGCCCGCCACCCGCGCACAGCCAGCAGGGCGCGGCGCACACAGAGCCCTTCCTACCAATTTCGCTGCCGCTTCCTCCGTCCTGAACACTCCACAGGATGATGCTGCTTTCGGAGGCCACGGCGACCATCTTGTCTTTGTCTCCATGGGGACCGCCGACCACCTTCGCGTTTAGAGCCACTCGTTCAACGGTCCAGTCCAAATACGGGCTTGTGAACACCTGCTGCCACCCCGAGGACTCTTTGATCCTATCAAGGGAGAGGGACGCATACGGCAGACTCAGCAACTACGCAGCCACAGCACGGACCGTGCCAACAGGTATGTCAATCACAGCTGCCTCCCTCCACGTGACACGCGAAGTTTCGTGGGCATGTTCCATCTACAGATCCGAATACTGTTTCTGAAATATCATCCATCTAATACACAATCTAAACCACTGAAGAGATTAGAGCTCTACATTTCTGCAAAGAATAATTTAGAAAAGCCCTCCAAGTTTAAAATAAACAGTAGGCAACTTAAAAAGTTGAACCTTTCCCTCTTCTCCAAAAAAAAGTGCCAGTCACATTTAAGGGTAGGAGAAGTCAACACCAATGACAAAAATAATCAGAATTTTAGGATATTATCACTTTCAGTTATTAATCACTTATTGAGTTATTATTTTTAAAGATTTTATTATTTTATTTTATTTTATTTTTAAAGATTATATTTATTCATTTTTAGAGAAAGGGAGAAAGAGAGGCAGAGGAACCTCAATGTGTGGCTGCCTCTCGCGCACCCCCTACTGGGGACCTGGCTGGCAACCCAGGCCTGTGCCCTGGCTGGGAATCATCAAACCAGTGACCTTTCGGTTTGCAGGCCGGCACTCAACCCATCGAGCCACACCAGCCCAGGGCTCAGTTATCATTATTATTAACTGAAACGACAAGCACTCACTCTATTGTTTTTTTCCTACTTGAGATACTATTCTCTCCAGGCAAGCTAAGGGAGTGACGTGGTGTGACACATGCATTCCAATGCTTTGGTACAATAAAATGAATAAAATGTGGGACCTGGGAACCCCTCTCTGAGGACTGGATTTTAAAGCTTTCATTCTAAAAAAAAATCTTATGGGCCTATCAATTCCCCATACGTAAAGGCTTACCAGGGATGAGATTTACAGTTGACTGAATCTACATTAATGTATTCTTTAATATTTAATTTCTGATAAACATACATGCCAAATTTTAAACCTTTTTTCTTCCCTAGCCTAAATCTCTCAGACACGTATTCTGTGGGGTAGTACAGCAGCCCTGATACATTCAGAAGCTACCCCGGCTGTGCAATCGTGACAGTGAATGGCCTGAACTTTCACTGTGGAATACATATTTTTACAGTTACACTAAACAGGTGAAACAAAGTTATAAAGCTTCTTTGTTTTACCTGAATAAAAAGAACACGAGGCTCAGATAATAACCCTGCCTAGTCATTTATGACTACAGTTAAATGATTTAGAAGCTGGATATATACTAAGCAAGATGGAATAACTTCAAGATATCTCAATTATATCACAGTTCATATTGTCTGGGAAATATTTAAGACGCATCAAGGTTACCAGCAGGATTCACCAAGTCAGCCATGAAAATAAAAGCAAACCAAATTCAATCAAGGGTATACAGACATAGATAGAATATGTACGGGAAAACTCTGATGGCTGAAAGAAACAGCTCTTCAATCTATGAATATGAAGTCACAATTACGAAGAACCCCCCCCCCCCCACCCCGGGTAAAAAGCAAAGAGAGCCACCGGGAGCCGCCCCGCACCTGTAGCACACGGCGAAGTGGGCGTAGGCAGCAACGATCCAGCTGTGGTGGCCAGCTACCATCAGCACCGCACGTGAGTCCGCAGGGGGCCCTGTCCATCCAGAGAAGGAGCTGTGTTCTATGTCGTTCCAGGCCGGCCCCAGGCCTCTTCCTGTCTGGGCGCAGCCTTGCTGGGGCACTGCCACGCTCCCGTGTTTACGTGCTGATCAAGGCTGCTTCCACGCCCCCGAGGCCGAGGGGCGGCCCCGACAGAGCCTAAAGTATTTACTGTCTGGCCCTTTCACCTCAAAAGTTGGTCAACCCCTGCGCTACAGGTTCAGAGCAAGCAGAACATTACACAGTTGTTAAAATAAAAATTACATGAGATATAAATGAAAAATCTGCATTAAAAAGCAGGATGAGGCAAAAGTTACATCTTTATAAATTCTGAGTATCAGCTATAGCTAAAAATATGGATTTTTCTTTTTCTCCTTGAGTAGCCTTTGCTTACCCAGCCTAACTGTCTCTTCCCCAGGCCCAGAGAGGACTGGCTGGGCGCCATTCCCCCGAGCCTCCCCGTCTGCAGATTTCAGGCCATTCCTGGGGTCGGCAGGGGGTCTAGTTGTGTTGTTTATTTTACGACTAGGAATACCTATAAAAGGAAATAAGACAAGTTTATTTCTAAGTTCACCTAAAACAATTTAAAATTTCACGTTGTAACAAACATAAATATGTGCATTTCATTAGCGTCAATATATATCTTCCTATAGAGCAATTTATTACAAATACTTTAATTACCATAAAAAAATGAAAATGAAAAATAAAACTCAACAGATTTGTTATTTACCATGTTATATGTAAATAAGATTAAGCTTTATCATATTATACTCCATTTCTACTTAGCTCCAGGTTACTGAAATCAATCATTAATTCATTTGGTCTGTGGCCAGTCTCTACGTTGTACAGTTACTAGGAATTCGGGACAAAGTACTCATTTAAGCTGCTTCAGAGCTGAACGCCCCCTTACTTTCAAACGTCTTTCATCTGGCGGGGGAGGGGGGTGGCGTCTCTGCTGGAGCAAAACCTTGTTCCGAAGCCCACCAGAACGCAGGTACAGGCAGAGAATCCTAACCGCACTGGGGTGGCGCGGACACGCACCTCCTCAGCCACTGTTCTGGGCGCCGGCATCTCTGCAGAGGCCCGGCTCTACAACAAGGAGGCTGCCTGACAGCCAGCGCCCTAACCAGAGCCAGGGCAAGGCCGGCGCAGGACAGTCAGCATAAGCAGAGCCACACCGAACAGCCACACGCACTCACGGCGGCGGCGTGTACGGCGGAGCTCGGCAGTGGCCAAAGCGCGCCCAGCTTTCAGCCTCTCGGGCCTGCACGGGAGCCCTCAGCACGTCCCACGTTCCTGCTCCGACACGTGCAATGATGGAGCTGCTCTGAAAATTCAAGTCCTCACCACTTCCAGTCGATTTATGAATGAGAAAGTCAAGACTCAGAGAGCAGACCTTCTTCCTCCCCACTTCTACATGCGTTTGGTAAGAGGCATGTTCAGGAAGGCGGCCCGGGAGCGGTACCTGGTGGAGGCAGGTAGCCGTGGAAGAGCACACTGCCGCAGGATGAGCGCTCCAGTTCCTCGCACAGCAGGAGCCTGCGCACTGCGAACAGGCAAAGCACACGTGTCAAGAGCACGCGCAGACAGACAGCGCTCCATTCCCTGTTTCTACGGTTGAAGAGGACGAGGGAAAGAAAGGGAGACGTTTACGTTCAATCAGCTGACAACATCTCTTGTGCGATGGAAACCCACAAAAAGCGACCACTGAACTAGTCCATCAAAAAATTGGGACCCTGCACAAGACCCATTTTACTTGGACAACTCAGGGCACAAAGGTTCAAATCCCAAGGACGAGGCTAGAACACGTACCTAACGGAGTGATTCCATAAAATTCTGCTTCATGCCTGAGAACGTTAATGCTCACTCCCCTACAAAGAAACAACGGATGTAAGTCTTCTGACAGTGGCAAATTAGGTTAGCCTCTGAAGCAAAGGGGAAAAGTAACAGGTGCTTAATGTGACCAGAATCACAAGGCTTAAAACTTCCTTTCTCCTAAAATCTGTCATCATTTGGAAAAGTCTAAATAAAACCGTGTACCAACAAAAACTTTCTCTTACTTTAAAACTATTTGCATATGAATGAAAGGGGCCACTGAGAAAAGTAAATTATCAAGAAGCACCTCATAAGGCAAAGAGTGGAAATCACTCTTGTAAGACATTAAAGAATTTTAACTTTTTACCAGTATTATAAAGCAGCAGCTCAAGTTGACAACTGGAATTTTAAAAGCTGTACCTATAAAATATTAATAAATTCTCACTGAAAGTCACTAGAAATACGCGAAATAAAAGAACAATAAAATACAAATTGGACTGTAGGTTCCTGGTAAGAATTCAGACTACGGTAAAGTTAAAGAAACAGTTACATGATTGCTCCTTTATCCACGTGCCCCCGCCCCCCCCACCCCGCCCCCGCGGCCTGAGCCTGTGCTGTGCGCCCCTAGCCAGACTGGATCCTCAGGACGAAGTCAACAGTGCTCGCCCTGCAGGGATTTAGTCTAAGGCAAGACAGACCCGGGAAAGGAGAGTCGTGAAGCCAGCACAGGTGGCAGCACAGATCAGACGGGCAGTGTTAGAAGAGTCTGGAAGCCGCATTGCAGGGATGCAGAAAGCTGTGGCGCAGAAGGGGTCAGGAGCATCTGCAGGATGGGGGGTGGGGGCGCTCTACCCTTGAGAGTTTAAATCTGAGAAAACTTAAGTGTAGAAAAAACCCTTTCTTCATAAAATATACCAAAAACATACTCATCGACCAGATTTTATTTAAAAGGATGTAGTTCTTACCTTAAGTCTAGTTCTTTCGTCCGAAGAAAATTTAAAATGGGAGCAAATGCTGCGGGGTCTCGGTCAATAAATATCTGTAAATGATATTTACATGATTTTATTTCCCGAGTGTCACTACAACTTCGAACTTCAGTATCTATAACACTAGCTTAGGGAACAAAGACTGAACTATTGAAATACTGCAATTCCCTGGAATGCAGTTAGAACTGTGTGCATTTATTATGATAGTGCCGCCCCCCCCCCCCAAAGCTGTTAGATTGATGATTTTTTAATATGTGGGAAAATGGTATCTAGTCATTCAGATCTCCCATTTCTTTATCATTATCTCTGATAAAAGTAACACCAAGGAAACATTTTTATCTGAAATATTCTGGAATTTAATGAATACTTTGAAAATATTATGCATAAATAATATTCTCACATTACCTGATTATTCATTGTTGGTAACAGTAATTGTGACTTACATACTTTGTGATTTAGATCTGATTCATTGACATAACCATGTGCTTTCACCAGACACACAGTGGTGGGGTAATAAAGAAAGTTAAGTACTATATGCTGTTGTCAGAACTGGAAAAGAACACTGTCGAGGGCAGGGAAAGATGGGCTGACCACAAAAAAAAATTTTTTTGAAGAAATTTTTTTTGAAGTAAAATTTTTTTTGAAATATAGCACCACAGGATACATAAGGGGAAAATAAAATGCTTAAAAATATAAAATACATAATTGATAACTTTTTACAGGAATCTGTATCAATACCATTTTGAATCAATTACAAAAGCTCTAACATAAAATTGAACATGTAAGTCAATTAGGGGGACAGCAGTAAATAAACGCTTTTTACTATGATAAATTATGTATATTCAATGAGTGATGTTCATAAATTCTTGCTATTCTTTTTACTAGAACCAATCTGAAGTTGAAGAGACATCAAAAATTTGTGGAGATCGTATTAGTGATGCCTTTCTTACCATCTCAAATAGGCATGCCCGCTTTTGCTGCATTATTTCACCTGCAAATGTCACCAATGCAAATGAACACCTGCAGTTACTTTGCTGCCTCCAAACAAAAACCCTACTTGTTTTGAGAGCAGGAGGTATTCACTTTAGGGGCCATGATACACATCATAACTGCTTTTGAAATGTACAAACCAACTTCTTTTGTACTGAAACATTATCGTTCTTAACTTCCCTCATGCCACCACGGCAGCACAAATTCATAAGGTTATTCTCCAAAATAAAATTTAAAAAAAGAAAAAGGTTATAGGACTTTACTAACTTACGGTATCTTGCAGCATTTCAATGCAATATCAAAATATTTTAGTATTTACAGTTAATCCATTTAGTGTTAAAGTTTTAATTTCTGATTAAAATTACTTTCTCTATTGACAATGTAAGCTCATATCTCACAGTATCCCTAATCATGAATAAACTGCTATATGTAGTATTCCCTGTTTAGAGTTCTCTTCTATAAAGAAACACTCTACATATGACAAAAAATAATTAACTTTTAAGTACATGTGTCACTTCCCCTTAGTGGTTATTACAATATTAGTTTTCTTATCTTCCAAGAGTCACTGTACAATAAGAATCAAGCATTACAAGCATTAAGCTAATCTGGACACACACACGTTTTTATACTCACAGCACCAGTTTCATCTCGAAGTGTTGAAATTCTTCCACTCAGCAAACTGGAAGTCATTAACAATATGCTAGTTAGTTTTTAAAATCTGAGTTTAAATAAACATCCTAATTCCTTATCAAGTGTCAATGACCAATACAAATGAGCCCTCTTATCTCCAAAGTAAAATTAAAAATTATTATTATTATATTGTTATTTTTGCAGTGAAGAAGGAAACTTTATTCAGTACAAAACAAAAAAACTATTTTAAAAGTTAAAATATTTTATTCATTCTAGAAATAAAAATATTCATTTAACAAAGAAAATTTTACTAATTGGATAAATACAAAGTATATTAAAAATAGTACTAAAAATTATATGAAATACCTGGAAAAAAAAGAATCTGGAATCCACATAAGAGTCTGTTTTGAGGTACTAAATCTGCAAATGAAAAGTACCTGGTATTATAATTGAGAATATATTTGAAATTCCAATATTAGTTAACTTGCTCTAACATGCTGGCTAATGATTTACGTGTTGTTGCAAAGCCACAGCCCTATCAATTATATTAACCACATTCAATATTTTTAGATTTCTTTCAATTCAGAGTTATGGTTATTCAGCGCTCTCAACAAAATCAAGTAACTCACTGACACACAATGCTTCCCTACACACTGTTCCCCAGAACACCATCTGCAGAAGAACGGACAACCAGCCCGCCACAGCAACTCCAGCCTTCTCAACCTAACCTCAGAGTCACCTCCGGGTCCTGTCCCATCTCCGCAGCACAAACCACGTTCCCCCTCACAGAAGGTACCCAATATCCCCAAAATTCATGGTCACTACCATTTCGGTTTTTTAAATTTAGCCCAGCTAGAGAGCTCTTGTGATATCCAATAATCAAAGTCCAACCCATCTTTCTTAATACTCTTAAGGCTTTTCTTTCTCTTTAATGGCTTTTCCAAATAGTCTATCCTATATTATCATTTTGAGCTCATAGTAATTCCATTGTACATGTCATTCAACTCATTCTTTCTATGCCGTCTTAGGCGATTTGCAAACCATTGTATTCATTCCCTTTTAAAGAAATGACTCAGTTAATACGGCATGCACTATTCTGAGGTTAACTGGCATTTAATCAAGTCTGCTTATTACCACAAATACAGAGAATTTTACCAAAGCACAGTATAACAGACTGGGGCAAAACACACAAACAAACAAACAAATCAGTAACTGATGTGAAGTAACACGGCCAAGAATGAACTGTGGGGTTCATCCCGCCCAGCCCTTGTTATCCGAATATTTTTGTTAAAGCTTTCAGAGCAGCTCCTGTGCCCACTGATCAGATTTACGAAAGAAGCCTAACAGTTCGCTCGAGAAAACAGGGCACATTTTCCCAAGTGCGCTCCTTAGCAGGCTCTTAAGGCCCAATGAGGCTGCAGCTCAGGGAACTGACTTGGTCAGATAAATACAAGCAAACCCAGTGAATGGTAAACTGGAGGATCCACGGGCCCACTGCGAAAATGAAACGCGATGTCTCGGATGGCACGGCCTTTCACATTCACTGCTGCCTACTCAGCAACGTGCCCACCGAATAACTCAAATTCTGTGTTACTTAGAAAATTACACAGGTCTGCTTAAAGTCATACTAACAATTTCAGTTGAAATCAGCAGTTTGGGGTGGATTTAGCAAATCGGGAATTTTTAGGGCAGAGGGGTAAGGACCCTCACCCACACCAATTTTTTTTTCTTCTTAATTTTCAAGCAAGAGTTAAACAGGAACAAACTCAGAGCTATTAAGCTGATTCCGAATACGACTTCATGAAAACTATGCTTAAAATTACATGACAAGGACACTTTTCTGCAATTTTTTAACTCACACCGACAGTGTGCCAAGCAAAGGGACGTGCAATCTGGTCTTGACAACAGTATTACTAAAGATATTAGCATGTGCCCATTTATACCCGATGCTACTCACTTGCCTCCTACTAAATTAACATGGAAGCAATCTAATTAAAGTTATTTATTCTGCAGTGTTACTATTGGTAATACCAATAATCCTTGTATTTCCCGTTTATTACTTCAAATTCCTTTAGCAATCCAGTAAGGCCGGCATTATTATTGTCCCTTTACATTTTCGGAAACCAAGCACTAAAAAGTAATTTGCCCCAGATGAGCTGCTAGTTGGAGGTAAAGCCTGGGAACTGGAACCCGTATCTGTCACTCTAAAGCTCCCCTGTCAGGGAGTCCTCCCAGTGGCTGCTTCCAGGCTGCTCTCCCGAGGCCTCAAATCAAACTCACTCTAATAGAATCACTCACAAATGGACTTGTATTGGGTTTCTTTCACTTCATTAGTTTTTTTTTTTAAATAAATAATATTAACAAGTCTAAATGAAACTTCATCTTCTTCTAAATCATCCCGAGATAAATAAATCATAAAAACCGGTCATTTCTATAATTTCACTGAGTATGTCTACTTTGTATCTCACTTCTCTTGAAATTAAAAAAATAAGATGACCTTCCCCATGGCATGTGCTGCTTCTGAGTTTTACTCCACGACTTCCGAGCCAACTCAGCTCCGTGCCTCAGAGGGCTCTTCCAACTGCAGGCAGTCCCTCGATTTTAGTGACAATTCCAGCAGGGTCTTACAGTCACTTTTACAGTGACTGCTAATTTGTGTTTTGCACAGGATGTAGATGACGTCTAGATTCCTCCCAGCTCTAAAATGAAGCGAGAGTCCGCAATTCAAACTAACTCAAGAAAACGTCGAAGAACATGCACTGTTGCAGCTCGGTGTGGCGTTTCTTTACACAGGCCACGTCGCCACTCACCAAAATGTTTTATCCTAAAGTGTGGCTTCTTCTCTTTATTTCTCATTCCTATGTAACTACCTCCATCCATCTAAGTCTTTCTAATATACCTGTCTTATTTTGTATTCTTTGCTAATATTGTCACTTAGAAAAATTTAGAACCTGATCAAGTTTCAGAAGCACTGGAACAAAAAATAAAATGTTCCAGCTCCAAGAAAGCTGCCTTACATGATTTAAAATTTTAAACTGAATTCTACGGTCTGGTCGTTAACAAGAGTCCACTCGCTATGAAGCCATGAACTTTCAACATATGGAAATAACAGTACTGTTCAATTTTTATCATAATGCTGCACATCCTTTAGAATGCCTGGAAATGCGTATTATCAGCAAACAGTGGCAATAAGAAACCAGGCTGAGGATTTTAAATGACTAGTTACTCCTCCGTATTGACTGACACTCATAGAAGGCTAGCCCGCAGGTGTTCCATTCTTGTATCCGTAGATTTCCAAACCTGCACAATTTTCACTGATTTCAGGAACGTATCCGTTTCTTACTAGGGAGCAAATCTTTCCCTACATAAGACTGGTATCTAAATAGTAACAATAATGCTGTAATTTCTTAACTATAGAACCATTTTTAGGGGGCAGGGGGAGTAACAAATGAGGAATTATTCTTGTGTTAAATTTTCTAGTGCACTTAGAAAACTTCTAAACGTTTAGGGTTAAAACACTGAATCACTAGGGTTCGCATTGTTTCCGTTTTGCATTTTTAAGACCATTATTTAAAAATCTGAGGCATCTGTGCACAGCAAGATACGCTGCATTCCAAAACACTCCACCAACCCTAAAACTCAACTGCTAGTGCCTTAACAGAATTGGCAAAGGCCCGTTTTTGAGGGCTGACTCATAAGCCATAGTCAACTCACCAGAAAAGAAAAGGGCGGGGAGGGGGGGATGTTTTTCCCTAAGCAGCTCAGTAAAAGGCAGAGAGGGAAAGGCAGGCCAGAGAGGAGACAGAGGAGCTGGGCGTCTGTCTGTTTTCCACGAGGGCGGCACACGGTGCACACAGCCCGGGCTTCCCAGAGCCAACTCTGCAAAGTGAAGTTTCTGGACACACTGCCCTGAAAGTTGCACAATCCTGCAGAGCTACGCATGGAGAAACTCTGAGAACAACAACAGCGCTCTGCACATCTGCACGCGATGCACCCAAGGGCCCCTCACTAGGCGCGGGCAGCGAAGGACCCTGCACGCTCTCTTTCCCGGCGGACAGAAGCTTCGGAGACCGGAGGGTGGGGGGCTGTTCACCTGCCCCAACCACGCCACAAGGCCAGGCGGGGACCTTAGGAAGAGGCAGGGATACAGGGTGCATTCCAGGGAGGCAGCAGCCCCGCCATGCACGAGCCCGGCTCCTCCAAGAGGCCTCAGAGCCCGTCCCTTCGCTGCGCAGATGTCGCCCAGCCGAGATCCTCCGCCCCTCCCGCCAGGAAGGCCCCTGCGTCCCCGACACCCGCCCGCCTTCCCGCGACACCGCGTCCCCGCCCCAGGCCCCGCTCCCAGGCCGGCCCACCTGGTCCCCCCCACGTTGAGCTGCACGATCTCGCCGCTGCCGGCCGCCGCCGCGGGGAAGCTGCCGCAATGCCCTCCCGCCATCTCCGGCGGCTCCCGGCGTGCGCACCGCGCCCCCTCCCCGGCCGGGGCCCCGCGCGGCGGCGGCCGGAGGGCGGGAGGGGCGCGGGGCCTCCCCCACGTTCCCCTCCGCTCCGGCGGCGCGGGGCGGCGGCCCGGCCTCCACGTCTCGCGGCCACTAGGCCGCCGGGCCGGCCCGGGCGTCTTCTGGGCGCTCGGCTGCCGCCGCCAGGGACGCCACCGCCGCCGCCGCCACGGGAGGAGGGGTCGCCGCTGGGGACAAAATTCCGCAGCACTCGGCCTTCGCCTGCTGCGGCCGCGAAGGACTGGGGCGTTGGGGGGGGGGGGGGGGGGGGGGGGGGGGGGGGGGGGGGGGGGGGGGCGGAGCCTCCCAGGCCCGCGGGGCTACGCAGAGCGAGGCCCGGGAACGTGCTCCTGGGCCGCCGCGGGCTCCAGCAGATTCCAGATCTTTCCTCCCTCTGCCCCCACGCCATCCCAGCCCCTTCCCTTTTACGGGGAATATTCGCAGCGCCAGGTTCCCCGATGGAGAACACGCCTGGACACCTGCCCCAGGCACCTGTACTTGGGAGGTGCTTGAAAAATATTTCCACGTGCATTTTAGGAGAGGCCAGGAGAATTTCCTAGCAGCAGAAGTCGGTGCCCAAACGTAAACAGCGCCAGTACGGCGAAAATTTGGGGATTTTCAAAACCTGTACAGCGCTTACCTGAGCGCATTTGTCACCTGGCTCTCTTCAATCTTGTTCCCGAACAAGTGGTCGACGTCCCCAGAGCGCGGAAGCCAAGGCTATGGCACCGGCTTTTGGGAAAAGAGGAGGTTTACTTGCCAGCCAGGAGTCCAGGCTGCATCCAGTGTGACCTCCGGATCCACGATTTGGGGCAGGTTTTAAGGGGCAGCACTTAAGGGTCTCCAAGTGTTATTCCTGGATCTGGGTCTTGTTCAAAACAGGATTGAACCAGGTGCTGTGCGTACAATATCAAGCCTCCCCCCGACCTCGCCCGGGCAACACACACACCAGCAAGCAGGGATTTTTTTGGCGGGGGGCGGGGTTAGGCAGGGATTTAAAAGGAGGTGGGGGGTGGGGAAGCCACCTAAATCCCTAGGTACTGTGGTCAGAATGCATAATCTGTATTGCCTGAATTTTAAAAAATGTATTGAGGTCTGTTTGAAGGCCCAGGACATGGTCTACCTCGGTAACCACTTGAAAAGAATGTGCGGTTTGGTGCTGTTGAGAGGAATGTCCAGGTGGACCAGTTATGCCGGTTTATAGTATTGTTCAAATCTTCTGTATCTTCATGGATTTTCCATCTACTTGTTCCATCAGTTATTGTAAGAGATGTGTCTTCTTGCCGTTCTCAGTTTTTTTCTTCTAGAAACTGGTGTTTTCAAGTTCAGCTCTTAGCTGCATAAATATTTTTGCTTGTTATGTTGCCTTAATGACATGTCTTCTTTATCATTATGAGCCGATCCTCCCCCATTGATTGTAGACTCAACACTCTGGTCTTTGACTCTCTTCATGTGGTCCTCCCCTTCTCTGTGTGTCAAATCTTCCTTTCATTTTTCTTATAAGGACACCAGTCCTTAGATATTATGGTCTACCCTATGTCCAGGATGATCTTATATCAAGATCCCTAACTTAATTACATCTGTCAAAGTTCTATTTCCAAATGAGGTCACATTCACAGGTTTCAGGAATTACAACTTGGTCACCCCAAATTTTCGCCGCACTGGCACTATTTACGTTTGGGCACCGACTTCTGGGGTCTGCCATTCAACCCTCTATACATTCCCACAACAAACTTTCACAGAAATATTTATAGCAGCCTGATTTGTAATAGCCAAGAAGCGGACACAGCCCAACTGTTCACAAGGTGAATGAATAAACAAATTTGTTCCCTTACAGTGGAATGAATCATCAGCAGTAAAAAGGAAGGAATTACTTCTGTACACAAGAACCTGGATGAGTGTCAAAATAATGATAAGAAGACAAACTGGAATAAAAAGTATATAGTGTGTGACTCCACTCATAAAATTCTAGGAAATGTAATTCAGTCTGTAGTTCTAGAGAACAGATAGATCGGTGGTTTTCTGGGGTAGAGGGATGGAAATGTACGGAAGGGAAGTACCCAGGGACACCAGGAAGTTTGTCAGGTGATGATATGGTCATTATCCTGATTGGGGTGGTGTTTTTCAGGATGTCTGTGTATGCCGAAAGTCACCAAATTGTTCACTGTCAGTAGGAGCAGTTTATTGTATTTTAATTATAATGCAATAAATTCAAAAGTAATGCTTCCTAGTGTGTCCTGCAAAACTCTAGCCATCTGTGGTGATTCCTGAAAATAACACAGCCACTTTCCCACTCCTCACTTATATTCTGCCTTTTTCTGTCTTCCTATGTGCCACGGGAAACTGATTACTTGGGACTGTGTCACCTGCTGGTCTTTGTCCTCCGCCAATCTATCAGAGTCAGCACCAGCAAGAGACTCAGGACCCAGGGAGATGGGCCAGGGCATTTCTTGTCCCCATATGGTGTCTCCATAGTTCAGAAGTGCCCGCTTTCTTCAGTGGCCACACTTCAGGTAATGACCCTCTTTCAGATTCTAGTCCTGACTGGGTTCCTGCACACCACGTCTTCCCCTAATAAAGAGATAATTACTTTCTGGCGTTCCTAGTCTTCAAACAGTTTACCATCCCCTTATGGATTCCTTAAATCTCCCCACACTTCTCAAAATAGTGCCTTCGTTCAACTCCCTTCTGTTAATAGCTCTCCCTTCCCCTCCCAAGCACACACTTCCTAAGGTAGAACAAGAAATTCTTACTGGTAAAACTCATAAGAATGATAATGTAATCTGCTAAGAGTCCCCAGACCCACAACAGAGATTAACTTTGCATTACTAAGCAGAGCAATTTCAATTCTCCTTTCTTTCTCTTATTTCTAGACCAGTCATTGGTAAACTATGGCCCATAGGCCAAATCTGACCCACCACTTTTGTAAATAATGTTTTGCAGAGAGTTTAACAGAGAGTTTTATTGGAACATGGCCACACCTAGGTAGCATGCCTTCTTTTTGCATGACAACGACAGAGTGAGTAGTCATGACTGAGACTGTATGGCCCATGAAGCCTAAAACACTTGCTAATCTGGCCTTTTATGGAACAAGTTTGCAGTCTGGGCCCTGGTCAGTGCCTCCCGATGCTTAAGAGAGCAGACCCATTATTTTAAGATTCCAAAGAACGGAGCTTTCACCTCCGTTAGACAAATAACTGGCAGAAGCTTTCATTAAAATTGTTAAAGCCTTCCATCACATCGTTGGGCAGGACTTTCTCCCTGCGTTGTCACAATAGGTAGAAAAGAAGCAATATAATGACTTTCTTTCACCTGGTCCCCCAGAAACTCCCAGGGCTCACGCTGTCTTTCTACTGACCCCCGATGTGCAATGTTAAATGAGAAACAAGAAACATGGGTGAGTTATTGAGATCAGGTAGACTGGGACATCTCATGTAGTTTGAAACCTTTAATACAACCAGATATAAATATGTGGTTCTTATTCACACAAAACTGCATGCCCATAGTTCCGTAAAGTATAGGGAAAACTAAAACTCAGACCACTTTGACTAGTAACAGTAACATTTCTATTTTTGGAACAGTTTCTCTGATGATGATAGTAATTAACCTATTCAGTAGAGTACTTTGAAAAATCATATTATTAGTGAGTAAAAGCCTCTCATGACCACTAGTCAATAGAATTGAATTTTCATTAAAGGTTAATATATTATTATATAAAAGTGCTTTGAAAACTATACAGTTAAATCCCTTCCTATCATCACAGGGTTTGAAAAAAAGGGGAAGGATTCAGTACAATTCATCAAGTATTCAAATTGTATCAATATGCCCCATGAGCTACTGTGTCCTACAAAAGAACAAATTATAGAAACATTTCCCCTATAACTGATATTCTTCCCTGTTTATTTAAGAGGGCATCACATGAGTGTGGTCTCACATTCCTAGAAGATGTATTTCAGGGGTGCTATGTTTTCATAGTATGTTTGCCTAAGAGTCTCAGAGTGTTAGTGCAGTAGACGTCTTAATGAAAAGAAGGCAGAATAACTTGGGGGGCTTCATTTCAGTAAGATTTTAAACCAGAATCGGTTTCTGTGATGAGGACTACCAAAAAAAAAAAAAAGTAAAAAGTACCACCTTACCATAATTTAATAGAAAGTCTGTGGACTAAGAAATTTATACAATAGTATTTATAAATGAAATTTTGAAAAAGTACTTCCTGACTATGATTTTAATAAGAAATAATATTACCGTCGTTTGAAACCAAGATCTCTTTTTTTGTAATCAGAAATCTTTTTTTTTTAAGTCTCAGACTGAGTTCACATGATGAACAGAAAAAGTGAGTAAAACAAATGAGAATAAATATATCGATGCTAAATACAATTTGAGTATTAAACGTTTCATAGACTCTGAAAGGCTGGTCTAGGAAAAATCGCATCCTATTTCATAACCATTTTTTCGAGAACCACTGGGTCTAGAGGACAGCGTCACCGCAATCCTTCCTCCACCTGGCACACCCTAATTGTTCTTCTGTGGTTGACCAAACTGCTCATGCTGAATATCACTTTATGATGGCTTATTGTAATGTGATGTCTAAAGCTATTTTTTCTTTTGAGGCTTTTGAAAGCCATTAAAGAGCCATTTTGCAGACATTATATAAAGAAACTTGCCATGTCTGGTGTGGCTTAGTGGACTGAGCGCTGGACTGTGAACCAAAGGGTCGCTGGTTCGATTCCCAGTCAGGGCACATGCCTGGGTCGTGGGCCAGGTCCCCAGTAGGCGGGCGCGTGAGCGGCAATCACACATTGATGTTTCTCTCCCTCTCTTTCTACCTCCCTTCCCCTCTCTCTAAATAAATAAAATCTTAAAAAAAAATAAAAGAAAATTTTCCCCAAATTTTCTGTGTGTGTGTTAGTAAGTGGCGGAATTTAATCTAAGTAATATTTTCTCATCCTTGGGATCACTGTTTTCATCAGTCTGACATTCCATTAATCCTATGAATGAAATAAATTATTTGTTCACCACGTAGCTGTGGCAGAGGTTAAAATAATAACTGACACATCAAATACTGATTAAATTATACTATGATGCTCCATTCCTTCTTAACAAACAGAAGTGGCCTTTCTTGTATACCACACATCCCCACTGACTCAGGGGTAACTAGAGATCACCACTGTCCAGTGAATTCTGGGTTAGATATGGTTTGTGGACAGGACTGTCTCCCAGATATTGCAGGAAAGTTTTACAGACATCAAGTTCCTGGCCTCGTCATGCAATACTGTTCATCTTCTTCCACAGAGATGATATATTGTTTCTCATCTGTCCCATCCTAAGAGCTGGCACCCCCCCAGACGAGAAATTCCCTTTTCATCTCTGGCAGTTGGTTTATTAGAGAACATTACTAAAGGTCTCACCATCCGGTCTGATGTCCTGCTACCTTTAGTGTTCGTCACAATTTACACACAAAGTCATTCCTTGACCTTGATTTCTACCAAACTTAGCCAGTGACCTTTAAAGACAGAGGTGCCACAGTGACTAGAATACCCGACAGGTTTTCTGGGGAGGCACAGAGGTAATAAGCTCATGGCCAGCGTGGGAGAGAACAGCACTCCACTAGAGTCCCTGCTTAGTCACATGTTCGACCACAGATCTGCTGTCTTCCCAAGCTGATGTCTAGACAGAGCCCACTTCCGGGCAAGTGGCCACAGGCTGCTCTCCATCACACCTAGACGACTGTCGCAGCAACATATCATCTTGAAATAAGGTCACGCAGAGTGCGAAAGCTCTGCCGTTCGGCACCATCTCCCTCAGCCCACACGCTGGCAGCAATTCTCTCGTGCCACCCGAAAAACAGCCGGGTGGTGGGCGTGGTCTACGCGCTGTGAATAGAGGAACAGCTGTAGCTGATTATCTGTAAACGGGGTAATTAGGGCTGTTGTGTCTCCTCTTTTCTCTAGCTTTACGCAGGGGGAGTGTTTTAGGTGGGGCTTGCAGAGCACCGTACAACACCAGGAATAAAGTCTTCATTCCAAGGAGAAAAGAAGTCCCAAGTTTTGGTTTGGTTCCCCACCCCCACCCAAACTGTCCATTAGCCCCAAATCTTGACCACAAGAAATGTATCCAGATGGGCCAGATTGACAGCGAATTTACAGATACAAACGTCTGTCTTACCACTTCTTTGGAATAGGATTTTTAGTGCAAGATAGGAACATTTCTTCAGTTCCGTATTTTTCATTCTTAGGAGGGTAAAGTATGAGACTATTGAAATAATTTTGATTGAATTGTTATAAAATACTTCAGCGGTAGCCACCCAGATTATATCTTTAAATGGACACAAACTGAATTACATAGAAAGGTTAATCTAAAAGGTAGGAAAAACAGGGGGAAAGGAAGCAAACAAACAAAACCCCCCCTAAGCAACCAATAAGAAACAATTTGTGAGAAAATAGCTGATAAAATAGTAGGGCAGAGTATACCATATACATAATTACATTAACTACACATGGTCTAAATATCTCAATTAAAAGGCAGAGACTCAGATCGTATTAAAAAAAAAATCAAGACGCAAGGACATGCTACCTATAAGAAACCCACTTAAGTAAAAATACCTAGGTGAGAACAAAAGATGCAGAGAGATATTTCATGTGTGCCAGTTACTAATTTGTAGCTTTTCACCTCCAAATTTATACTTTATTGACTCATTTAAGAAAATATATCTGAGTCCTTAATACTACTTTTTCTTGGCCAACTGACATAAAGCTAAACTTTATTTTATCAACAGTGGGCGCTGGAGAGACAGTGCAGGATGAAGGGGCGGGGTCCTGAGGGCCAAGGTATCTTATAAGAGGCAGCTGGGAGGCCTGCTTGCTGGGGAAGTGGAGGCTGCCTGGCGTGGGTGCTGGACTGCGTGTGCGGCCCAGTGCGGCTCTCTGGTGCATGGGATGCAGGCCAGGACTCACTTCTGCAGTGGTGAGTTTTGCTTTTAACTTTTTTAATTTCCTGCAAGATGCATTGTTTCTGTTTTCCAGTATTTATAGCCTCATGTTTAAATAGGAAGAACCCAACTCCCAAACATCTCTCTCTCTCCCTATCACTCCCTCTCTCTCTCCTTCTTTCTCTCTCTCTCTCTCTCTCTCTCTCTCTCTCTCTCTCTCTCTCTCTCTCTCTCGCTCTCTCTCTCCAAGTTGCCCCAGCAGCCTCTGGGGGCTCTGTTTTGTCAGCTTTCTGTATCAATGGGTCATTGGAAATAGTTCCTGTGCTACTTGGCATTTTTAAACTCATACTTCTCACAGAATTCAACACAATTGGGGCCTAATTTATCAAAATGAGTTATTGGCAATGCAATGAATGTTCTTTTTGTGTGAACTATAGCAGCTTTTGTTAATTGCCTAAAATCTGCAAACTTGCGGGAAACATTTGCAATAAATTGGATTTTCCAGACATTGCCTCAGTAATAAATAAGTCGTTCTGGTGATTAATAAGTGCTCCTTCTTCTGATTTTGTTCCCTTGTAATTAAAAAAAAAAACCACACAAAAAAAACAACAAACAAACCTGAAGACAATCAAGAGAAATCCCCAAACTACAGCTGCCCAAATGCCACAGTAGAACCCAAACAAGGGCTGAGGCACTGCAGGTTTCTCACTGTAATTTCCACTCTTGAGACTCTTTCTGCTGCGAGTGGAAGGATTTAGATAAAGGAAGCAAATAAAGCAATTTTAGGGATTCATCCCCTGGGATGAATCTAGTTTCAGGTTCGGTTGAATCAGAGATTTGTGAAGGAAACCAAAATATGTCACCCAAAAGGATTCCTCCTTGACGTAAAAATTATTTTGAGCTGAAGAAGCGGCAAGCCCAGGAAAAAGCTCGCCGTTTCTGTCTAAAGGCAGGAAATAAATTCTCCTTTTCCTGGAGGCGCTCATTAGCCCAGAGACTCTCCAGAAGAATTTAGGAACAAGCCTGCTCCCTTAGTTCTCCCCTATATATTTACCTTCCTGCGGTTTGCCACCCTCGGGAGCCTAAAACCATTGTGCTGTGTCCTGTCATTTCTCGAAAGGGTACATATTGTTCTTTGTTGAAGATGCTATGGAAGCAGGAGCCTGAGTGCTCTTTTGAGTTACTTTTCATTTAGGCTGTTACAACCTGTCCTTTCGTTAAAGAGTGCCAGCTGAAAACCTAAGAGTGGTAGAGGTAAAATTTTGCCTCCTCGGCCTTTAAAACCTGTTATCCGCACCTTTCTCCTCCTTCACATCTCAGTGTTCGTCATTCCTTGGAATCTGTCACACATTGTCCCTGTAGCTGGCACAGAGCTGGCCAGCGGCAGCCCTTGGCCGCATGGCTCCTGTGAATGAGGACCCAGAGAAGGACTCTCCCCCTCTCCTCCACACAGCCTGCGAGCCTGCAGGGCCTGACGCCGAGGGGCACAGACGCGGTGCGCTGGTGCTGTGGGTGGAGCCCAGCTGGGCCGAGCGCTCCTGGGCAGCCGGCGCCTGCTGGGCGCCGTCCTCAGCGTGGGGCGAGGGGCGGGACCGAGAAAGGGAGTCCCTACCCTCCTGAGGTTTCCCGGTGGAGGCGATGGGGAATAAGCTGACCGGCCAGTCCACCAGTCTCCAACAGCAACAGTAGGCGTTTTACATCACAAAGAGCAGGTCCAATGGGCGGAAGGTAACAGGAGGCTGCCTCGGTGTGGCCAGAGGCAGATGTTACAGAGTGGGGGTCAAGAAAGGACTTTTGAAAGAGGTGACCTGCGAGAAGCAGCAGAACGTGGTTCCATGTATTGTGACTTTTTGTTTAGCCTAGAAGGAAATCCAGAGGAGGACGGCTGCCTCCTGGGCTTTCAGGGACAGGCTTTGCAAGGCCTCTCCGGGACATGTAGAGCTGGGTGGATCCCAGACAGCATCTGGTGTAAGTGCTGCTTCCTCTTCCTGGGTGTTTGTAGCACCCTGCCCAAGGCACCTGACTTGGCGTACACATGGCTTCCAAGGTCCCATTCAGCTTGAAATTCAGTGACTGGGAATTTATTCTATAAGCAATTCATTTTCATATTTTCTTTTAACATTCAATAATGTCAGAATGAATGATGTAAGCAGGACAAGACTGGATTGTAGGGACATCATTTACATTAGCCAAGTTATAGGAGGACATTATACATAACCTTACCTAGGAAAGATAAAAGTTGTGTTCTTTAATGACTCGTGTCAATATGCATAAATCCTTATTAAATATCTCTTAAAATGTCACTAGACATTTTAAAAAACTGTCTAGTGTCATTATTTATTTTCTAGCTTCAGGGCAACCTGTGATTAAATCAGCATCTTTCTGATCAGTAAACAGCCTCTAAGTGTAGTTGACATAACTTTGGCAGTCAGTAAAATGAATATTAAAAAAAAAAAGTTTTCTATTTAGCGACTATTATTACTAGTACTATCTGATTTAATAAGACTAAAGAAATACCTAGAGAAATGTTACCTATGAGAAGCTGTTGCTTTAATTCATCAATTATGCTTACAAAATAGAGACATAATCCCTAAATAATTATTGTTGTGGTAACTACTAGCAACAATAACTTACCAGGGGTGTCCAGTGTGGCCCAGGATGGCTATGACTGCAGCCCAATACAAAACTGGAAATTTACTTGAAACATTACTTAGTTTTATAATCAAGTTTTATACTAAGTTTTATTACTTAGATATGTACATTTTCTATATTACTGATCACAAACTTGTGATTTTAAAGGATTATCAAAAGGGCTGCTGTGCAATTAGGGTTATTATGTGAGGACATTTTTGCTTATCTGTGGTGGCGGATAGCACAGACATTATGTACAAGCTTTTTTTTTTTTTTTTTGCGCTCATTGATTTTCGTTAGTGTTTGTGTATTTAATGTGTGGCCCAAGACAACTCTTCTTCTAGCATGGTCCAAAGACTCCAAAAGGTTGGATACCCCTGGTTTAGAATGTGATGGTTCACTTTAATTCCTACAAAACAATAGTTCTTAAAACACCACCATGTTTCAATCCCTTTTTGGCAAATTAATAAAAATGAAAACCTATAATACTTTGGCAATTTTCCGTGTCTTTGCTATGTTACTTATAATTCTAATTACTGGCCTTCAGAAGACCACGTATATTGATTAGCCTTCTAGGTGGCTTTAGTTTAAGCATTCCCAGCGGGAGAAGTGTGTATCTTTGTTATTTTCTTTCTTTGATTTGTTCACTGACATGTGAAAAGGGTCTGAATTCCCAGTCCACGTTACACGCTATATACGAGACTCTCATTGAGTTCATCCTTACCTGTGGCATTTATGCTGCACGGCTCTTTTCTTTAGCTCTCATCGACTTGTCAGACAACAGAGTATCCAATTCCGGTCTCTGTCCTCCATTCACTAGGGGCGGCAGGCAGGCAGGTAGAGCGACTCGTCTGGAAGGCAGGACGAGCTTCGCCTCCTGACTGCAAGCCTAGGGCAGAGTAGGAGAGAAAGATGACAAAGCCTGCTCTGAGCACACAGTCTTGTTTGAAAGCTGAAATCTGGGTTATCTTTCTGCCTCTGGAGCCTCTGCCTGAGAAAAATGTTAAATGGGTTTAAGAAATAAATTATACTGGAACGCGGACTACACAGGGAAGTGGATTTATGGAACACGCATTCTCTCAGCTGTTCATGATAGACAAAGTGATTTCAGACGCTCCCTGAAGTTGTGTTATCTTCCACTTCGGTCTTAATTTCTCTCTTTGAAATCAGTTCTTTGTCATCTGCCAATGAGTCATACTTCAATGAGTCAGACTAGTATGAATCATACTAGTCTTAGTATGAGAAGGGCCCTGCCAGAATGCAACTCTTATTTAGATACATTTAATTATAGTGGACATACAATATCCTATGAGTGTCCAGTGAACACCACGATAAGTCTAGTAACTGCCTTCCACCAGACATAGCTACTGTGATACTAAGGGCTGTATTCCCTAGGCTGTATGCGACCTCCCCTTGACTTCTCCTCCAACTAGTAACAGGACTGGTGACAAACGAATTCTGCGCGGACTGCTGTTCTAGGAGGTTTCCTTATATTGGCTCATAGGATACTACTGATGATATCGAGGTTTTATGAATAAGGAAACTGACACATAGATTTTACTTAATTAGACATTTTGCTTATAATAGAATGCTTGAGAAGGACGAGGTTGCCAAAGGGTCAAGTACGTAAACATTTAGGGCCACAGAGTTATTTTACATTCTAACTCTAAGTCTAAGCTTCTTTTCTGCCACTTGGTCTTTAATTGGCTATTTGGTTACTAGGTTGCCGTTTAAAATATACTTGTTAAGGTGGGTTAAAAACAACTATTTTGAACATCCCTCAAAGAATTAAGCAAGTAGCTGCCTTTGCATAAAAAGTCCACTGGGTGGCAGAATTTCACAAAAAGTAAATGGAATTAGGTCTTAACAGTGTCCAAAAGTTTATAAATGAAACATTTGTTTTGGGTTGTTAAATAGTTAATCTTTGGGTTTATTAGATAAAATGAGGGCTTGTAATATATTTAATAACCTTTCCAAATAGAAACAGAGACTTTTAGCACCTTAACATACTTTCGTTATATGTCCCCTTATATGAGAACTTCCTTTGAAATGCATTTTACAAGTAAGAATAACATACATAGATGGCACGTGAGCATATGAGAAAGCCTGTACAACTGTTTTATGAATCTTTAAAATCAAGCCATACTAATAAAAAGCCTATGGTCTTGCATTCAGTAATTTTATCCTAACAACATTCTAATTTTTAAGGAAAGACCAGTAAAATATTATATGCCATGAGTTAAATATTATACATTTAATTGCATAATTCACTTTCCTACGTGCTTAAATTTTTCACATTACAGATAAATTTCCTCCCAATAAGAATTTTTAGGGATATAATTTATTTAGTACTGTAATTGAGGGGAAAAAAAGGTACTTTGAAAACTAGTCAGTGAACATTTAAATACTACTTGTAAAAAAACGTGTTTGGTGCATTTGTCAGTGGACACCCATTGCCGGCTCCCGTCCATACTGTAGGTAACAACATGGCCACCAGGGGGCGCTGTACCTGATGCTAAGAGGTCCCCGCAAAGCCTTTCCACACTCATGTCACTTCAGCTTATTAACACTCAACTATCCTTTTTTTTTTTTTTTTTTTTTTTTTGCTGCTTCTATAGTCAGTTCTTCTTTGGGCTGCACATTAGGTTGTCAGCACACTCATCTATGTGTTTTTCAGATATGAGGGCTTCTTACAAATGCCCTATCCTTTTCTCTTCGGTAGACACTGTGAGGTCTAATTCATTAGCTTTTAACATGTAAATGTGCCAATTTGTGAATTTCAAAACGTACTTTGAAACGATCAGTTCAGTAGTTTGCCTGAACAGTGGAAAAGATTCTGCCACTATCCCACAAAGTTAAACGGCGGCAACTTCACATTTAGCAGCTCTCTTGTTACATACTGAACTGAATTTATGAAGTTAATTTTTGAGGTGAAGATAGTCAAATACAGTTGAACTTGGATCCTATTACAGCACACATCCCATACAAAACCAGATGAAGCCTAGGAAAGCACTTTCTACACCAGTTAGCTACGTCATAAGCCTAAAAGGTGAGCTCCCAGTGGCCTTATTCATACCAGTTTTGACAACTCTCAAACGTGAAACTCAAGTCTAAGCATCAGCACTTTATTTTGTACCTGCACTAAATTCAAGCCATGTTTTAGGTTGAAATGTCATTATTTCCTTATCAGAAAAAAAAAAAAAAGAGTCAATTATTAATGCTAGGAGACAGACACAAGTATTCGCAGTCAGTCAATCAGGGGGATACTGGTTAGCCACTCAGTGCTGAAAATGTAGTAGATGCTAAGCTAATACCCACTTATCGATTGGCCTATCCCTTCAGAGTTCTTATATCTGCACCCTAGCCTTGGGCATTTTGCATTGGAAAAAAACCCAAAAAAACAGTGCAGTAGAAAATGTGAGCAATCATTAGTAATTGACACTTTTACTTGGCCAACTATGTTGTTGCATTCCCTGGACTTCTATAAAATCTAGGTCAGCATTAACTTCAAACGCAATGATAGCAAAAACATTTAGTAGAGCGCAGGGGGGAGTTGTCCAGTTGTTTCCTGCTGTGCTGAGTCTAAGAGTTTTGTAAATTACGGGGCCCGTTGACTACCATCAAATAACTCACAATTTCTGGCAAAACAAGAAGTACACCGAGTGAACATTTGGCTAATCAAAGAGGACATGATATAACTGAGTGTCAAAATGCATAATGTGGTAGCATTCACAGCGAGAAGGCTCCAGTGCACATCAGATATCCAGGCAAACCACTTTCCTTTACAGAGCATCGCCTGCTAATTCTTTTTAAATAAATGCATCATTACTTTGTCTTTGAACTCGAATACACGATCTAAATGCAATTTTTAATACCTACATCTTTTCTCCTTATAACCCTGAAGTAAAGAATAATTAGTGTTTTTTATAGCTCCATGGAGAATTTACCACATCATAGAATATATGAAAACCACATTTCATAGAAATCCTCATCGAACTTACTAATATTTAGATTTCATTTTCCCCAGAAGGCTGGTTATAGTAATACTAAAAGTCAGCACGGAAGACCATATTTTATTTGCTCTAATTATTTTTCTTTCATTCTCTAAGTCCCCACCTCAGTTTAACTTAGTGTTTTAAGTTTTTCTTATCTACTTTGTGCCTTTGGTGTAGGCTGAGGGTGGGGGATATCTGGCTGCTACCTCTCCTGCCCAGGCCCGGGCCAACTGGCAGTGACACTGTGCAGAAATGATCGCCACAGGCCGGATGTGTTTGCTCCCTCACGACTCACCAGCAAAGACCAGTGAGCATTTTGTGGCTCCTCAGTGCCAGTCTGGGATGGGAAGCAAATGGAAAAATCAAGGTGTTTTCCCTTGGGGGCACTCTGATATACCAGGTTAGAAGCAGAGGCATCACATCCGATGCCCACACCCTTGTCGAATTCCATCAATGTTAAGGAGAACTAATGTGACTTTCTAAGCTCGAATTCTTCTAACTCCTATCTAGAACCGCCAGGCAACGTTACTGTTGCCCAAACCCACATTCCATCTTCGAATGTGTGTGTCACAAGTCACATAACACTAGAAAATCGTTTAGTATTATTCCATTTTCACAAGAGTTCGGATTGAGGGCAAGGCCTACGGGGGCAAACCCATTTTGCCAGCTACCAGCTCACCCATTTTATTTATGAAGTCTTATTTCCCTCATAGCCCTAGCTCCTCTACCTAGCTTCCATAAAATACAAAGACAGGATGTTTAGTGGGAAAAAGCAGACACGTTGGAGAACGGCTAGCTGT
This sequence comes from Mormoops blainvillei, assembly GCA_004026545.1. Taxonomy (NCBI): domain Eukaryota; kingdom Metazoa; phylum Chordata; class Mammalia; order Chiroptera; family Mormoopidae; genus Mormoops; species Mormoops blainvillei. The sequence continues at coordinate 93,838 of PVJD01000039.1, forward strand.
GGCTGAGTCCCGCCTCTGTCTCCTAATGAGCTGCGTGATCTCGGGCAAGTTGCTTGAAGTCTTCCAACCTCTTTTCTAATCTGTAAATGGGGATCTGTAAAGCCTACTTCATGAAATTATTGTCAAAATTAAACAGGAGAGTGGGTATTAAAGTTCCTATTAGGTGGTGTATACACAACAGGGCAGTTTTCTCTTTTTTCTTTTATATAGTCAACTTCACTCAATACAAACACTGACACACTACTTTTTCATTTGCATCTTAGAATTGAAATAAATGCTTAATATTATCTAATCAACTTCCATCTCAATCCTCTCTATAACATTATTGACAATTTGCTAGGACAGCTGAGTCCTACCTGGGTGGCACATCGTCAATGTTTTCGGCTAAAAGGTTTAAACTGCCTTAAACAAAACAATATACATATAATCACATTAGGAAGAGTCCATCGGTCAGGCAGCTTGGTTGATTTAATAGCTAAGGAGCCAGATTTTTCCGATCTCTCTGCTTTGCCTTTTTTGTGGGTTTTACTTTCTGAAGGTCTGAGGATCTAGCTCCTTGAGCTGGGTTCGGTGTCATGGGCAGACATGACCACAGCCGGAAAAGAGACCTCTTCTCGATGTCTACTTAGTTACTCATTTAAACACAAGGAATCCACTCCCGTCAAAGTCCTGTGAAGATTCCCTCTCCTTTTGATTGTCTGAAATGCCCATCTCCAAACCAAATACTGGCAAAAAGGACAAGTGACTTACTATGACTGTGTAGCATAATCATTGAGTGGAAGATGATTGATGGGTCACACTTATTATTTTGCGGTTTTTCAAAGCATCTCTTTTTCAATAGAAGCCTTTTTAGTTCTGCAACCTCACCAGTTTGTCCTTCTTTGTCCTGGGAAAGAAGGAAAGTAAATGGTCTTTTACAAAGGAAAAAATCAAATCCAAAGGGCGTAACAAAGGTGCGGTAGTAAATGTGCATACAGACGCTGTTGTGCAAACTAGCCCCGAGGCCCTAACGGAAGGCAGTTCCAGCCTCTATGGAACTTGTGATTTGGTCTTTATTTTCAAGTTCCATCCTTGAGTTCCCTCAACTTTAATTTGGAGAAAAAAATTAAGATAGTTGCTACAGTAAATTTTGGGCCTCATCTTCACTTTGAATGCCAACATATCTTCAAAGTTATCCACATTTATCTCTGGGTCTTACAAGATCACTTTTCTAATGCTTCAGGGCGAGGGCCGCAGGGAAGAATTTAGGTCTCAAAGAGGCAGCTTTATCGTTCATATTTCGGGCAGCCAGCGAGCGGCAGCAGGTGTGCCTGCTGCCCCGGCGACGTCGGGTTCCGACAGAGTCCTGTCCTGTTCGAGGTCCTGTTAAAGGTCTCTCCTAGGGGTAGAAGGAGGCGTAGCCCACATTCTGAGGAAAGCATGGGGTGATGGGAATCCCTCCCCCTGGCAGTGAAGCTGATGCAGGTTCTTCAGTCCCCCGTAGACATGAAGGGGGTAGGGTTTCTGCTCTTTGTTATTTTTAAATGGAAAAACAGGGGAAAAAAAAAGAGAATTATGTGTGCACTATTTTTTCTTTAAATTCATTTGGAAGTTGTAGTGGTAATATTAGTTATTATAAATATGATCATAACATAAAGGGCTCTACTCCTAATTGCATAAATTACTGAAAGACCTAGTTGGTATATTTCACCTACTATTTATATATTGTTTCCAAATGACACCCAAAAGGCCAATTAAAGGCAGATTTGCATATTGTGCTTCCTTAGCCAGGGGAGTGAGCGGTGACCGGGTTTTCAGCGCTCAGGTGTCTTGCTTTATGGTCACATGAAGTGACCCAGATTCCCGGTGAAGCCAGGTGCCTGTTTCCTCTCCAAGTTTTCCTACCCACACTGCTCAACAAATATGCGGATTGCCATGAAACAGGGAAAAAATATCTGCATCCTGTGACACCGAGCTCTAGAAAGAAGGCCCTTTGACTTGTTACGTTAATCCCAGTAGAATTAAAGAAATACCTGTGTGGCTTCTCACCTCCTAATTGCACTTGTTACAGGCGGGATCACGTGCCGCACCGTTCAGGCAAGCATGTAACATGGTGGTCAATGAAGCGCTATGAATTCTACCCCCTTCAATCAAACCAAGTGCTCAATGTAATTATAATCTTGGAAGATACAGTTAAAAAGATGTTGAATTAAATTGAGCTCTGAAAATTGCTCACCTCATGATTCCTTCTGATTACATTTTGGCATAATTCCCCCAAGTTTCAATGTGTAATTTAGGGATAATGTATAATTGGTATTGGAAGCATTGCAGCTTCTCCATATTTAAATGAGAGGCCAATTTTATTAGTTATCACCATAATAACTCTGCTAAATTGGTTGTATGACTTAGTTGCTCATTAGGAAATTATTTTTCAGCAGGAACATATTACCTTTATATATTTAATTCAAGTCTTAAGTAGGAAATTTATTGGCAATGCAAGTGTTTACAAGAAGATAATTTTTTTAGATATTATAGTCAGGTTCTACTCAAACAATTATTTCCCAGGTGTTAAGCTCAAAACCTTATTTTTAGGAACATTTTATATCTACATGAAACATTTAAAAACCCTTCAGTGATGTTTAGACCCACACTATGAAAATATCAGAGAGATGACATGGGCCCCTATGATCTCGTCACAGTGTTTTATTGATCCATTTTATGGGGAACAGTCACTGCAAATATGTACACTGGACACTGGCATTCACCATATACTAAAACCTAAAGGACAAACCTACTCTAAAAGGAAGCTCTCTAATGAAATAAATTTGAGGGAAACTGGTTAAGGTTAGTTTTCACAAGAATGATATTGCGTATTAAATAAAGGCCCTGAGAGGCCCTGCTTATCATGAACGTTTTTCCTCATCAGCTTTGAAATTTGATGGATCTCAGACCGCTTTTATTTTGCTAAGTGTCCCAATATTTGGGGGATTCCTGAACACTCTTTAATGATCTTTTTATTCAGTTACAATGACAAGGACCATAATCTTAGTTGTTTTGGGGATTCTCACACGTTGGATGAGACCGTTTGTTCATTTGAAAATATTCAGGGAGTTTCTATCAGTTCCCAGGCCTCGTGTGGACTTGGAGACAGGGAAGAGACAATTATAGCAGGTGGAGCAGGTGATCTGAAGGGCCAAGGGATTCAGAAAGGGCCGGCCTGATACTGTGAAGCGAACGATGGGGATTTACTGGTCACTGGCTCAAAGCTCTTGTTCACTGCGTCTTGATTTTTTCATGTGCAAAAATAAGAACAATGCTTTCTTGCTATGTTTATGGTAAAAACTAGCAAGAACATCTAGTTTGGAATACTCCATAAATGGGAGTTCTTATAATTATTCATTCCTTCAGCTGTTAAAACATGACTCGGGAAGTTACATAACATGAAGTAATATATACATTTTTTTTCTAAAAGTTACCTTTCTCTTAATACTTCATAATACTTACAGGAAGGAGGTAGTGTACATATACCTCCCGGCACTGCATCAGTGCAATATATACATGCACTTTAACCTCTATGGAAATTAGCACTGAATTGCATACCATGCGTTCAGTTAAGTCAGTAATAATTTCGTGCTACCATAAGGCAGACAGGTCTCTAAATGCTACAGATACGTCAGCAAACAAAAGGCCAAAAAACATTCCTGCTTTCATACGGCTTACATTTTAAACTGTAAGCAAGTGCTCATACTCCCTAATGGTGTGATCACGAGCATGTTGTTTTTGCTTCTATATACTCCGGACGCTCCATCTGTAAAATAGAGGTGATGGTCCTCACTTTATAGGGGGGTCTGATGGCTGAATAAGGCAGTGAAGAGGGAAGACTGCGTGTGCAATGTAACATGTTTCATATACCTTAGCTGTTACCGCCTCTGCATCAGAAAAACAACGCCTTAGCATAACATAGCACTTTATAATTTTAAACTTTTTGTTTCTTTTTGCTGCCTCGTTTAACCTTCACAAATCCTAATGTGAGAAGCTCAGGTATGACCCTCCTCCCTGACAAACTAGGAAATTGAGATTCGAAGGAATCCAGTGACTTGTCCAAGTCATACAGTTATTAAAGGATGTGTTTGATTCTGCAATAAAACATCAGATAGACTTTCTCCTTTAACATCCCTTTACGGGGTCACATCTGTACCCTCTTCAATGAGCGATTTTCAACAGGATAGATATCTGACCAAGCTAGCCCAGGGGTGACACAAACAACGGAAGCCATGGATGTAAAGGAGGGTGAGAGAGGGAGCTAGCCTGAGGAGGTCTGGGAAGGCTATCAAGAGCAGGAACTACTGGAACTGGGTTACAATCTTGGGAGGCGTAACAAAGCCAAGAAACATGGCCGGTGCATCCACACGGGATGGAAATAGATAATGGGTCTCTCAGCTAAAACTGGAACATAGTTTTACATGCAATTAAAAAAAGAAATGGTAAAGGAATACTGTATAGTATCTAATTAGTTTCACATATCCAGCAACAGCCTCCATTTTGTTCTTAGGCTTGTGAGTTTAGGCGGAAGGCGTCGGCGTGTGTTCAAATGTCGCCGCCGCCCCATCACTCAGCGCACATTGCCTGCCTTTGATAATCATGGAGGGTATTAGGCGCAGCGAGACAGGAAGGAAATTAGATCAGTTCTGCAAAAGGAAATATTGCCTTTTCAATAGCCTTCCCTAATGTCACTATGAAAAATGTAGAATAACTGTTTTCCTGTTCAATTATTAAAACAGTATGCTCATGAGACTTTAGCCCATTAGTTTTGGATTTTGTTTCATGCTGTTTTATATAGCGAGATGTTACTCTAATTATCCTGGGCAATAACTTAGCCCTTCAGTATCTGTTGACTTGTCACATTCTGCCAATGATTTATAAATATTCAAATATAATTACTGAAATCTTTTTTATAAAAGGGTGAAGTGATAGTTAGATTTAAACAACAAAGCTCTGTGTTCCAATTAAAATTTCTGCATAAACCTAAAACTTGAAGCACATAAGCTTAGAGAAGGGAAATAAAGTTTATAAACAAAGAATAAAATACTTAGCAACCACATAATGCTGTTTTTGAAATATATATTAAAATGCATCTAATAAAATGCATCTAATTAAAAAGCATCTATTTAGTGATATTGATTATCACTGTGCAAGCAATGCTACATAAAATTTATTTGTGAGTATAATAGTTATAAGAAACATATAAAAGTCAAACCTTCTTTTTTAGCTCTAAAATAGAATCAGAATCTCATGAAGTGTGGTGATAATTTCATTACTCACTTCATGTTTGCCCCCGGGTATTGGCTACCAGACTGTCAGCATCTCAGGAAAATAAATTCAATGTTAAAGAAAATCATTTCTAACTACATAGACTTTTTATAAATCCTTTCAAAACCCTGATGGAAACTATGGCCATTCTTTACCCCCCAAAATGCACATATGCATTACGGGTCCTAGGTTCACAGGTAAAGTAGCTTGTCCCGAAGAAAATTTGCCCCGTGATTCAACTGATTCAGTCAGTGCACATCTACAGTGCACTGAGTCTGCAGGCAATGGAAGACGCCAGGTTCACGTTTCGTACTGGCTGGTGTGGCAGGAAAGATAACAGAGCCATTAAGGCAAATGAAAAACATATCACAAGAAGGGACTATTTACCGAGATGTGGGGAGAGTGAACGAAACTGGTAACTGTGGCGGGGCACTCAGAGATTGGGGACAGCTGGGCCTGTCCCTAAGCCTCAGGGAGGAAAGCGAGGGACGATCTTGGGAAAAGGGAAGAGGGCTGTTAATTTCTTAGCACCTTTCTCTTTAGTAGGAATGTGAGGGGGAAGACCTGCGTGTATTTGAGAAAAGTCTTCAACTTGAAAGATGGTGCCCAAACAAAACACTAAAAATGATTAAATAAATAATTCGGGAAAGAGAGGAAACATAAAGAGAGAGCCCTATAATTTGTCTTATTTATGTCCTCAAAATTAAGCTGCTAGCTAATATCTTGCAAGCACGGTGAAAGATAAAACTGAGTAAATCTCCTCAAATTAGAAAGAAGTACAAAAATAAAAGACAATATGAGAAAGAAAAATAAAACTAAAGGCCTAATCCAAGAGGCACACCACTGAAGGCTCAGGGCAGTGGGAGGAACTGTCGAAACGTCTAGAGAAGGTGATAAGCAGTCCACAATCCCGTACCAACCAGAGTAGCACTGTGAATGGGTGGGGTAAAGTTATTTTTATTATGCCAAGCTCAGCGTTATCTTGCATTGAGTACTCTTCTTTAAAAGGAAATTACTGGAGAATGTTATCCACCAGACAAAGAAAACAGCGAAGAGGGTGCTGGATGGGTAGCTCGGCTGGTTTGGGCGTCATACCAATATACCAAGGTGGTGGTTAGATCCCAGGTCAGGGTGCATACGAGACTCAACCAGTGATTCCACTGCTTAAAGAAGTGGACCAACAAATTGACATTTATCTTCTCTCTCTTTCTCTGTTTCCCTCTCTCTCTCTCTCTCCCTCTCTCGTTCTCTCTCAAGCCCCCCTTCCTCTCTCTCTCTCTCGAAAACAAAACACAAGAAAAGATAACTTGGAATAAAAAAAAAAAATTAATGTGTAAGGGTAACAGTGAAGGTTTTTGTCCAGGATGATGGCTTTGCTGAAGACACAGAGAGAAGGATGTTTGGACCAGAACAGAACAGAAGTAAGAGGAAGATCCCACGGATTCCATGGTAGGGAAAACCCCGTTGAAGGTGCTCCACGGGCCTGTGGCTGGGTCTGCAAGGGCTTGGCCAGAAGTACAAGGAAGGAGCAAATTCCTGAAATGAAGCCCACCGACAGGAGGAGCAGTGAAATGAAAGCTCTGTAGGAAAGGAAACGTCGCCACAGCCACAGTATGCCACTGGGCTCAGCTGTGGTCGATATTTACAGAGTCACAAAATAAAAACGCTGAAAACTGATTTAACCAAGGCTTGAGATGACGTGATATTGGAAGTGAGCAGGAATCATGACCTTGAGTAGTATGTTAATATACTTGACTATTATTATTATTAATTACTTAGTAGCTGTTTACTAGTGTTCTTGGCGTGTGCCTGAGTTTTGAAAAGTATCCTTTTGACATGAACACTGTGGCACCACCTGGGTTTCCTGTGATTCCAGGAACGAACTGCCTGCTGTGAGCACGGACCCATAGGTGAAAGGCAAGTTCGCCCACAAGACTGCCCCACATCAGACATCACCGCCTCAAAGCCCCCACACACTTCTGACTGACTGGCTATACCTTCTAGGGTTTCCCGGGGCCCCTTCACCTTTCCCTTCAGGTTCAGTAATTTGCTAAATGACTAACAAAACTCACTACAAGCACTATCGTTATGATTATGGTTTTCTATTAATCTGCACAGGTTATACAAGTTAAGGATCCCCCGCGGAGGAGATGACAGGTTGAGGTCTGGGGAGTGGAGGGGAAACTCAGAACTTCCGCACCCTCTCCTAGTGGGATCCCTGATGAACAACCCTCCCAGCACAACAAGGTATCCCCAGCCAGGGAGGACCTCCGAGTCTCAGTCCTGGGGTTTTTACTGGTTTTTCATTCTGTAGATATGATTGACTAATTCACCCCGTGATCGGATTCGGTCTGCAGCCCCCTGAGCCCTCCTTCCAGGCTCCCCAGAGATCTGTCTGGCCCCAAATTCCAATCCTCTCATTAGATGTGGTTGGTCTTTTTGGCGACCAGCCCCCACTATGAAGCTCTGCGGAGCCGCCTTGAGTCACACATTAGCATAACAAAGGCTCTCCTGTCACTCAGCAAATTCCAAGCTCTGTGCCAGAAACCAGGGACAAAGATAGGATGTTCTTTATTATACAGTAGTCCTCTCTTATCTGTGGTTTTGCCTTCTGTGGCTTCAGTTACCTGTGGTCAACTGCGGCTCAAAACAATATGGGGTGGAAAATTCCAGAAATAAGCAATTCATAAGCTTTCAATTGTGTAGCATACTAAGCAGTATGAAGAAATCCTGGCCGCTTTGCGCCATCCCCAGGACACGAACATCCCTTTGTCCAGTGCATACGTGTTGTAAACGCTACCTCTGCCATAGTCACTTAGCAGCCGCCTTGGATAAGGAGTGACTACTGTCTCTGTGTGTGTGTACACACATACATATCTATATGGATATAAAACAACTCATATGAAAAACAGAAAATAATGGAAATGGTGACTCTATGCTGTGTAGATTGACCAGTTCATTATTTCTACCAAGCCCGTAATCCCCGAAGGTAGGAGTGTGTGTGTGTATGTATATTTCATTAAGATTTAATTTTCCCATCAAATTTCACGCTCTGCAGGTTTAGCTATGTTGGTTCTGTTTTATTATGGTTATTTCTTCCGTTGATGGTCACTCTGCCTTTTCATGAATGCCTGTGTCATAAGGAAGTCGTAAGTGATACTGTGAAACCGTGTTTTCAAATGTCTGTAGAATGAAAGTGTCTTCAGGGTCAAAAGGCCCCCAGGGTCCGAATGCCAGGGCCAACCCATCTGCTTTAGCAGTCCTGGGCTGCGTGCAATTGTACGGAGCAAAAACACTGTGCGCACACAAAAAGTACAACGCAAAGGTCAAGTTTATTTTAGAAGACATGTCAATCCTTGTATCTTAGAGTGGCTAATGGGAACACTTTTATATGCTCAGGAATGACGAGGTGATATTCACGGAGATCTATACAGTCTACTGTGGAAAAATAAAGTTCAAATTTTCAGGCCCTAAAGTCCTATGAAGGATACGGGGAATACCTTTGCCAAGAAAATTCTGCCTACGATAGCTGATTGTAAGACTCTCATAATAACAGGGACATCCACTGACGGCTTACAAATCAGAAGTCCAAGCAAGTAATGACAGCGTGCAATGATTCAACCCATTTAAAAAGAACCATTCAGTTGCGAATGACACAAAACAATCAGCTCGTGCTCTGCTGCTCTACACCCACGTACACGCCTGGCTGCCAAACTGCTTCATTCTAGTCAGACTGAGTATTTCCTGCTTTTAAAACATTAAAAATTATTGTTATAGATGGCTGGATCTCACAGGTATGCAGGCCATATTATTCCTTTTAAGCTGCAAAATGTCTTTTCTACTAGTGTAAACCCTTGAAGAAAAATGTACCGGTTTGCAGTATTTTACACCACTCTAAGGGTAGAGCTTTGAACAATCTCTAAATTTTGAGATCAGTTACAGAATGAATGGCATTTTGGGGGAGTGGACACTTTTGACTCTTGAATGCTTTATGGAGTCAGTCTCCTGCTCATTTACATTGGAAAATGTTTGTGATAAAAGAGAAATGACATACAAAAAAAGAGAGACAACAGAAGAACCAATGACTCCCTTTCTCTCAAGGTCAAGAACGAGAATCCAATCGACCACCTTTGTCTTAGACTGCCCATGTCACGCTTAATTCACATTCGCCTAATTTCCTCAGCAGACACAGATACTACCTGCTCTTCTCCTGCAAACAATAAGCTACGGGAGAAGGAAAAGTGTGTCGTTCTCACAGGATCCACTGCAACAGTTTTGCAAATGACTACACGGCGTTTGACAACAGTCCATGTTGCGGTACCTGCAACTTCCCTTCACTTTGCATCTATTGGAATTTTCTGGAACTGGAAGGGGCCAAGCTGGTCTCCATCTAATCCCTCAGTCCGCACACACCAAACCTGCTGCACTCCCAAGCCTGAGGCCTTTCTTTGGGAGACAGAGGCCTTCTTCATAGTAACTTGTGTTTCTCTTGTTTGCTGAGTCTAGACAGGTACTTAGAAAATGTTTCTGAGATTTTTTTGCTCTTTTTGAAAGCAAAACAAAAAGAAGTAAAAAACCCACAGTACAAGAACTACCATACTTTGCTGTGCATAATGCGCACATTTTGCCCAAAATTTTCAGGGAAAAATGAGGGTGCACGTTATCCATGGGTAGTACCTGAAATACCTTGTATCTGCTCTTATGTTTTATAATTATTTGTTACATAAAATTTCTTGCACCATAACAGGTTCAAAACTAAAATGCCAGAATTCCTTTATAATACAAAAACAAATATCTAAATACAAATAAATAAAAAACAATTAAAAAATAAAAGATGTTTTTCCCCTGAAAGTTTGGGTCAAAACGTGGGTGCGCAGTATACACAGTAAAAAATGGTACGTAGTTCTGCAGTGCTCTGGAGTGTGACTCAGCGAGGTAACAGAATCAAGCATGGGTTATGGGGGCGCAAACCCAACGTGGTCTTTTATCCCTGCTTCTGGTACTCGTTCATGACGTCGCCTCAGGAAAGGTCCCCCAGGTCCAGGGCCCTAATTCCATACCGTGAAAGGATTAGATGCGGCGATCGCTCAAGCCTAACGTAGTCAACTCAGTTAGAGTCTTCGAGTTTGGCGGCTGTTTCTAGACAAAGCAGTCAGGGCCTCGGCAGGTATGAGCTTAACTGATGCTGTTTATTGTATTTCATGTCCCCGAAGAACACAGGGGAGGAAAGCGCAAGTGAACTCCGAGGGACAGGGCTGTTTCCTGGTAACCTGCAGTGGCCCGGCCACCGCTGCGGGTGTCCGTATTCCCTGCTTCCCTGCCTGGGCCAGTTCCACAATAAATTCCTGAAGGACAGGGATATTCCCACAAATCTCCTTCTTGAGTCCCAGTTCATCACAGCCAATTAAAATCACCAACAGCCCTGGCTGGTGTGGGCCAGCGGATTGAGCTCTAGCCTGAGAACCAGAGTTGCTGATTCATTTCCCACTCAGGGCACATGCCTGGGTTGTAGGTCAGGTCCCCAGTAGGGGGCGTACAGGAGGCAACCATGCATTGATGTTTCTCTCCCTCTCTTTCTCCCTCCCTTCCCCTCTCTAAAAATAAATGAATAAATAAAATCTAAAACAGCCAACAGAGTTCAAGTGGTAGCCATTTCTATCCTTCAGAAAGACTTAACCCAAGACTCCTCTGTTGGAGTAGCAGGTCCTTGTCACATTGATGATAGGAAATAAAGACGAGAAAAGAATACTTAAAGCTGATTGTCTCAGGACCGGTGGGAGCTGCTGACCCTTGGAAACTGGAGCAGAAGAACACAGGGTAGCAGCCGGCAACTTCTAGAACTGTCTTGACATCTTGTGACTCTGACAGTTTCTAAGAGACTCCCTGCTGTGACTGAGGGGAATAGGATGGTGTCACTTTAACCCTGCAGCTGCTGTGTTGGCAAGCAGAGTTCTGGGTGGTCCTTGGGAAGACAAAATATATAACATTTCAAACAGGGACCGCCACGTCACTACTATGTCAATACCTACAAGTCTAATGAGTTGACTGATTAAAACCAAGCCTTAATTCATTGTGTGGATGGCCTGGGGTCACTTGGTGGCTGTGAATTCCTCCTTAGTTATACCAGAAGCACAGAGATTAAAACTGAAAGACAGATGTTTGGCCAATTAGGTGTGTCAGGCTATTTCCTTCATTTTTATGTCTTACATAGTTTTCTAAATCCATTCAAGGTTAATGGACAAAGAAAGTGATTTACATTCAACTATTGAAGGATATTAGATCAGAGCTAAGCAGTTACTTTAGGTTATTTGGAAAAGCAAAGCAATCTACAATTATTGAGAAACTATAAATGATACTGAGGGAATTTAAAAGGTGTAATCATGAGAAATGAAATAATGCTATTAGAACAGTGATAACTGCCTGCCATTCAAAGCTCCTATGAAATGGGATGAGGAGCCCCCTTATCCATGTTCCAGGACCTGTTCCAGGACCCCCAATGTGGGCCTGAAACCAAGGATAGCACTGAATCCGACATGTGCTCTGTTTTTCCTGTTCACACATGCCTAATTAATTAGGCACTGTAAGAGATTAACAGTAACTAACGACAAGACAGAACACAGAGTAGTACACTGCCATCATTGTTAAACCACAATTTGAAATGCTTCACATGGCATTAAAAAGAGGGTTCATATTAGATTATTGCACATATATATAAAAGATAGGTATGACAGTACAGCACACCTATAAAATAAAATAAAATTCAGCAATTAAAAATAATCAGTGAATATTAATTGACTTTATTATTAGAAAATGCAAGTTCTATCCAATTCACAGACAGTGAGAACCTGAATGTAGAAAGAGACAATGGCCAGGTCATAGGTGACAACCGAGCTCTGACCGTCGACCTCGGGAACTAAAGAAGCTTCAGCCAGGTAAAGAAGCCAACCGGAAATTCCGCAGCAAATAGTGAAGGCTTGGTCAACGACACCCAGAGTCCCCGTTTTTACCCTCACTTCCAACTCTGAACCATCCAGCGAAAGCCTGATGTGTCCTCTACCCAATCGCACAAGACGCCCCACGTATACATAGTCCACCTCCGGTGTCCTTGTGCCACTTACCCCCAGCCAGAGCCCCCCGCAGCCCTCTTCTCCCTTCTCTAAGACGTGCCACACTCCACCTGCCTTTGCGCCTCTGCAGAATGCAGTGAGGGTGGCCGACTCCCTTGCTACAGCAGGCTCTGAATAAACACCCCCTCTTAGTTCTCAACTGGGGGGTCTTGGATTATTTTCACAATAGCATACTAGCATGTAAATGTCGTGGGTGTTTGGGGGAGCAATGTCTGTCCCTCACTGCATGCCCGCAGAAGTATCTGAGGGCCAGTCGCCAGGACATTACACTTGGTTATTGCTGGGAAGTAAGATGTAGGGCTATTTCAACTTTATGGTATTTTGCATTTAAATGTTTTCAATGAATACACACAGTTTATGTAAACAGAAATAAAGTCATTGCAGTTTACCAAGCAGTTCATCCTTAGGTTTAGTATTACTAAACTAGAGATTTCCATATATATACGGCATAAATACTTCTATCTACACATGATGTATGTGGTGATGCTCACTTGACTGAACTTACTCTTATCTCAGAAATGCCTTAAAAATAACTTCCCATATTGGGCATCTGGAAAGTTTTATTCCGATAGGTATTCTTTAAATATGAAAAATAGGCTGAGTTGAGAAATATATTTTTAATTATAGAAATGATTAATGAGGGTTAGCCATGAGGGGACTCCCTGCTTCAACAGTCTTCGTTATCTAGACATAACTCAAGTAACTGTTATCATTCCGGAGCTAGAAAGAGATTCCCCTAGATTCATAAATATAAATCTTTACAGTCATCAATTTTCCCCGACGTTTCTTTAACAAAGGCCAGAAAGATTAAGGTTTTGAATTCAGCGTTGCTCACTTCTGTCAACATCCGGTTATGTATTCTTCTCAACGACATGAAACCCCGGATCTCACAAAAACTGAACTTGAACTATGTGTGTGCGAGCCTCACTTCTATGGCTGCGGGCGGAAGGACGGGCGCGGGCAGGGCCAGCTCCACGCGGCAGAGCACGGCGGCGCGGCCGGGCCAGGCACAGGGCCAGGCAGGCGTCACCTCTTCCGGCAAAGGGTTTCCGACCTGCCTTGGTGCCGCTTCGCTTCATGCCCTGGTGTTTGACTTTCCACCCGCGGACGTGCGACCGTGGTCGTGGTGAGGGCCGGGGCGGGCGAAGCTGAACGGCTGTCAAGCCCGTCAGACCTTGCTCTCTCTTCTGTATCATGTTTTCTTCATGTCACAGGACTGTTGTAAAACTCAAGCATGTGTATATGTGTGTGTGTGTGTGTGTATAAACACACACACAGTATTTAGAAGGCAGACCTGGTTTAGCCAAGCATCTCACACACACACACACACACACACACACACACACACACACACACACACTAGTTACTACTCCGATTTCACGTTCCAAACTGTTCTGCAGTCAACCTTGGCACGTGTGCAAATATAACCAATATGTTCTCTTTCACTAGATTGGGGTACAGAACAGAACCTTATTTCCGTTACTGTGAACCTTACAGTGTCCCAATTTCCAAGGCCCCACGAGGTCCGCTGACTCCGGTTCAAGAACCGGTCTTCCTCGCGCCTGGTCAACGGCACCCAGCAGAGAGAGTGGGAGTACTGGCTGGGCCCGCAAAGCGCCGGGCTGAATCTGCTGACCCCAGGGTGCCCCCCAAGCACTACGCCCAGATCTGGGCTCACGGCCTTAGCCAGGCTCTGGGGGCAGGTGAGCGCAAGGCCCCTTCTGCCCCAGGAAGCCTTTTCTTCCATGGCTCAGCCAGTCCGTGGAGAAACGGGCTCAAAAAGCTGCAGTCTCGCCATCTCCTCCTAGCCGGGACCAGGCCCCTTTTCGGACCTGTCTGTACGGATCTCAGCTACCCAGTGAGTTAGTCCACAATTAAAGCTTGTCTGCCTTTTCTGTCTCTTCTCTAGATGAAGGTAACTCTTGCCTAGTCCTTTGAGCGAGTCTCGAATAGAAACCATCTTTTGCTGAACTGTTAGGTAGCCACAATAGTTACCATTAAAGAGTTCAGAAAGGGCATGGAGACTTCTCTTTGGCTTCATTCAAGGGTGATGGATTAAAAACAAATCCCAGCAAACACAGAAACAGAGCGTTCATGTAGCATCACATTACCAACAGGAGGGAGAAACACAGGACCTACCAGACGTGGTTGGAGCTCAGACACCAGCGTCTAGAGACCCACAATATTCACGAAGGCACGGCACCTTCCCCAGTGCAGACTTTCTGCTAAAGTTTAGTAAAACATGGGGTCTAACTCGAGTCTATGTGAACTGTTCATCACTTCTGCTTTGGGCGAGCAGGGAAGACAGTTTGTGTTGTTGCGAGAAGGGTTCCACGCATCGGACCACAGCACCAGGACTAACTTCCAAGCCACTTGGCGCAGGGAGAGAAGTCGGATGAGAACTGTTTTGACCCTCAACTAGGGACAGGCAGGTACAGGGGTCTGCTGGCACCTGTGGTAGATTAGTGACGGATTTCACATGCTCTGGACCTCAAGGAAATTAAATAAGCACAACGATAACTAAAAAATAGTCACAATAAGACTAGGATAGCTTTTTGAAAACTCAAAGCAATAAGTCCATTACAGCTTCCAAGACACCTGGCCTTCTGCACTGTAGTTTTGATTACTGGGCACTTCCTTCACATGGATGTCAAAACTGAATTAATATTTTATAGATACAGATGGAGGTAAATATCTCGGGTTCTTCTTAAGCCAAGGCCATTATCTATTTTAAATTTGAGGAACACACTTTAAAGAGTTTTGGATATCAGGATGGATGGGCGTAATGTATAAAGCATATGAAAATGGTTTAAAAGTTTTACTGTTATTCAACCTATGAGATGATATAGTATCTTGTCACCTTTATATATTATCTTGTCATCTTTCTCGGTAGATAAAAAGTAAAATGCATGAAGTTTTCTCTAGTAAAACATTTCAAAAGGGTCTCATCCAGTATTTCTGCTGTGTTAAGAGGCATTACGTTATCCCTGGCAGAGAGACCCCTAAGACCCTTTATAACATCCCTGAGGCAGGCCAGTTTCTAATTTTTGTTTTTTCACAATAGCTCAAGTATTGGTATTGACCTGTTTCTTTGGGTAACTCACTGCTCGAACATTCCACAGGCCAAACCTGTGCACTCGGTTTATTCCCAGATAGATGCAGTAAACAGGTACATTATATCAAAACGACAGTGTATCTCTCATGGCCCGTATCTTGCTGATACAGATATTTTCTGTTTTAAAAGCTAATATAAGCTCTTCTCTCATAAACCCTTGACTCGTGTATAAACTAAACATGCAGTTAGGGTGAATGTCTTTGAGTTATCAATGAAAGGACATTTTTTTAATATATTAAAGACATTTTATTTTAGAAAAAACATCCCAAATTGTGTCAAAAATTAATTAGGAAAAAAAATAACCCAGTACCAAACCAAACAGATCAAACCAGCAAGAGGATTTTATAACATGAAGTCAAAAAATAAAAGCAAGAAAAATTGTTGCCCAAATGCTATTTGTTCTTACATGAGCCAACACCAGTGTGGGAAAAACATGTGGGAAAAACAATGCAACATGTCGAATGAGGATTTTCACATCAAAGTGATAACTAGCTCACCCCATCATTAAAAACAGAGGTCTCCCATGTCCGGTAACAACACAATCTAAAGGCCCATATTTTGAGACACATTAAGATGTATGTAGTCACCATGATGCGCAGTTAAAGGAAACTTTCGGTTCCAGTGTCAGCGACTGGTGTATCAGTGTTGCGTTGCTTACTTCCGTGAATGGGAAATGACACAGCTTTGGAAAGTGCTGATGCTGACGAATCTGACAAGTCAGTGCTTGCTAGGATACAAGGGCAAAGGTGACAAGCGCTTGACCTTTCTGCCCCGGATCCCCTTATCCCAGCAGCGCAGCCCACGGGCCCCGTGACTCTTCCTCACCCATGCAACAGATCTGCACCTCAGAGCACAAGCCTAACTGTACCAGAAAGGTTAATTTATGTTTGCATGGTGACTTAATTCCTCCTCTGATCTTCCATTTAACCAGGAGTAACAGAATCTTCTTATCAATTAGCCCCTTTCCCCTAATGTATACTTCATCCTGGGTTGTGTCTAATCTCCGGAGGTTAATGCATTAGTCAGGGTTCTTCATAGAAACAGAACCAACAAGAGGACTCTGTGTGTGTGTGTGTGTGTGTGTGTGTGTGTGTGTGTGTGTGTGTGTGCGCGCGCGCGCGCGCGCATGCGCGCACCTCTATCTCTAACTCTGTCTCTACAGGGAGAAGCATTTGTCTTTAGCCATTGGCTCACATGATCATGGAAGTTCGAGTTCAAAGTCTGCAGAGTAGGCTAAAGGCCGAAGACCCAGGGAACAGTTAGTTGTAGGTCGGTATGAGGGAGGTTTGCTGGCGGCCTTTCCCCTCATGTGCAAACTGTAGTCTTTTTCTATTAAAACTTTCAGTTGGTCAGAAAAGGCCCACCCACAAGGTGGAGGAGACTCTACCCAAGGTTTACTGATTTAAATGTTACCTTCATCTTAAAAAAAAAACACCTTTCAAAAACAGTCTAGAATAGTCTTTAACCAAGTAACTGCATACTGTGGCTTCACCATGTTGACATATAAAATTAACCATCCCAGTCTGTTTATTGTGATGGGGAGGTAGAAAGGAGCGGGAGTCTCATCTTTGATGTCATCAGTCCATGTTGACATCTGCTGCCATAGCTGAGGTCATCGTCCTCTCTGTCCTGCTTCCCTGGCCCTTCGGGTGTGTGGCCTCATGTGCTCTTGTGAGTACAGGAAAAGTCTGGTCCTTAACTGCCGGTGCGAAAGAATCTCTGCAAAGCTCCCCGTGGCTCCATCCCCTGAGATGCGGGAGGGGCCGCTCCCCGGTTGCGTCCGCCTCATGGAGCTCTGACAGCTGGAGCCCCTGAACCTGAAGAAGCCACCCCTCCACCGCTACTCTCTCTTCAGTCCCCAGAAACCTCCCCCCGCCCAACCTGCCCACCCTCCCTGAGAAACTCCTTCCCTGTCTTTATCTGGAGCCCTCTTTCAGCTTTTTGTTTAAATCCTCTCTCTTTGAACAGAGTTTAGAATTTTTGAACCTCAAAACTAGATCTTTCTGTTGTTATTGTGGCTGGTTTGTGTCCCCCCCCACCACCCCGTGCTGGCCCTTCTTTGGCTGTCTGCTTCAGTTGTGACAAGAGTAAAAGGGAAGGAAATGATAACATATGCTTTTCACTAATTTATTCCAAAGTTACCCGTATCATCTTAGGAAGCAGGGAGCGACCAGAGAGGTGACAGCAATCTATTAACAAGGTACTTGCTTGGGTGGTTTCTAGCTATTTGGAAGTTGTCTTGATCATGACTGAACTTACTGAGTAACCCTCTTCCTGTTTATCTGGCCTCCCATACCATGGAGGGCGCCAGTTCTTGCTATAGTCTCACTTGCCCTTGTTGTGTGATGCTTCTTGAAGACTCAAGAAACCCTAGAACTTTCAGTTATCAGTCCATGCAGAGCTTTTTTTAGGTGTCCACCAGATGTCACTGTTGGCCAGAGCACTGTGACTAACTGGCTTCAGCTCTGAAACAGTGTTAACACTGATGGAAGAGGAAAATGTCAGAAAAAGGAAAAAAAAAAAAAGGTAGATCTGCAATGTACAGATCTTAGGCGGGAAGTAATAACTCTTCACTCAAAGCTAAGGAATGATACTTCTTTAGTATCATTTTATGTTTTACTTGCATTTTACCCCCAAACACTTCAGGTAGACAGTGCGGGTGCTTTGGGTCAAGCCCGTTCGGTGGCTGGACCACTGGCAGCTGGGGACCTGGATTCCACCCCGGCTTGGGGTTCAGAATGCACTGTCCCTGGCCAAGGTCCTTAAGCAGTCTAGACCTCAATTTCTTTATCTATAAAATAAGAATTGAATTTGGTAATCCTTCCCAGTTTGAAAATAAATTCCTGCTTCACAAATACATTTCAGAGCAATGTCTTTCTCAAGGTCACAGCTGCTCAGCTGAGGAGCCTGTACTGGAACCTGGGTCCTTCTGCAGTCCAGGTCCCACTAAGAGGCTTTCCCGGGCTGCTTCCTCCTTTCTGCATGGACAAATAAGAGACCCCCAGAACAAACTACCTTCTTTCGATAGTCTTAACATTTATAATAAGAATAATACATGAAACCAGGTAGGATTTATTAAAATACTTTTCTTTTTGCTTTCAGAAATTTTTTTTTTTAATGTTTGGGAAAAATGGCTTGTTTCTTTCTTAAATGAAGTTTTTAGGAATAAAAATATAATATGTATACATATACATATGAATAATAAAATCAACACACATTCACCCCCCCACCCAGCTTTACAAAATAGGACATTTTCCCTACGTTATTACACAGAAAAATCGGGTCCTCTCTCTTCCACATAAAAATTATATCAAGACCTAATTTTACTCCAGAAAAAAAAAAAAAGATTTTCTACAAACAAAAGGTTATTTCTTCTAGGAATTTCCCCTTTAGTGGCTTCACGCTCTTAGCTCATCCACACGGCTTGGAAGGCAGAGAGGACAACAGTGTGTCCCTCAGACTCTCACCTCACCACTGCCCTTTTCTGAGAACGAATAATCAAGTTACTGTTGAAACTGTGCTTTCTCCCTGCCTGTAATCTGCATTTATTTTAAACTATAGATTGTAATTTTCGTTAGTGCTGAAATATAAAGTATTTACTTCATTTTTGAGGAGATTTGGGGAAGAGAGAAGAGCAAGGGTTCCCAGTGGCCCTGAGAGAAGAAAGAGGCCAAGAGAATTTTCAAAGAAGGTGAATCTTTCAGGGAAATTCCTGACGATGGGATATGTACACACAGTAATCCTCACCATCCTCACGGCTTCACTTTCCATGGTTACAATGACCCGTGGTAAACCAAGGTCCCAAAACATTACATGGAAAATTCCGGAAACAATTTGTAAGTTTTCAATTTCACAGCATGTTGTGTGATGAAACCTTGCAGTCTCCCTCTGTTCGGCCCAGAACGTGAACCATCCCCTTGTCCAGCAACTCTGCCCTTTACAGTCTCTCCCCTGAGTCACTTACTAGCTCTCTCCCCTCTGTGGTCCGATCACCTGTCATCTTATCACTGTGCTTGTGTTCAAGTTACCCGTATTTTACTTAATAACGGTCCCACGGATCAAGAGTAGTGTGGCTGGCAACATAGAAATGCCAAAGAGGGGCCATAAAGGGCTTCCTTTAATGAAAAGGTGAAAATTCTCAACTAATAAGGCATTTCATCATCTCATCTCATCATAGGAATGGTGAGGATAGCACAATAAGATATTGGGAGACATCATGTTCACTGAACTCTTATTAAAGTATAGTGTTATAATTGTTCTCTCTCATTAGTTATTAATCTCTTAATGTACCTGAGTCATAAATTAAACTTTATTGTAGGGATGTATGCATAAGCAAAAACATTATACATATATATGTATATATATATATATGTATATATATGTGTATATATATATGTATGTATATGTGTATATATGTGTGTGTGTGTGTATATATATATATATATATATATATGTATGTATATATGGGGGGGGAGGGAGAGAGAGAGTGAGTTCAATTCTGTCTGCAGTTTCGGCAACCAACGGGGGTCTTGGGACATATCCCCTGCAGATAAGGGGGCGCTGCTTTGTAACACTGGAATTTATCTGCTGTAAAGTTTCTCAAGTGTAATTCTTCTACTGCACATAAACTTTCATCTGAGGGTCACCTTGTGTGGCAGTAGCACTGTTTTGGGGCTGAAGGGACCAAGCCAGTAAGGGGTGGAGCAAGATACAGAACAGGGGTAGAGAATTCAGACAAAGAAGAGAATCTGGATATGAAAGGAAGAGGAAACATACAGGCCCCTTCGATCTCAGTATATTTAGGGTATTTTTATGAACCATTTGAATGTAAGTATTATTGAAAACAGTTTCCTCCTTATGCTGAGAGTCAAGATATTCAAAGAGCTGATATCTACGTTACAAACAGAAATATAACTTGCATTGATTAGAAATATCAGTGTCTTTAGGTTCACACGCACATATGATAAGGTTTTTACTAATAACAGCCTTTAGTTCTCTGGGGAAGTCGTGTTCTTTGAACTTTTTTGCGACTCACTTACATTTCTCTGTACTGAACTTCTTCGCAATCCTGCAAGGTCGAGGACACTTCCTGGATTGTTTTAAGCCTGAAAAGAAGTAAAACAGTGCACTTCTCAGCTGCTGGCCATTTCACAGCCTCCAAACAGAACACCTCCGCCCCCCTCCCAAAGGGTAAGAGAAAGTCCCAGCTAGAAACTGAGCAGCAATTAAACCCTTACTGGGAAAATTGCCAGTCATTCCTGGTCTCTGACCCTCTCCCCAAGGTGCCCGGCTCCTCTGCCGTTGAAATTTATACCTTAATCATACTTCACATTTGACAGCGTTTTACATTTTTAAAAACGCATTTAAATACATCCTTTCCCTTGGACCCTACCCCCGCCACAGATCTGCATTGCTAGGGCACGTAGTATCAACTATGTTTTGCACATGGGAACCGAGGATAAAATAAAGCAGAGCTTCTTGCTGAAGGTCACGCTAAATTCAGAGAAAACTCACATTTCCTTCCTCCAAGGCTAATGAGTGTTCAAATGAAGGAAGCTACTTTCTGTCTCTAAACATAACCTTCACTTCATTGTTGACTGTATAACTCACCAAAGCCCAACACCTCTAAGTCCCAAATTAGAACTATCATTTGCTTTCCCTGCTGTATCTATTCTTGCTCTGTCTTTTTTTCTTTCTGCCCTGAGAAGTACACTCCAGGGAAGTTAGAATCAAATGATGAATTAGTTGTTTCTGCAAAATGAATAGTGAAATTTGTGATGGGCCTTTGAGCCCAACATCCAAGCTCTCTCTTTAAACAGAAGCTTAGGATCATTATTCACGGAGTTGCACACGGTATTGCAAATCCATGTGAGGTGATAATTTCGCATTTCCCCAAGTGTGATGTTAATGAGTATTTTATTTTAAAAAGTTCCATGTTCAATTTAGCCTTAGTGCTTTGTGAAAGGGCCTAAACTAGAATCTCGCATTTGTACCCTCCTCAATTCATGAACAGAGATTAAGGAGGGGATCATTTCTGTAACTTATTTTCCCACCGAACTTTATACAGAGCTGTGTACTTCCCCCCGCCCCTAGCTCATTCTGTGTAGTGAGCTACATTAGAGCAAGGAGTTCGATGTTGTCTCCAATACTTTTTCTCACCATCATTCTTTCTAAGAAGTCATCTCAGTTTTATATATTTTGGAACAGTATTAAATCAAATGATTGTTAAAGACAATCTTCAGGAAATCTGGATAAGCATTTGAAGGCTGGACATATGCAAAAGTTTAATTTTGTTGATTTATTAAGGCAAATAAATGAGGGTGTTTAATTTCCACTGTGCATTTGTACAAGTCACTCAAGCCTTGGGTATAACAGCTGAATCTCACTCATGGGCAATGAGGAATGGGATAGAATGGAAAAGGCATATTCACTAAAACAAAACAAACAAACAAACAAACATGATTTCCTCAGCTGCCCCTGGTGGAGAGGCTGTATCCCGAACAATCAGAAACCCGACGGGACTGGGCCTGTTTACTTACACAGCCTCTCTTTGGTTGAGACTGAATTTCACTGGCCCTTCGTGAGGTCAGCTCGGAGCCCACGCTTCTCTCTGGAGCTTGCCTGAACTGATGCCAGGAGGAAATTGAAGGTGTCCGGATAAATCTACCCTGGCTAGTGTGGCTCAGGGGATTGAATGCCGGCCTGCGAACCACAGGGTCGCCGGTTCAATTCCTTGTCAGGGGAACGTTCCTGGGTTGCAGGCCAGGTCCCCAGTAGGGGGCACGCAAGAAGTAACCACACATTGATGTTTCTCTCCCTCTTTCTTCCTCCCTTCCCCTCTCTCTAAAAAATAAACAAAGAAATCTTAAAAAAAAAAACAAAACCAAAAACCAAAAAAGGTGTCCAGCCCCAGGTAAAGCCTGTCAGGTTTCACGGCAAGCTCGGCTGTCTCTTTGGAAGGCAATGTTTTAGCTCCTGCTCCTTCAGGACTCTTGCCTCCAGTGCAGGAAGAAATGAACAAAATCTGAGCTGATGCCCGGTGTGGGGGTTGCTAATCTTAACGATTCCTAATGTTTTCCTAGCACGTTCACTTGGTCTGAGCTCTCATGCCGCCTTTGCCTGAACTAGTACACAGGATGAAGGCAGTGATCTCTACTTTATAAGAGATTGAATAATGTGTGCAGAAGCGTGTGAGTGGTAACTGTTCAAGACAGACTGGGTCTATGACCTCTGTCCCTCCACTCAGGGTTTTGTTTGTTTGTTTGTTGTCGTTTTCATGACATGCACAAGCTGCTTCTTGGGACAAGGCATCATTTCAAAGGCAGCATCATAAAATAGTTTGGCCCTGACTGGTGTGGCTCAGTGGATTGAGGGCCAGCCTGATAACCAAAGGGTTACCAGTTCGATTCCCAGTCAGGGCACACGCCTGGGTTGTGGGCCAGGTCCCCAGTAGGGGGCATGTGAGAGGCAACCACACACTGATTTTCTCTCTCTCTCTTTCTCCCTCCCTTACCCTTTCTAAAAATAAATAATAAAATCTTTTTTAAAAATAAAATATTTTAGTTACTGGTTTTGACAGTGACTGTGTTTAGCTCTGACTTGATTTACTATGTATCTAGGACTGTGTTAAGAACTTTATATAATCACTGAAAAATGTACACTTTCTCTTTATATTTTATACACATTACTTTTTAACTTTAGGTATTTCTTATTTATAATAACCCGAAGTATTTGGTTTGACGACCTCTGACAGTTGCATACATCCGTGTAACCATCACCCGAAACAACACGTGTAATGTGTCCATTATTCCAGGAAGTTGCCCTTTGCCCCAATGAAGTCAATTTGAACTCCTTAGAACCCGAGGGGAAACGTGCTTTTCAAAAATTTTATTTTTCAATTGTAGTTGACATTCAGTATTATTTTGTATGCATTTCAGGTGTACAGCATAGTGGTCAGACAAGAGTCTGCTTTACGAAGTGAAGCACCACACATAGTTATTACAATCTTATCGACTCCATTCCTTATGCTGCACTTTATACCCTATGACTCTTTTGTAGCTGCCAATTTGGACGTCTCAAATTCCTTCACCGTTTTCACCCACGGAAGAACCATTTTTAATTTCTATTACCTTAGATATTCTTGGACTTCATATAATCATAACCATGTAGCACATTCTTTTTCATGTCTGGTTTCTTACACTCAGTGTAATATTTTTGACATTTCCCCATGCTTAATGTGTATTTATGTTTTTTTTTAATTGATGAGAAATAGTTCATTATTTTACTATAACATGCTTCCTTTATCCAGTCTCTCGTTGACAGGCATTCAGGCTGTTTCTACTTTGGCATATTATGAATAAAGCTCCTTTGAACATTCTCATACAAAGATTTCTGTACATAGGCATTTTCAAACCTCTTCAGTAAATATCTAGAGTTTAGATCTCTGGTCATAGGGTAGATATACGTTCAAGCTGATAAGAAGATGACATTTTTCCATTTCCATCTATACCAGGGGCAATATGTGAGAATTCTGGTTGTTCCATGTCCTCACCAAATTTGACATTTGGATTTGATTTTAGCCATTCTATAGGATGTGAATGGTACCGCCTTGAGGTTTTGCTTTTCATTTCCTTGATGATTAATTAATGATGCTGATCAGCAATTAATTAGCATCTTTTCAGGGTTTAGTGGCCATTGGTTTATCTTCCTTTGTAAAGTGAGTGTTTAAGAATTTTGTATATATATTTTTTAAGTTTTTAAAAAATAATTGTTGATTCAAAAGAGTTCTTTATGTATTTGGTATTTGAATCCTTGGTTAGACAGATGTGTTGTAAATATTTTTTTTCTTAAAAAATGGCCTTGCCTCTTCATTTTCTTAATGGTATTTTTTGATGAACAGAAATCTTAAATATAAAGTCCAATTCATCATTGTTTTCTTTTATCGTAAGTGCTTCTACTGTCTTTTATAAAATATTCTTTGACAACTCCAAGGTTATGAAGATATTCTCCTATATTTTAGACGCTTTGTGGTTCTTCTACTTATGTTTAGAATCATGGTCTATGTTGAATTGCTTTTTGTGTATCGAATAAGGTAGGGTCAAGTTTCTTCTTTTTTTTCATATTCAGATATGTATTTAAGTTCTATTTGTAAAGAAGCATTTCTTTGCCTATTGCACTGTTTTTGCTAACTTTCCCAAACGCCAGTTGATGTCACAGGGTGTGGCTCTTTATGGACTTTCTGTTCCGTTGATTTCTGTTGTCTATCCTCAAGACAATCCCAGGCTGTCTTGATTACTGTAGTATTATAGCAACTCTTGACATCAGGTGGTATAGTAAGTTCTCTAACTCTATTCTTGTTTTGCAAAATTGTTCTTGTGACTGTAGCTCCTTTGAATTTCCATACAAATTTTAGAAACAACTTGTTATTTTTTCTAAAGAAAGCATGATAATATTTTGATTGTGTTAAAGTTATAGACAACTTTGGAAAAGAATGGACATCTTAATAGTATGATGCTCTCCGATACATGAGCATTGAATATGTGCATTTATTTGTCTTACTCAATTTCTCTCAGCATATTCCTGTAGATTCCAGTGTAGATGTTTTTTGAGTCTTATTGAAAGTTTATACATATACATATATATATATATATATGTGTGTGTGTGCGTATATATATATACACTTAGATTTTATTTTCCAGTTATTTGTTGCTAGCATTTAGAGATATGATTATTTCATATATTGGTAACATAGATTGCATATTGACTGCTAAGTAAATCTTTCCTAAAGGTTTTTCATAGATGCCTTTTAACAGACTGAAGAAGTTCCTTTCTCTTCTTGTTATTTCTGAGAGATTTAAAAAAATATAAAATGGTTGCTGTTAGTAATTCTTAATACCTACCTTGAGATATTCATATGATTTTTCTCCTTTATTCTGTCCACATCATAACATATTGAAATATGTCAGCATGCCATGTTAACATCATGATATGCACTGGTATACATGATATTGACTCTCCACATGTTAAAACAGCTTTTGTACTCTTGAGATAAACAATACTTGGTGTCTATCCTGTTTACAAAAGGCTGGATGTAACTTGCTAGCCTCCTTAACGGTGTCCAGAAGGCTAATTCGGACTGTGCTACCGATGCCCGTCTGTTATGAGTGAAGAGACATGCCCCAAGGCCTCACAGCTTAGAACTGCCAAAGCTGCATCTGGAATCTAGTTCTTTTCTGATTCTGTGTTCTTAACAGATCACACAGCGTCTATATTCACCTCTTTCCATTTAGAACAGAAAAAAGAGTTACTTTTTTATTTTTTATTTTTTTTTATAAACTTCACACTGTCTGTTTTCCCCCTTTCCTGAAGCATGCCTTCAGTGCCAGGCCAGGATTTTCTAAATTCTCTCTACTTTGATCTTCATTGATCCACCAAGAATTTGAAGGGGAATTTACAGAAGAGCCACTGCTGGATAGAAGTGTGGAGAAAAGCCAGCATGGGCTCCAAAATAAATTGAGTTTTGCTCAGAATGAAATATGGGTCTCTAACCTGTTAATTTTGAAGGGAAGAAAATCTCTTCCTGTATATTCATTGCTAGGAAGTCGTAGTATCCAGGACAACAGTTTGTATATTCATATAATTGGAGATTTTTGGTTCAAATGTAACCAAAATAAAATGCAACTCTAGCATATTTTAAATGAATGAAATAATTAACATAAAAAGACAATGTCTTGTAAAAAGAGGGAGGATCTGTCTTTTTTGCTTTGTTCTGTTTCTTGGAGGAGGCAGGCGATGGGCCGTGGGGCTCCTCTCATTATAAAGGACCCCCAAGTACCTTTGGCCAGGGTCACCTACCAGCCAAGCCACCAACTGTCCTCCGCAGCCCCGGGAAACAGGCTCTTTGATACCCAGGCTCCTGTGTGTAAGGTCTGAGTAATTGTTTTGGTTTTCTGAGTCTCAGGAAAGCGGAGTCTGGAAATGAGGCTTTCCCTGGGAGTGCTCGGCTGGAACCTGGGCCAATTTAGAGACTTCTCAGCAGTTGGGGGAACACAGAGTCTACTCAGATAGGAAAGAGCTGAAGAGATTTTAACTTAAAGAGAATCAATGCTGTCAAAGTTCATCTTCTTTACAATTTGCCCAGCCTAGAATTGTGAACAGAAAATTCAATGTATTTTTATTAGCCACAATGCATAACTTCCTTTAACTCTGAGTAATTAGGAGCGATTTTTTAACAAACTATTTCTTCATTCAGCAGTCATTCATTACATACACACACACAAACATACATACATGCATGCATGCCAGACCTTTTCACCATGGACCTCAATATGTACATTCTGTAGTCAATGAAAAAAAAACACAGTTAACTCTAAAGAACACACAACATAAAATCACAAGCCCACATGTTCTAGGGGCATAAAGGGGAAAACGTAAATAGTTATTTTTTCAGAGGAGACAATTAGGCTTTGAAACTGTGGTTCCTTTTCAAGGACATAAAAGGCAGAGGAGGCTTCCAGGTGAAAGGCCCAGGCCCCCCTCGCTGCAATGCTTGAGCAGAGGGACTGCTGGGTGCAGAGGAGGACATGCAGTTTGTCACTGCTCTGGGCAATGGCTCTGAGGCCACAATGAGGTGAAGTCAGGCACTAAAAAGGTTTCTGTGGTTTGAACTTGGTTCTGCAGACAGAACCAAGGCAGCTGGAGGAGTGTAAGCTTCTACTGGAGAAACTGAGATTCCCCAAATAGCATAAAGTAGAAAAGAGCATACGTATCATTAGAATGTCTTGGATGTGGCGAGAAGGGTGTCTGCCCTGGACCCCAGCCTTGCAGGTTGGAGAGGCAATAGGGTAAGGGGTGGGGGAAGTCATTTCATTTTGTTAACTGAAATATATTTAACATATTACATTGTGGGAATTTAAGTAATACAACATGTCGATTTGATATATATATATATATATGTGCATATATATAATATATTTATATAGAAATCCAATTGCTATTGTAACGATATTAAGTACCTTTATCGTATCGCATAATTACTAGTTTTTTGTGTGGTGGGAATAATTAAGGCCTAGTCTCTTAGCACGTTGAAGGGTTATAACACAACACTCTTCTCTGTAGTCACTCTATGGTGCATCAGATACCCTTTCTAAAACGGACACCACCTTCCAGCACTCAGGTTACATTCATTTCCTCAGTTTCCTCCTCCTCCCTCTCCTTGTCCCTCCTCTGTCTCTACCCCAGATCTCTGTTTCTATCTCTAACAAGAGAAGCAATGTTTCAGAGAGGGTTCAGCTTCCTAGGCGTGGCTGTACGCACCACACCCTTCTTGGGACAGTCTCCTGCCTGGCAAAACTGTGGTCATTTTGATCATTCGAACTTTGGATTCTTTCTTCAGTACAAAAGCTGCTGACGCTAACAGAACAGAGGGCTTGGATGCAGACTGCAGAGTCAAGAAAGAAAGGTCACGCCAGCCCTCTCTGCCCGGCAAGCAACGCAGAGGCTCGGAACGGGTAACAAGCGGTTGGGATAATACCGATAGCTGTGATTTACTGACATGCAAGAACATGAAGCTGTTTCCTCCGTGGCTAATTCCAGGGGACATGCAAGGCAGACAATGATGCTGGGATTATGTTCTAGCTGGAAAATGTAAAATTACATCATTCTGTGATACCCGAAATAAACTCAGGAAAAGGAACACCTGCTGCAGACACTTCTATTACGACCTGGAACATCCCCAGGGCTCTAAGGGAAAATGAGCAAATATCTCCACCTCTTTCCTGGAAGTCATTGTTTTCTCACTACTCACCTTCTTCTGTTCTGTCCTCATTGTGGTCTAAGGTCTCCTTTACGCCAACTTTTCCTATTGGCAGCTATATAACAACTTTCCCAGTTTAAACAT
The DNA here is from genome assembly GCA_004026545.1 of Mormoops blainvillei. Taxonomy (NCBI): domain Eukaryota; kingdom Metazoa; phylum Chordata; class Mammalia; order Chiroptera; family Mormoopidae; genus Mormoops; species Mormoops blainvillei. The sequence goes on from PVJD01000039.1 coordinate 122,267, forward strand.
ATTGAAACATGTCAGTAAAACTCAAGACCTTACATAAAACAGAAACAAAAACCCCAGCAAGGCTCTGAAGAATGACTGCCTGCTGTAAACGCAGCATGAACCACACTAGGATTTTACATCACAGGCAGGCTGAGCCGAAGAGTTATTTTCCTCTGGGTTTTGATTTGTCTTTACATCTTTCTACTTTTTTAGTTTTTCCTTTTGCTTTCCCCCCCTGAAATCCATTTAGGCTCTAGGTTCTCAGATAACCTGGGCCCTTCCAGGCCCTTTGGGGGTGAAGCAGTCGGGCAAAGCATGCTAGTATTAATGCCCCTTCGGTGGTGGACCGCTGCGATTGCAATAACTTCCTCAAACTGGATGATATTCTTGGGAAACTAAGCTCAGGGAACAGTATGTATGATAGCGTATATTAAAAAAAAACAAAACAAAGCCCCGTGCTTTGCCTTGGCTGATGTAGCTCAGTGGATTGAGCATCGGTCTGCAAATTAAAGGGTCACTGGTTGGATTCCGCAATCAGGGCACATGCGTGGGTTGCCAGGCAGGTCCCCAGCTGGGGGCATGCAAGAGGCAACCACACATTGATGTTTCTCACCCCCTCTTTCTTCCTCTCTTTCCCTCTCTCTAAAAATAAATAAATAAAATCTTAAAAAAAAAAAACAACCCTATGCTTTTATACCCACATCTCTTTTTCTCTCTTTCCCCCTTTTTTTCCTTGACCACTAAAGAATTTACATTAATGTATCTGAAATATGTCCATCAGTGTGAACGTTATTTGGCTTGGCCTGCTGGATATTTGATAAGACATCATGGCATATGAATTCTTTAAATGCCATATTCACTACATGAATTAGGAATAAAATATAATGCTGGAAATTTTTACCACTTAATTAGTGTGATATTATTTAAAGTGGGCCATTACCCAATTGGTCTACTTTACTTTTTCATGCAAATTACATTTTATGTTATTTAATGTTATCATTTTTACGTAAGATTTGAAAAGCATAGAATTACTGAGAAGACTAGAGCACAGCGCAATTGGTACTAAAATGAGACAACACAGCAGACATTGCAAAATAAAGAAAAAATCAATGCTATGTTATGGGGGGGGAGTATGTATCCTGATGCAGAAAATTCTCAGGGATGCATAAAACTAAACGTATATCAGAATTATCGAAAAAAAAAACCTCTGCAACATTATTTTAGAGTTGCATATAGTGGTTTCATTTCATAGGGCTCCAAAGACGTGTCACATGGACCACTAAACGTAGGGCAGAGTTTTCTGTATTAGAAAAATGGAGATAGATTAGGAAAGGCTGGTGAGCAGGAAGTCAGGTAAGGGCCTACGGAGTTTGCCTATCAGGAAACATAATGGAGTGAAAAATATGGTTTGACTCTCCACTAACGTAAGATTTAGCCTTTGAGAATGTGATAAATGTGAGTAACCCAGGACCATGGAACTTAATGAGTGTGTGTTAGAAGCGCTACGGGGTGAGCGGTTTTCCCATTTCAGGGACAGAAAAGTCCTACTGAGACAGCTACGTGTCCTTGGGCTTTTGCGAAGGTCACTGGAGATGTCAGGGTTAGATTCCTAGGAAAGAGACTCTTTCTGGGAGAATACAGGCACCCAGTTGGAGGGGACCCCTGGCTGCATGAGGACATTGACTTGGACGTGGGATAGCTGGGGCGGGGGGGTTTCCCCAAGAGTGTTGTGTTCTCCAGCGTAGGAATTTGTAAACCTGAGGAGGTTACGTGGTGTAGACCAGGGAGCTGCAATCACTGTGTCATCCTATTTAATACTGTCCTGCAAATCAGTGACTCAGAAGCAAACTCTAGCCTTCCAGCCAAGCACTAATTCTCCATGGGGACCATGCTGAGGGTCGAAGGGATGTTCGGTTAAGAGTGCACAGGGAGGGCACGTCCCCAGGAGCAGTGACAGGCATGGGCAGGTATGTAAGTCCCACTAAGGTGGAGGAAATAGAATGCAGAATCACAGTGGGTGTGACATTGGGAGGGTATGAACTGCTTGTGAGACAGGGCACCTCATCGGTGTGTAAGCCCCTGACTTTTCCAGATCCCGGGAAAATTGGGGAGCCAACTGTATCAGTGGTGCCAACTACTCTTCCTCCCGAGGGTGTTGAGTAGGACCAGCTACTACATTTGTGGATGTTAGAGAGAGTGATACAGAAGCTTACAGAAAACTGAACTGGGTCAGTAGGTCACAGATGACACTGATCTTGGTAGGGACGACACAGCTATGTAACAACTATGGCAGCTTGGTGCTTCCTTCCATAGTTGGCAGCTATGTAACAACTTTCCCAGTTTAAACATATTGAAACATGTCAGTAAAACTCAAGACCTTACATAAAACAGAAACAAAAACCCGAGCAAGGCTCTGAAGAATGACTGCCTGCTGTAAACGCAGCATGAACCACACTAGGATTTTACATCACAGGCAGGCTGAGCCGAAGAGTTATTTTCCTCTGGGTTTTGATTTGTCTTTATATCTTCCTACTTTTTTAGTTTTTCCCCTATTTAGGTTCTAGGTTCTCAGATAACCTGGGCCCTTCCAGGCCCTTTGGGGGTGGAACAGTTGGGCAAAACATGCTTGGCTTGGTGCTTCCTCCGTGAAATCAGGCTTGAACCAGGCCTTTGTCCTCAAGGAGGTGATTTTGTTGAATTAGGGGTTATAAGTGAATAATGACAAAAGGCTCCTTCATAGTCAATATGCAACCCAATGAGCAGAAGGTGACAGCAGACATGTGCTGGTCTGTAATAGGATGTGTCTGAGTGTATCAGGGTCATGTCTAACTTTGTACCTATAGAAATATTTTTAACTGTTTAATATCATTTTGTTTTCTCAAATTCAGTAGTTATATTCTTGTGTAACAAACTAAATAGTAATACTGATTTCTTTGATATGTTCTTGCCTCTAATTCCATTTTTTTGACTTGTGCCTGCCTATGTTTGCAAAACGTGACATAAACAGTAGCGTTTTACACATTATGCTACAGAATGGTGGTTATCACAGCATTTATTTTCACCTATAGCTCCAAATTGTAGTGTGTGTTTGTGTGTGAATCTGAGATCACTGCGATAAACACAGTGCCAATTTTCACAAAGGCTGAATAAGGATGCACTAAAGATAATATAGTTTTTATATAAAACATGAAAGCAAGTATTTAAGCAGTGTTTTACAATATTGTGTGCACTGATGTTTGCCTGCACAACGCCAGGCAGCCCAAGAACGTCAAAATCCTGCTGGACCTAGGACTCCAGTGTACGCTATTTCAGAAGACCCACTACTACCCCTCATCCCCACCACACACACACCAGCAGAGAGGACGAATAGTGTAGTAAGATGTCATTAATGACAGATTCTTGGAAATGGAAACTTTAAACAAAATGCCGTATAACAAAACCAACTGTACCCCAGGCTAATTAATGGAAACAAGAAGTAAGTTCCTATATCCTATTTCTGGTCCAAAAATCATCACCAAACTTCTAAATACATACCCAAAACATTTCTAATGTTAAACACTGAAATAAATGTGAGCTATACATACATTTAAGAAAGATGAATACAAATAAGTAAGATGATGATTCTCCAGCCCTCTGATTCTAGTTTAGTGTCGTGGTGGCCGGAGCCTCGCCTGCAACTCAGGGTGCCAGGGGTGACCCACCCTGGACAGGAAGCTCTTCCTACACAGGGTCACTCCCATGCGGACAATGCACCACATGCACATGTTTGGGATGTGACAGGAAACTGGAATACCCAGGTGGACTGACCCAGGCAAGGGGAGAACATGCAAACTCCACACAGACAGAGGTCCCACCAGGAGTAGGTATTTTTTTCTCATTGATGTTATAATAAAACGATGTTGAAGAAAACTACGTTATTTGAGGACCTGCAATATTCTTGTAAGTGAAGTGGTTACACACTCAGATTGGACAAAGGTTTCAGAAACTAATAGCAGCAGAAAATGCTGAGAATAGGATATTTGCTGCATTCTTTCGGAAACAAAAAAAAAAAAGGGAGCGGATGAAAGCGTAAGGGTTATATACTTTAAAGATCTTTTCACAAAAGCAGACGGTATAAAAGGGGATGAAAAGATTAGGCTTAGCTCCTCACAGATGTGCTAATTCAGCAGATAGGGGTAAAGGATTTTGTTGACTGGTATGAGGCTTAAAGAACACTGATTGGTTCTTGGGCTTTCTGTGGAGAATTTCTTTGGAAACCTATCTTGAAATCTAAAAACATTCTATAGCAAAAACAAGGAGAAATTTCAAGGTCTTTGGCAGTGTAGCTTTGGGAGATACAGGTTTATAAATACGATTTCAGGTGGAGTATTTGCCAGGTTGAAAATAGATGATTATTGAGTTATCCTAATGGATAATGGGAAAAATTAAAAACACTATAACCCCATATATTTAAAAATGATTCAGCTTCTCTTAGCCGAGCTTAACAAGGTGATCACAAAAACAGTTTTAGACATCATGCCTCCCTCTATATGTTACTTAGGGTGGGTGGCGAGTTATGAGGGAAAACTCAACCTTGCCCAGAGAGGGATTGACTCTTGGCAATGGACCAGCTCTTAGATCAATGAAAACTAGATCTTGCCAAGGGAAAAAGAAAAAAAGAGAGAGAGAGAGAGAATTGTGTTTGCTAAAAGGCAGTGCAACTTTATCTTCATTGTTTTATTAATTTTACCGTGAAAGAAAAAGAAAACATTAACAAGAGTCAAACTGGGGTGATAGAAAAATGGACATTTGTTATATCGCACTCTTTTCAACTTTTGAAAAATAGGATATATATTTGATTAAAAGGGAATTGTGATATAAGAATCTCCTATTTTACATCTACTCTTCGAAGGGTCATGTGTGAGTAAAAGATGACAGACTGTGCAAATGAAAGCCGTAGATAAGGACTTAATGGAACATTTTTCATCATGTATTCTGCCACGATAATGATAGCTAAACACTCACAGTCTCCGTTTTTCCCATTTGACTTTTACACTTATCTTAGTACTTTAAAGTGAAATTGAACTGAAGCCAGTGAGTGCCCATGGGCCATGCTGTCCTGGAGGCCAGGTAGCGTGTGCCTGTGTGTATGTGGGTGTCCCTGGGGCTGGGACAGGTGGGAGGCAGATGGTCTGGTGGGTACAGGTGGATGGCAGAGCCCACCTGACCGCCTTGGAGGTCTGGCTCTGCTTCCGGGTAGCTGTGTGTGATGGCAGTGTGACCTGGGGTTCCATACCTCAGTCCCTCGCCTGTACAAGGTAGGTAGAGGAGAAAACAGTAGTTAGTTTTTAAATTGTGAAGCTTAAACGGTTGTGAAGGGTAAATATGTTAATACACATTTAATACTAAGGAAAGGACCTGGCTTGCTGGAAACGATTGTTATCATGATGGACTAGAGACTCCTGTCCTCAGCATTTAATGTTTCACCGTTCTTTTCACATAGCAATCCTGTTACATTGCAAAAAGAAACTAGATTCTTTAAAGAAACTATAAAATCTCAGGGACACAACTCCAAGATCAGCTGCTTGAAGAAAAGACTCAGAGAGCATAAGGGTTAAAAATGAAAATGGGGGAAGGGGGCACGGAAAATCCTTAACAAAGAGCTCGAGACCATAAAGGAATGAAGGACATGAAAGAACACGGAGAAACATACTAATCTCATACATGTCAGAGAGTGGTAGCATCACAGACCGGGTTAAGGACTAAGCTAGTGCCACGGATACTAACTAAATTCAGAACAGGTGTCCGCAAGGAAGAATGGCAGTGTTTCTTTTTAATGTTGCTTAGAATAAGAAAAAAAAAAGTCTTGGTCTGGAGAAGAGAGGAGAGAAATAAAGCCTCTGAGTTAGTTATAAGGGGTCACTTAAATTAGGAAAAATAAATCCTTTAAACAAAGTCAGCCTCTGCACCGCTCCCTCCGTGCCACCCAACACACATAACGCGACCCACATGACGATGCGCCATTCCTTTTGGATGTGACCTGCCCTCATATAAACCACTGAATGAATAAATCATTTTTCTTTCTTTCTTTCCTTTCTTTTTTTTTTTTTTTAACTTACGGAGACAAAGCACTTGACCCTCGAACAGCAGCAGGTGTCCTCCTCTCTCACCTGGTCGAAAATTCGCCACTCACTTCCGACTAGTCAGCCTTTCCCATCTGCAGATTCAACCAGCCACGAAATGAAAATGGTATTTTCGATCCCGCGTGCGGAATCTGCGGGTGGGAAGGCAAAAATACTCTTTTGATTCGCAGCGGGGAATTCGCAGCTGGGAATCTGCCATTGGCGAGGCGAAAGCGCTGTTTTTGATCTGTGGTTGGTTGAATCAGCGGATGCGAAACCGGAGATAGACAGCGCTAGACTGTAGTTTTGGAGGGAAAAAAAGACAACAAAATCCCGCGTGTGACAGACTTGCGCGGTTCAAACCCGTGTTATTCGAACCTGTGTTGTTCAAGAAATAATTTGGAGTAGAGTCTTGCAATAAAACTCCGTCTTGCACTTACCAGGCTTGCAATGTCTTCCTGGGCCTGTGGACTCCAGCCCTCGAGAAAGGTCGAGAAAGGTCGAGAAAAGAGCGGGAATCAGCGGTTCCTGCAGGTATGTGGTAGTGACCCGGGTGCTTTCAAAGGGGGCACAGCCACTTCTGGCCAATATTCAGGCCAGCTGTTCCAGAAATTAGGATTTTTATTGGAAATCTTACAATTTTAAAACCCGAGTAATAAAGACAACACAGCTTTTTGCCTCATTTTTTAAAAAATGTCCTCATGAAACCTGACTTGGTGCCTGTGATTTTCCTGTTATGACTTCGGATATCGCAAAAAAGACCCATTTATAGACATTGCTAACTAACGATAGGGCTTGCCGTTTCCTAATTCTGCGCAATCCAGTCCTGTTACCAAATGCTTTCCTTCGTTCGTTCTCTGACAGTCTCAATTCCAGCTTGTACAAATACCTCAGCCACCTAAACTCGATGCAGCTACTTTCAGTTAGAAGCAGCGTTTTCTCTCTCTCTCTCTCTCTCTCTCTCACATCTCTAAATTTGTAACTTGTGTTTTAAGTATTTGCATAGGCGGTTTACGATCATATTCTGACCACTTATGTATGGATAAAATAATGCTTCCAGAATGCATGCAGCATAGCAGTAACCACAGTTTCCACTTGGTATATTTTCTTTCATTCTTCTCCATGAAAATAGGGCAAAATAATTTCTTAAGTTCTAAAGTGGTTGTACCAATGTAATTATGACTGGGCAGAGTGACAAATGCTGAATCAACTTTTTTTTTTTTAACAGCATTAAGTATTTTCGTTGTTGTTTAATCTTTGCTAATTGGATAGGAAAAACACAGTATCTTGATATTTTGAATTTTTTAAAAGAATAAATGTCCTATTTATTCAGGTTTTGGCTCTTATCAGCAATTACAATAGGTCCGCTATAATAAAGCAATATTGAATATGTACATACAAAGTGTTATCCTAAGCACTTTATAGATTTCAATTCATTTAATTCTCATAAAGACTTGGTGATGTATATACCATTAGGTTCCCGATGTTACAGAAGATGAAACTTAAGATACCAAAATGTTAGGTAACTTGCCTGTAACTTTCAAAATCTGTGCTATCTTCATGAATATGATTTTTCAAGCAATGGCTTCTTGTCACCTTTAGGGCACAGGCAGGACTTTAAAAAGCTCTGACCTGTGGCAGATCCTCTCCCACATTCTAGAGAACTCGAGTTTATATAAAATTTCCTTTGAAGCATTTCATCACATGGATATTTATCATTTTGCAGATTAATAAAATAAATTTGGAAAATATTTTGGGCTGGGGATTTTGAAGGCCTCAGGGTACCTCAGAGCCATAATTAGGGTAGTATTTCACTGATTTTTTTTTTTTTTGTCCTCCCTTCACAGTGGATCTGAGCCAAACACCTTCCAAGAATAGCGTTACAAAGATGAACTTACTTGCAGTGAACATTGCATGCCTAAGATGGATGAAGAAGAAGACAGCTCAACCATGTCTTAAAGCCAAGAGGGTAGGGCTTTCACAGTACCATTTATTGGAAAATTCTGTTGTTTGTACTTCCTGGACTTACTTGGAGACTTTCATATTTCTGGCTTTGTTTATTGCTTCTTGGAATAACGATTATGCTGCAACTCTTAACAGATTTGAAAAACACATTTTGTTGAATTATTCAAAGTGTTTGGTAAGAACAAGGGGAATACTGGTAAGATTGGAAGGCCTCAGGGGGCCTACTCCTAATTCCTTTGCCCCACCTTCCAACCTGAAAGCAACAGTAGAAGCCTGCTAAACAGACTCAAAAGAGCTATTCACAAGGCAGCATCTGTCTCACTAACAGTAAAGCATTCCATATTTTACGTACTGGCTCCTTGGATAAGTCATATTTCCCCTTATAGCATCTCCAGTGTGTCATCTTGAATGGCATGTGGGCCAGTCATACCCCTCCTTTGTATTCAAGTATCTTATCTTTTATTACCATGAGTTCCAGGAATACACTCTCCTTCCTCCTCCACCAGGACATCTATGTGTCTGGTGTGTGACAGCCTTTCCCTTTTATGTGTTTAGGGAGAGATATCTCTTTGCGGCATGCATTCCATTTGTGACATTTTTGTGTCCTTGGGGCACCCATATTTAAATTCTTTTTCCAGGACTGAGTACTTTCCTTGTGAATGTTGTTTTTTAAGTTTGTTTAGGGCTGATTTGAAGAAGAAGGGGAGAAGGAAAGAGTTGTTTAATGCCTGCCTTATGATAAACATGCTCATATGTGCTTTCATATATTAATTCTCATCTAATTGATCCTTAAGATAGTGTAATAGATGAAAACCCAGCCCCAGAAGCTAGAATGTTTACATTCGTATCCCGGCTTCATCACTTACCAGCTGCTTAACCTGCAGGACTTCTCTTAACTTCTCTGTGATCCAATTTCCTTATTTGTAAGATGTGATCGTTATCAGTTGCAGAGAGTGTTGGTCGTGGAGTTTAAACAAATGAAAATTGAATAGTTTTGTTTTAATTTTTAGTTCACTAGTAACTGGCCATTTGCTCTAGAATCTTTAGCTATTATGACTCCTTAAAAAGGTGTGAAATAATAATGGCACCCATTTATAGGGGGGTTTTTGCACCCATTTTTAAAGATGGAAGAAGTGGTTCAGTGGGAGAGCGTTAAGGAATTTCTCTGTTATTAAGTACTCAGTGAGTAACGGGGATGGAAGCAGGAGCAAAGTCTGTGTTTTTAAGGCAAGATACGGATTTGGCTGCTGTGAAGGAGACCTGAAAGCATGCTGGCCAGTGACATGCTTCTATTTATGTCAAAGGCTAAGCTGGTATGAGGGACCAGCCAGATTTCAGGGACCCGCCGTTCTATCTTCTTGCTCCACCATTCTTAAGGTGTGTTCTTGTTTGCACAACATGAGGGCAAAGGTGAAAGGGAGGGTGTGTCTGTCTGTTCTTTTAGACAGCAGTGCAGATTTGTACATCAGAATCGCTGGGTGGGAGGGGCTGTTTAAGAAATGTTGACCTCCATTTCCCTACTTCACAGAGATCCTGACTCAGCTGGTATAAAGTCAAAGCATTGGTTTTGGTTTCTTTGTTTTTTCAGCAGATATTTCGATTGCTTCCTATTCACCCCATTAGTGAGGGATGGACTCCTGCTCTAGTGATATACGTTCATCACCTGGGAGAGAGAGACACCACGTGGTACATGGGGTCATGTGGGGGTTACACTCAGGAACAGTGACCCGCCAGCAGTTGTGGGAGGCAGCTTACTAGTATCAGGAGGTTGAGGGGGGCTGGTGTTTGCTGGGTCCAGGTGTGACTGTCAGAAGAGTCTCAACTACAAAGTCTCAAAAAAAAAAATTTCCTATCCCAATAGATTCATCTCCATTATAGTGTGACAAATCTTTCTTGTTTTCCTGTTGGTATTTCCAATAGACTGGCCACTAACCAGGGACTGGTTGGTTTTCTTTATTTCTTTTATCATATCTTTTTTTTTTTTTTGTCTCATTCGCATCCTTACCGAGGAAACCTGATCTTGAGAATTCTTGCGTAAAGGTAGGACTCTGTAGGTCTCTTCCTCTGCACGTTAGTTGTTTCCTATTTAACTTTATTATATTTCATACTAAACTTTCCTTTATACTCTTTTATTACTTTATTTACTTATCTTTTAATCTCCCCTACATGTTCTCTGAACTCTTTTTTAAAAGTTTCACTCCCCAGCCTGGCTGGTGTGGCTCAGTGGATTGAGCGTTGGCCTGTGAACCAAAGGGTCACAGTTCGATCCCCAGTCAGGGCACAGGTCTGGGTTGCAGGCCAGGTCCCCAGTAGGGGGAGCACGAGAGGCAACCATGCATTGATGTTTCTCTCCCTCTCTTTCTCCTTCCCTTCTCCTCCCTCCAAAAATAAATAAAATCTTTAAAAAAAATGTTTCATTCCCTTTCCTACAAAAAGCATGGAGTTTCCTCAGCCTAAAATGTTTATCTTTTCTCCCTCCCAGCGGACAGTCCAGAAGAGTGACGTTTCCTTTCTTCTTTTTGTAAGTCTGGCACATCCCGTTTTCTCATGCCTTTATCATTGGATTTCTCACATAGTGTGTGAAGATCAGAGTGTTCCCTTTTATACATCTAGTGTTTCCTTTGTTCTATATACTATATACCTTGCCTTCTTTCAAACGTTTTAACCAATACGCTGTGTTCTTGGTTTTTGAATGAGAGCAGAGCTTCTCCACTCTCTTTGTTTCTCTCTCTAGTGTCTCTTTCGTGGTGGGTGGCCAGTCCTCTCTTCTGGCCGTCCTTCTTTGACTCCCCAGAAGAGCACCCTCCCTCTATGAGGCCGTTCTGTAGCAATGCTCGTGTTAGTGCTGCAGCCTCCCAGGCAAATTCTCCCCTTTATCTGTCAGCACAGGATTCTCTATTAAGTCTGTTCAAGTTCAGAAAACTCTCTTCTGTTCTCAGTGTATGAAACCACCACTTTTTCTTCTTCTTGTCCCAAGATATATGGCCTTTTCCCTGTACAACAGATGAGTTGCCATCTCTCTTCTCATGCTAAGGTTTATCATCACTTCTATATAATAATATTATTATATATAGGAGTCCCAAACTGTAGACATAACATAAAATAGGAATTTGTACTTGTCCTTGTGGGTTAAGAGTTTCTAAGCATTTCATTTCTCCTGCTGCCTTATAAAACTTCTTTTTCATTTGGAACGGCAGGCAGGATGCATTATACTCTTCCACTCAAACAGTCAGTAATCACTTTGCTATTCTCTATTATCTTGACAGTATATCACTGTTTCTTTTTCCATAACACAGAGCTATTACCTTTTACTGGGAATAAATGTATTTAGCTATCATTTTCTCATATACAGTCTTCATGCTTTGGGGGCACAACTTTTAGATATTTTTTGGACTCTTGGTCAAACTATAAATGGATTACCATTTAAGGCAGAATACTCAGATTTAATAGGCAATTATTGCATTTTGCTATTTTTTAAATCCGAGGACATATTCACATCTGTAATTTAATGTTTCTTTTAATATCTGCTCCCGCTATTATTTTTTTCCCTCTGTATTTTTAGTGCCTTCCCTTTCCCCGGTATCAGAACACATGAAACGGCGCTCTGTGTGTCTGTACTTTACAGAAATTACGTAGCTGTTCTTCATCACAGAGTGGTTATTCTAAATCGCTCTTGAAGTGCTTCTGTCCAGCAGCGCCGAGTCCTCTTCTCTCCCCACGTGCCACCATGACCTGGCCTTTCAGTTCCCCTAATTGAGTTTGTTCACCCGTCAGAGTAACCACAGCCCTGTTGGGATGGAGACACTCCTATAAGCAGCGTGTTTAATAGGTCTCAGAGCCTCGCTGCGATTTTTCCCTTAAATAACCAAAATGCATACTTTCCAGCCTTCGTGCTGTGCCTTATGCATCATGGTCTCCATAAAAATTACAGAATATAAGCCATTTTCGTTAACTTTTCTGTCCCGCAGTCAAGTCTTTTACCTTCAATTCAGAATAACTCTACCTGGAGCCCTGCAACTTGTCTGCCTGGTAGAAGTTGTCTAGAGAGTTGTCTTCATCCCCTCGAAGGATGTAAGGGGACTTGTGTTTTTTGTTTTTTGTTTTTTCTTAAATATCAAGTCATTAAGGAACCATGTTCCAAAATCAGCTTTTGCCTGTTTATTTGGTTTTTCAGCTAAGTAAAACAACTAAATCTTACATCTATTTCCCCATGGTGATTTCAAAGAAACTTCTAATTTTCAATCACAGTTGTCTTCACGGTGATTTTTGACATGCAGACAGTTTTTTTTAGTCAATTTATGGATGTACTTTTACATAGGCGCTCAGAAAGCTCATTTTTTGCCTGAAACCAGATAAACATTCACTGTGGTTTTTTTTTTAGTTGCGTTTTATTTTTTACTGTTAAATGTTTACCACATTTAGAAGTAAATTGGATATATAATGCGAGGTAGGGAAAGCTTTGTTTTCCCCAAAATGGTCCAAGTTGCAATTTTTTCTATACCCCATTATTCTTCACAGATTTGAAGTTTATTTTGTAGGATACTTACATGCACAAAACACCCTTTCAGGTTTCCACAGCATCACTCTTTTGTCCTTTTGTTACTTTAAAAAAATTTGTGCTTATTTACTTTAATTCAGCTCTCTTCATTTGACCCCTGGCTGGGTTTATTTTTCCGTATCCAAGAAGTAGGCCATTCTGCCCTTGGCATTGGTGCAGGGACATCTACCCTCTCTCTTTCTCCTGCCCGCCCCCTTTGCCTTCCCATCCTTAAGTGTAGAGGACCATTGTCCCTATCTGAATTTTGAAGATATCTTGACTTTCTGTCCTGCTACTCTGATGGGGACGTGTGCATTCTATGTGACTTTGTTATTTTAACATAAAGCTCTTCCCCTCCCCCTGCCCAAATAAGATGTTTTTTCTTAAATTCATTTTGAACCAACTGCCTCTCCGTCCCTGTTCCCCTGCAACCCTGAAACATTATTTGGGCGTCTGGGAAATCTCAGATTGTGTTTTGTTTTGGTTATTACTCTGGCCACCTTTTCTTTCTTCTGCCTCTCCTGTGTGTCGTCTTCACTGCGTTTGGGCCCAACGCGTTGTGACCCCTGTCAGTGACTCTCACGCAGGTTCAAGTCCCCACCTCATCCACATTACCTGTCCTGCCATCTCTTCTGACTCCATATGCAGTGCGTTTTCTCGGATGTGTGCTTCCTAGTAACTGAGCTTTCTCATTTGGGGCAGTACAGGTGCAGTATTTCTTCTACGGGTGAGAACTTTTCCCTTTGTGTCTCACTCCAAGGTCATCTGTAATCCCCTTCGGTGTCTCAGCTACTTTACTTTCTCCCAACCTCCACCCTGTATCTGTCAATAATATTCGTGTTCTTTTGTCCCAGAAAGTTCACCAGATTTAAGGCAGTTCCTTTTCTTCTTTCCTCAGGAAAGTCTGTTTTTATTCTTTACACTCTTGAGAGAGAGGGATGTTTTTCTTCATGCAATTGTCCTTATTTTCTATCTCGCCCTTCAATAAATGATTTGTGTTTTTTTCCTTTAGTTGGGTTTCTTTTTTCTTTTTAATTTACTGTTTCTCTATGGTGTGAACTCACTTGTGTTTTCACATCTCAATTTTCTTTTTATTCAGTGTCCCTTGTCGCCTTTGTATCTGGGGAACACTGTGCTGTTTAATCCTTCACATGTTGTCTCAGCCAGGTTGAATCATCTTTGCTTTTGACAAATGATCCACTTTTTCTTTTAAAAAAATCACAGTAAGTCCTCTTATTTTTAAATGACTTTTTAAAAGCAATGGTTCACCCAATCATCCAGTCTTCTTTTTGAACACCATATCCTTTTATTTTGCTTCGATTTTAGTTTCATGCATGTGTCATCCTTTTTTTCAATTTTATTTTTTATTTATTGGTCCTCTGTTTATTTAGGGGATCTGTATTTTTCTCTTTTAAATGCTTGAAACATATTGGTTTTCTAATAGATTTGGAGTATATTATTTTCTTACTTCTTCAATACTAAATTGCCTTAGCTGTTTAAAAAAATAATTTACTCAGACAGAAAACTTGCTAATGTATCAGTATGCCAAGGACTAAGAAGGATCTCTAGAAACCGTTGGGAGAAGGTCAGTCTGGACCCGATGAGCCAAGGAAGACACCGGGGGTGGGGTAAGACGGAAGCAAGTCTTAAAGGATTGGTAGTTTGGGGGTAGTTTTAAGGAGAGGAGAGGATGCTAAGCACTGCCGTTTCTCTTTTCTGGTTTCGACAAAATAATGCATAGTTTTGAAGAAAGACCAAATGAAAGTGATCCCAAGACAGTTAGACACTAACGGTCACCAGCATATCAAGTCCCATTTGTTTTCAGTGACAAGATGGAGGAAAAAAGATAGAAGAAAAAGGAACTGAAGAAAATGACCTTCAGAACCCTCCAATGAGGAGAATCCCTCAAAAGGACTGCAGTGGTGTGTCCTGAATGGCTACAGAGCTGCTTGCAATCTCTTTTCCCTTATCACCGCCTTCCTTAATTTATAAATCATTGTTGCACCATGTTTCCACTTTTACTCTATTATGTTAAATTCATTACCGTGCGATCTGTAACTCAATGAATATTTTTCAATAAAATGCAGTGTGCAGTATCAGATAGAAAAAGAACTGTTTTCAAGGAGCTTTTAGTCTCGTGCAGAAACAAGTCATTGAACTTTTCATTGTTGGTGGGTTAGAACATAAAGTGAAATGAAAAAATATATGATGAAGCTCTAAGGCTATATGAAGTCAGAAAATACAAAAATAAGTGATGTCATTAGGTAGGTAGAAAAATGTAGCTGGGCCTTGAGAGGTACAATTAAGTAGAACAGACTGAGAACATTCTGAGGAGAGCTCTGTAAGGATAAAGCTGTTAAAGATCATTGCATGTCTTAGCACATGAAGTCAGTGGTGAGTATGACGTATATATTCACTTCTTCATTTACCCATCAAGTACTGAGCATGTGTCATAGGCCAGGCGGCCTTCTGCGCCCTTAGACGTAGTGGAGAACAGCACAAGAGGGTGTCTTGAGGGGAGACATTTAAAACAGAAAAACAGAGGAGCTGCCGTTAAGTAGTGCAAAGTGCGTGGAAGCACTGTGCTAGTGTGATGTGACAGCGAGACGCTGAGGGAGCCGGGGTATAACAGTTTGGGCAGTCGGCAGCTGTGTCCGCATGATGAGAAGAAGCAGGTCTCTGGAGATGTGGGGCGGCGTATTCCAAAGGCTGGGAGAAGCTCATAGGTAGGCGTGAGGGCAGGGATGGGTGTGTTTCTGCTGCCAGAATGGAAAGAAGGGTCACAGAGTCGAGGTGGAAAGCAGGAGGAAGTGGGATATGCGAGGTTAGCCTGGCGCAAGATCTTGCTGACCAGATAAAGTGCCCACTTGCCATTGGGTGCACTCCTTTGTGACGCGTTTGTTCAAATTTTCCCCTCCTTTTTTTTCCCTAAAGTATGCTTGTCTTATTATTATCCCACATGAAGTTCATATAACTTTTTAAATCTGCAACTAGATGCCTTTTATCACTTACGTAAAGTTTTTCAGGCAGTCTTATAATATTGCTTCTGTCAAATTCTTTTCTTTTGGAACTCTCATAACATGTATGTTAGACCTGGTCACCTGCTCCATGTGCCTCTTAGACTCTTTTCAGTATTTTCTACCCTTTTATCTCTTTGTGCTGTGATCTCTTTCTGTCAAATTCTTCATCCTGTTTACAAGCCCCGAATCCTTTCTGCTACTTTATTTTATTGAGGATTTTTTCCAGTTGCATGGTTTCTATTTTATTTTTTTCTTACCTATTAAATAGTGTTTTAAAGTCCATTTGATTAAGCATATTGTAGTTATTTTAAAGTCCATGTCTGATAACTTCAGTATCTGGACTACCTGTAGGTCTGTGTATGGTGTCTGTCTACTTTCCTAATTTGCGATCATTAAATGTACTTTGTGGTATGCCTGGGAACCTTTGATTAAATGATTTGTGTGGCTTATCAATGATTTTAGTCTCTTCAGGTAATGCCCTCCTCCTCTGGAGAGGATTTGGTGTCTTCTATCAGGCAGGGAGAATGCGGTCAGATCACCTTAGGGCTCTATGCTTTATGGCTGCGGGCACACGCTGGGGGGACAGGACTGTCACCTCCCCCATTATAGCTGGAGGGTTTTGTAGCTCTGCTGGGGTTGCAGAAATTCCCATTCGATGGCTGCTTTTTGGCCTGGGAGGTGGAAGGTGGGCTTGTCTGCTGAGTTTAAAATGCAGGTGAACTAGGAAAGTGGCCTGGCTTTTGAGAACAGAGCAGCTTTCTGGGAAGGGCAGGTGAGCGGGTCGACAGGCAGTTCTGTGAGATGCCCGAGCAGCACTTGGGCACTGTGCTGCTGCGGCGGAGGAACCGGGTGATTGCAGCTGGCATGGTGGACATTTGCCGGGAGAACGGGGAAAGAAGGATATGGAGAAGGAAGCGTGCTGGCGTGATGGGCCATGCGATCTAAGCTGGAGAAGAAAAGGAGCAAAGGCAGCGGGAAGCTGGTATGTAAGATGAAGGCAGAGGGTGGTAGGTGGGCTTCAGGTTTTGTAACGTAAACACGTGGCAAAGCAGTTGAGTGGGCAAAGCTGGAATGAATAGGAGGCCGGGCTTCCTGTCTTTATCATGAAGTGAGACTTTATTTGCCGTTATGTTTGTCTGCCTCTTTACATCATGCCCAGAATCTTATGGTCATAGGAAGGACTTCTTGCGAATGAAGCCTCCGAGCCTCTCTTTTTCACGGAACAGATGTTGACGGTGGTCAGTGCCCACCCCGACCCAGATGAAGTCCTTCGTGAGGTTGCCAGGAAGAAAAATGCAGCCAGGGACAGAGCACCTAAATCATAGGAAGTCCTCTCTCACAGGAAACGAAGCTCCCAAGGCAAAGAAAATGTGTTCTCAGAGAGCATCAGAGCACGCATGATGCCTCCCTAGGAAAAACAGCCGGTCATTCCCCGTCCCTGTTACTGTGAAAAATACTGCAATGAACATGAGGGTGCAGGCATATCTCTTTGGGATCATAATTTAATTTCCTTTGGATAAATACCCAGGAAAGGGAATTCTGCGTCATATGGTGGTTCTGTTTTTAACTTTTTGAGGAATCTCTGTACTGTTTTCCATAGTGGCTACACCAATGTTCATTCCCACCAGCGGTGCACAAAGATTCCCTTTGTCCCACGTCCTCGCCAGTACTTGCCTTTGGGGCAGTGGCCATTCTAACAGGTATACCTCATTGGGTGAAGGTGGTCAGAGGGTACAAACTTCTAGTTATAAGATGAATAAGTTCTGGGGACGTAATGTACAGCATGGTGACTGTAGTTAACAATAGTATACTGCATGCATATTCGAAGGCTGCTAAGAGAATAGATCTTAAAATTTCTCACCCCCCACATACAAAATTCTAACTACATGAGGTGGTAGATGCGTTAACGGTATTGTGCTTATCATTTCGTAACATATGCACATATTAAATCATTGTGTTATAGACCTTAAACTTATACAATGTCATATGTCAATTATATCTGCAAAATCTGGAAGGAAAATGAAGCTTGCCTGTTCTTAGAATAGGTGTGAGATCCAGTGTCGATGTCGGTGAAATTTCGATGTGAGATTTGTTTCCTTTCGCCCTGACCCTCCTCTTCTGGGCATCCTCTCCGTGTTTGGTGACCTTCCTCTGCTTAGATACTTAGAGCAGCCCCTCCCCAATTCCATGGCTGTATACCTTTTTAGCTACCACTCAACAGGGGGATAGTTTTCAGACTTCTATTAGCAGCGTTTGATTATATGGTGAAAACTTCCTCTTGAAATTTGCTCTTTTACTGTAATCTCTTTAACTTGCTGTTTTTCGCCTCCATTTCAGATGGCCCCTTTTCAGTCTTTTTAATGACCTTTTCTTCTTTACCATCTTGTAAGCATCGAAGCACCCCGAAACCTTGATCACTGACTGCAACAGAGGGCATTGCTAGTTGCTTCCTCACACCTGTCGCATTTCTCTATGCTAGTTGCTTGTCCATTTTTTCTTCCCTTTTTAGGAACAAAACCCACTTTTAACAGAGTTCCTTGTTCAACGGTTTACAAACTGTTTGTTCTAGCCTCTCTCGCCTCGGGATACGATCACTCACTAGGGTGACCAACCATCCTGGTTTGCCTGGGACAGGGGTTTTCGCGGTTATGAGATTTTCAGAAATAAGACCAAGAAAATCCCCAGCAAACCCAGATGAATTGCTCACCTCGCATCTGACTGACTTTGATGCAAAGGTACACGAAGGAAATGTCATGTGGTGTATACCTTTCTCTTTAAAGAGGTCACTTCCTCTTCCTGTCAGATGAGATGATTTGAGCTTCAGCGACCGTCTTGGACCTTGCGTTGACCTCCAGGGGGTAGAATAGAAAACTAGGTGCTTGAGTCCCTGGTGAGGCTGTGGATTCTATTAGCGCAGGGTTTCTATTATTCTGAGTTATTTTTTCAGCTGAACCTGATCCCAGGGCTTAGGGCTCTTCATCTCTTTCTCTCAGTGTACTTCTAAAGTCGAAGGGTAACATCTTCCTTTTTAATGGAATAAAATGTCACCCGTTCTGTCTTCCAGGGAGCTCTAGATTCATGTATATAGTCTTACGAGCCTCCTTAAAGGATCCGCATGCCAAAGCAAAACTCAAGCTCCCTGTATCAAAGAATGCCCACTGCAGCACCCCCTTACCTTGTACAGACTCTTTTCGAGTTGCATAACACCGAGTTTTCATGTAGTCCTTCTCGACTTTCTCTCTTTGCATCTCACATCCAACCGATGGCCACGCCCTCTTCATTACGTATCTAAAGTCTGAGCTTTCTGCTCTGCCTCAAATTCTGTTGGTTTGGGCTCTCATTGTGTCTCCCCTGGGTCGTTAAATTATCCCATTGAGTTAGTGCCCTTACACCAATCTGGCATTTTTGGACAGGTGTATTATGAGCAGGGAAGCAAGAGGGTTCTGCATCTACCAAATATGTTATTGAGCTATATCTTGGCTGTTTAGAGTTCGTGTGCAAGAAATTTAAAAAGTTGCCAGGTTCGTTCCTCCAAGGTTAAAGTCACTTAAAACATTAACAATATAACTTTTATTTTATCTGCATTCGAGTCACTTTTAGAATGGCCACGTACGCGATAGCCATTGAGAGATAGACATTATGAAAAAAATAAATAAATCATGACTCATTTTTGCCAAAAGATGGTGCTCATGTATCTGCTAAGACCATCTCGGCAGCTCTGAAGAGAAAAACGAGATCCTTTCAAAGAATCTGAAGTTATGAAACCTGTAAGGCTGTGGAATAATGACAATATAGTTGATATTTGCCGTATTGCACTTGAAATGTAAACAACTTTATTTAAAAGATGTGCTTTCCTGAAAATGTAATTTTAAAGAGCAGTCTCCCACTGAGAGTTAACATACCAAATTAAAACACTTGTGAAAGATGCAGGATTCTGCAGACATTTTGCTGTCTTTCATTCCAACCACAAAATTGGAATGAAAGTACGAGAATAACAACAACAAAAAAAGGAAATAGTACAATAACATTAAAGGCATATGTGCTAGTTTGAAACTCAGAACTTCATTATTTTGCTATGTAAGGAGGAAAGCTGGGTTTTTCTCTGTCTACATTAGACACGTAATTTAGCATCTCCAATAACAATTATTGAGCGCCTACTATAGACCCGGCACTGTGATAAATGTTTTACATTCAGGATTTCTTTCCTCCCGAAAACAGCTTTAAGAAGCAGATATTATTGTCATCAAATCCATCTTACAGAGTGGGGAAGCGAAGCCAGTTTAGAGAGGGCAGACATTTGGGGCCAATATTTAGTTTATTTATTTCCTTAAAGATTTTATTTATTTATTTTTAGAAAGAGGGGAGAGGAGAAAGAGAGTGAGAGAAACATGGCGCGCGGGAGAAGCAGCAGTCGGATGTCTCTCTCATGCCCCCAACTGGGCATCTGGCCCACAACCCAGGCCCGTGCCCTGACTGGGGATTGAACTGGCAACCTTTTGGTCTGCAGTCTGGTGCTCAGTCCACTGAGCCACACAAACCAGGGCCCGAGCTCCTATTTAAACCCAAGCCATCTGTTGTCAAATCTCATTGTTTGCCTCCTGTGTCATACCAGACTCTGTAAGCATTTTGCTTGGAATTCGAATCTCAGGTTTGTTGACTGTCTTATTCACAGTTTTCACATTACTGTTACTCTTACGTGTAGTTCCTGTTCTGCTTAAACAAGTCAGGGAATTTGGGTCTAGGGACCCCCGTCTTTGGACAGGGTGGTGACATTGAAGAGGAGTTTCTTTGTCTAGAAGACCATTATTTAGGGTTACGTTAAAGACTATTGTGAGAGATAGAAATAACACACATAATGTTTATTTTTAGTACCCACTCAGTGTACAGGAGCAAATATTTTTAGAAAATATCTAACAAAATAAGATTTCATTCTACAGTTAGACTCTCAGTCATCACTGAGAACAGCCAGTCCTGTGAAAAAAGGAGTGAGTTGAAATGTTCATCCTCTGAGTGAAATTAGAACCTGTGTTTCTAATATAGGCCTGTTCAACTCTAACATGTTCATAAAATGAGCCTCAGAATCGTCCATTTGAAGATTGTTTTCTAAGTTGCAAAATAATTCTTTGCTTAGAGATTCATAAAATGATACACTTTGAAGTTGTAATTTGTTTTAATGCATTCATAATGTGATATCATTGACGTGTTTTGTAAAGTCAATTATATAAAGTAAGATGAAAGTTAAAATGATTACTCCAAATTGTCAAATCATAGCACTTTCATTACTGAGTCAAGATTATGCTTTATGGTATTAATTATTTTGCATATTTCTTTACCTATAAAGTTCTAGATTAGTTTATTTCCTGGGGAAAAACAGTGACAAATACCTGAATTAAAATTTTACTGAATTTAAATAAACATCTTAGAAATATTAAGTTTACAACAAACTTACTAAGCAAGGGCTACACATACAATTAAGGTACTCAAGACTTTGTGTATTTTGTGTTTTGACTAATATTAAATTTCATATAAACCCACATATGTGTTTCCAAATACCTAACGATAGCTATTTTCATTGTGATATTTTGCAACTCTGATTTTCTAGTATAATTTACATTTCAGAGTTCCCCATAACATAAATGCATGTTTACAAATGCTCAGTCTCTCAGAGAATTGACTTTAACACATCACCTCCTGTGTTTCATTACATGGGCTAGTCTTTAAAAATGAACAGCTGGCCTTCACCTGCTGTATAATAATATTCTCCCACACTCTTCTCAAGGCTGAACATCCCAATTCCCTTACCTTCTCATCCTAAGCCCTATTTTCTAACATTTAAATCACTCTACTGATCAACTTGGCCCTCTTTGAATTTTCTCACCTCTCTGTTATGCTAAGTAGTCAAAACTCATCATGCAGTGCTCGATCAGTTATGAAGCAGCTGCCACTCTCTCTGTTCCCCGTTGCATAAGAAATGACCCCTGCAGAAGGATACCACTGGCACACCAAATGGAGTTGTTTCCAGGGTCCCTTTGGACCCACACATTTGTGTATCTTCGTATCTGTCCCGTTAAAGATTTGTGTAGCACATGCCCTGTGCCAAGCATGTTTCCCTCATTCCTCAGACTTATACTGGTGTTTGCAGGGTACCTGACTGTGCTGATGATTCAAGATGAACAATATAGACTGCCCCACCTGGTGCTTATAGTCTAGTTGGGGAGTCAAAGAATAACAGAAATCAATTGTAACTCTTAAGAGAAAATAAAGTGTCAGTGCTCAGAAAAGATAAAGCCCTGAAAAGACAGAAGAAAGTTTAAATACGGACAAGTGTGGTTACTTCTTCCCCTCATTGATTATGAATCTTTGATAATATAATGATGATGGGGATAACAGCGAGTCACTCCTTACATCAGCCACTGTGTACGCATGAGCTCACGGAGTCATTGCACACGTTTTGCAGAGCAGAGACTGTTACTAGCCTGTTTCCTAAGGCTGAGACTGAGTCTCAAGAGAGTTTGGTGACTTTCTCAAGTCAGCCAACAACTAAGTGCCAGAGCCTAGAAGCAAAGTCTGGTCTTTGTAAGTCTAGAGCTTGGTCATTTAACCCTCCCGCAGTATTGTTGAGATGCGAGTGGGAAGGCAAAAGCTCTTCTTTTCCTGTACTTCTGAGAAACAACCCTGAAAACAAAAGCTTTGGCCTCCTAAGACAAGACACACTGCCCCTGGAAGGGCATTTCAGGTCTGTCTTTCATTAGACCAGCATTGTCCTGGGGGACTCACCCCATCACCCCACTCCAAGTAGCATCATTGAAGATGCTTTCTAACTCCAACAGTACTCTCCCTGAGATTTTTAAATGACATGTTCTATTAGGAAGTTAAGTCCACTCTGTGCTTTTTTAAATATTGCGTCAGTCGACAGGGGCGATTTGACTGAGAGTTCTTCCCCTTAACCCAGCGGCTTCGGGAACCGGTGCGAGGCAGCTACCCCAACGGCAATACAGGATCAGAAACAAAGGCCTTAAACAACTTGAGTCTGATAATGCCTTCTGTCTACTCAGGGTCTGAATCCCGTGACAATTGGGGTAAACAAGAGTGAAGAGGAATCTAGGCTTTTGTATCTGGGTTTCCCAGACTCGTAGCGATGCGTCACACATGCACGCCCGTGCAAAAGTCTTCACAGGTGGGCATTTTTCTTAAGTTAGGAGACAGTAGCCTTAATTAGATGGTCTAGTTAATTTCTTTACAATCACAGTGCGTTTGGTATAAAGCTTGAGTGAAAAAATGTGTTCAAAAGAACCACTGTAAGGTCGTTTAACCCATTGGCTGTTGATGACTGTATTCGCAGACAGCAGCAGGATGGACCTCAAGGTCAGGATGTGCCGCAATCTCCAGCTCCCTGGTTCCCCATCCTGGGTTACCGACTTCCCTCGCCTTCCACCCTTGCCGCTCTTCTCTGTTAACGGTCTCCACTGATGGACCCGCGTTCCCACAGCATTGCCTCTGCAGTCTTCACTCTCCAGCCAGTCCTGTTTCTTCCCGCACCGGCCATCTCCCCAGCCACGCCCCACTCGCCACCCTGCAACACACGAGCCTCGTGGGAAAGAAAAGGTTGGTTCTTCTCGTCTGTGAGTTCCTTTCGGTGAAAGCTGCCTGTTCTGGCTCAGTCCCTTGTCCTGCTCCTATTCCAGGTAGCAGTGCCCCTCTTGGGGCGCTCTGCCTTTGCAAACGGGGCCCAACCCGCTTAGGGTTAGTGATCTGGATGAGTGTGTGATATTCTGCTTTCTTGCTGTAGGAGACAGAGCCAGGCTCATTACATTAAAATAATGTTTGCTGCTTAAAAGTTGTCACACAGAACCGTGAGCTCTTCAGGGGAAAGATACAGTATAAATCCAATAAGGAATGAATACATTAATAATAAGAGGTTGGCCAGTGCTATACAGTGAGATTTCTTCTCTTTTCTTTTTCTTTTTTTTTGGGTACTCTGTAAGACACTCTATAAATTACAATTTTTCAAAAGAGTGGCAGTCTTATTAAAAGACAGGAGATTATTAGATATTTCCCTTTTCTCTTGAGATTAAAAGAAGAATAAATGGATTTAAATTAAAGAAGGAATTTAGGTTAGATATAGTTTATTGCTATAGGGCTATTATATTTAAATACGTCTGGCCAGGATGTGAGGGTAATTAAAAACGAACTGATGAACAAATGGACCTGTTAATAATGCCAACTCTCCCTTCCTCCAGCTGGTTTCCACGCCATGGGAATGTCCTTTATGTGTCAGGTGACTCTGTGTGTTAAGGAAACAACAGCTCTATTGAATTGAGTTTTATTCCGGATTCATGAGTCGAGGTAGCACTGTGATATGAGTATAGGCTTCCTTTTTTTCCATCAGGAAAAAAAAAACAAACGACAACTCAGGTCATTCCAAACCCAGGTTAATTTTGTGAGCTTGGACAATTTCATTTGTCCTCTTAGAGCCTTATTTTCTCAATTTAAACTTGGAAATATCCTACTTTTAAGCAGGTTAGGGGAAAGTAAGAGGCTCTTCTTGAGTCTTTTGTTTATTAAAAATTAACCAGCTTTAAATAAACAGTATGTCCAAGAGGCTTATTTTGGTGTGGCAAACTCTGCTTCCCCTCAATGCAATATTATAGCAGAAAAAGATCAACTGAAGATTTGTAAAGTGCGTTGAAGCAATTGCTCCCCAAAGAAGAAAAAATGGTCAAGAGGGTAGATCTGCTGCATGGTAGCTGAGCAACTTCAGTTTGTCTATCATCTCTCGTCCTCTGTTTTCTTTACTATATAATGAAATAATGATAATTTTTATAGTATTGTTATGATTAAATGAGTTAATAAATAAAAATGCTTAGAACAGTGTGGTCTCACTAGTAATTAGAAAAAAAGGTGAAAAAGAAGAACATTAGATCATTTCTGGTTGTTTAATAGAGCATCTAGAGAGTGTGACCAGAGATGACAGAGGGACAGAAACATTTATAAAGAAGTAACATGAACTGTACTCTTCAGAGTGAAAGTTTTCAGATTGAAAGGACTCACTGAATATGAAATAAACAACAACAAAAACAAACAATAGCAGGGCATAACATTGTGAAACTTCTCCAGAAAAAAAAAAAAAGGAAGAGATTCTCAAACTTTTTAGAAGAGGAAAGCAGACTTACAAGGCTTCAGATGTCTCAGTTTTAACACTGGAAGCTGAAAGACAAAGGACAGTTTTTCACAACCTACAATTCTATACCCAGCTAAACTAATAAATTGTTAGAGTAAAATAAAGACAGTTAAAACATGTAAATAATTATTTTTTACCTATCCTAGGAATATATTGTAGGCTTTGCTGCAATAATATGAGAAAACAGAGAAAAAGGAACCAGAGGGATTCAGAAAAGAAAGTATTGAACATATGGCAGAGAGAAAGTCATTATCTAAAGATGAAATGATTCTGAATGTGTGTCATTTCACAGACATTTGAGTATATCTTCTGAATAAATCATTAGAAATGGAATTAATGGGTCAGAGGATATATGAATTTTAAATAATGACAGATTTTGTCAAATTGGCCACCAGCAATGCATGTCTTTTTGACTTTTGCCATCTGATAGGACTAAAGAATATCCTACATCACTTTAGTTTGTATTTATATTTCTCTCAATATGAATGAGATTAAGCATATTGTCATATGTGTATGGCCATTTGCATTTTCTTTTCTGGAAAAAAAACATTGTTCAATCATGTTGAACATTTAGTATTTTTATTAAGCGCAACTAAGATGCCATATAATGTATCAGGGATGAGACTAGCAGTGGAAACATTTACCTTGGATACAGGGGAGGTATGGGAACAGCAAATAATGAAACTTCTTGGTGTGAATGAAATAATGCTTAGTATACCAAATGTGTTGTCTAGAACCATATTTTAGTATTTTAATTTCTGATATTACATTCTAATCACTATTGCCTCCTAAGTCCTATTACCGTATTTGAAACATTTAATATTTTATCTCTTTTCTTTTCCTGGGTCAAAGACTACAGTTTGAAATGTGCAAGGTTCCCAGTATTGCAATGGTCTAAGACAGGCACCCACCCCTCATCGCTCTAAGTGCCCCACCTGTCGCTCTCAACTCCAGCCACACTGAATGCTCCTCTGGTCCCTTCCCTGTCCTCGTGGGCCGGGTTGTTTCCTGCCTTGGAGCCTGAGTTCGAGCTTCTCCACTCGTTGAAGTGCCTTGTCGCCGCCTTAGTCACCTCCTCCTTATCCTGAAGACTGCGCACAGATTCCGCCCCTCTTCCCGGGTCAGAATTAGATAAACGTTTTGCGTGATAGCTTCCCAGTAATAATGTTTGTCTCTCTTATGATTTATTTCTATGACATAGAGGTTAAACGCGCATTTACGAGCCCGTCACACAGATGATGGACTTGTAACTTACTAGATTTGAATTCTGTGTATTCAGGAGGGCTTTCCTGAGCATCTGTTTCTTCATTTCTTCAGAGGAGGCTCCTAATACAAATGCCTACGTTATAGGGGCACAGTGAGTGTATAGCTACTATTCCCATAGCCCGGCATACAGTAAGCACGCAGGTTGTCCGGTTTCACCTCGGAACCAGGCTACAGGCTTTCCCATGGCCACTTTTATGGGCCACTCGCTGGGTGTTGTGATCCATCCTCTTTTTGTTGTTGTTTATTTGTTTACTTTTGTGGTTGTATGGTGACATTGGGCCTTTTAAAAGGAAGACATCAGCATGCTTCTTAGCCAGACTTAGGGTCACTCATTGTGGCTATTAATGGAGGGGATCCCCCAAAGGTCCCCGAAGACCAGCTCCGTGGGGGGGGTGCAGGTTTCGGCGCCCATTCAGCTGCCGTGTGTTGAATGTGCGTGGTGCTCTGCGATTCTTAATCTGACCACCTTTGCTTGTTGTCCCCTTGTTCCGGCCTCTCCTCTCCATCTCCCTGAGACCGCACATCGCCGCCTCACCCCTTCCCGTCTGGAGGGTGCAGGACTGTGGAAGGCGCTCTGTACCCCACCCCATGCCTCCGTTCTTTCCAGTCTATTGAAGTGGAATCATCCCTGGGATCTGCTCCCCTCATTAGCTTTCAATTTCATTTCCTGGGAATAAAAGTAGTTGGAACGTAAAACGACAAACAACGACGACAACAACTTTCTGTTGTTTCTTTCTCTTTGTAACTTTGATATATATACTAAGTGAAATCTCCGTGACGGAGGTGGCGGAGAAATGATTAACGCTGGGGAATACTGTATCCCCCTGCGAACCCTCTAACTGGTTGTGATTACACATTTTGTTTATTATAGTCACCTGCTTATCGGTCCGCATTCCCCCGACAAAACATCATCCACCCGAGGGCCTTGACCATCATTTGACATTTTTGCCTTCCATGTCTCTTGTCATTGTCACAGTACCTAGCACAGCTGATTGAATGAAGAAGATTCTGCCAAATACAATATGTGACACTTAGAGTAAGAATTCCGATGCCCCATCAGCCTTAAAATTGTTTTATTCACTTATGTATTATTTATTGCAAAAAGTGTTTCAGGGACGCATGTTCGCCAACACCAGCATAGCCTTTTCAGCAGGCACGGTCATTTTGATTTGATTCTTTTCCTTCAATTTAAAACTTCAGTTGCCACAGCTCCCAGGTTCAGTATTGACTGTTCATCTCACAAAGTGCAACAGTATGCACCTGGACTCTCTGTGCTCTGGGATAATGCTCCCTTAGTGTGCAAACAAGTCGCCTGGAGATCTCATTAAAGGACAGGTTCTGATTCAGCGGGCCTGCAATTGAGTCTCTGTTCCTAAGAAGCTTCCGGGTGATGCTAATTCTTTTAGTTCATAGACAGTATTTTGAAGAGCAAGGCTTTAGCTAAAAGAAAACAATACAAAAAACAAATGCCTGGTGGAATGGAATACAGAAGTGAGACAAATGGATTGCAGATTCTATTTTATGATGTCAGTATGCCTTCAGAGCCAAAACAAACAAAAAAAAAACCACCCAAAAAAACAGCCCAGTAAAAGTAGGAATACCAATGGCAAGCAAGTCACATCATAAAGCCTCCAGTGACATTTACTGAAATTATAGGCAGTGATAATCACAACATAAGCAGCCCCTCTTCCTTTTAGCTACTAGTAGTTGGCAGGTAACTTCAGTCATTGGTGATTGTTGAAATGCCTGCTGATTGTTTTTTTAATTTTTTCAGGTGTTATCGTAAAATTTAGATAGCTAGCTTCTTTGCTAATATAATTGTTGACAAATGTCCCTTAGATTTTTTTAGAACTTCTATTTTATGCAAAATGGCAGCTATTAAATTATAGTGATAAAACATCAGATCCTGAAGAATCTGGTATTGGTTTAAAATGCAAATCATGCACAATTGAAACTACCATATGTAGATAAATTCTTAATTGTAGTAATGAGAAACAGCAATGTCTGTCGTATGTAAAACAAGATTTAATCTTTAGTTCTAGAGAAAATCTCAAACATAGATCCTGTTATGAAAATTCAGTATATCTACAATCAGGCACAAAAATATTAGTTGATGTTTTTAAAAGACATTTGCAAACTACAAATCATTTTTATCATACTGTCATGACTTATGTGTACTTGACAGTGATGAAATTAGTCTATGCTAAACCGTGAAGTGGCATTCTGTTTTGATTGGAAAACATTTACAGAAGAACATCTGAGCACTCCACTGCTTAAAATTTGAGTTAATTTCATAGGAATTAAGAACACTTAATAAGCTTAAATGGCTCCTAGAAGTTTTTCTACAGATCATGAAATGAATGTCTCCTCTGATCTAAAAAGACAATTTCCAATATTGTTTAATGAATTGGAGAAAACTTACGTTGTATGGTTTTCTCCAGCAAAGACGTTGCAAAATTTCTAGGTGTCCATGCTTGCTACATGTGCTCAGCACTCCCTGCAACTCTTCCTTTTCACTAACCCCTGTCTCAACAAGGCAGCAGGTTTGCTTGACTGCGTATCTTTACTTGTCACTTTAGAACACGTGCATACACACACAAATGCACACACACAGGCACCAAAGTCATTTTAGGTGCAAATTATTGAATAAATTTGAGGCAAAGCTTCCAGGCTTTAAAAGGAGCCTAGCCATCGCTTCAGGTGCTACTGATTCACATTTTTTTCCTAAGTAGTTTTATTGGTGGGAAATTTTGCGGTTTGTCTTTAGTGGTTTTTATTACTTAAATTTTTTTTTTTTTTTACTGTCACATTCTAGTTCACAATATCTATTTTAAGGTTTCACTTTTCTGAAGGACTTTACTCACCCAGAATAGACTTGAGACATGAGGTAAAAATAATTTTTTTTTAAAGTTTTAGAAAAGCAAAAACACAAGGCTCAATGTCATGTAATTTACTTGTCAGGAAGTCCTTGTATCTCTCACTCCAAAGTCTATCTGTTTACGTGCTCTCCTAATGACTTGAGCCTTCTGGCTTCTTGAGCCGAAGAAGGACACAGGCAGCGCATTGGAAGAAACTTGGGGATGGGTGATGTCCTAAGAATAGGCACGCTGACAATAAGTGACAAAAAGCCATCACCGAGGACAAAGCAGAAAAGAAGTTAAGTTTAAAAATGATGGTAAACAATGCAAAAAAGCACTTCAGTAGACCTCAAAAACACTTACGTAGCAGCAGTTCTAAATGATCATGAATCAAAAAAGGCAGCAAAATTGAGGTCAGTTGCTCTGATTAAGAAGCTAGGTGGTCATAATTTGGAAATAAAAACATGGTCCAAATTATTTCAGGTATTAATGATATATTCTTATACGGAAGAAAGTCTCCTCTAGCGAAGCCAGAGGAATGAAATGGCCCTGCGCTGTTGTTGAAAGGATGACATGGGAAACCAGCAGTTACATAAGCTGCAGTCCTGGAGGTGTCAACAGTCTAGTGGGACTTGTGAAAATAATAGTGTGATAGCTGCAACTGTAAGTGTATACAAAGTATGGTTTTAAAATAGAGGGGGTAATGATCATATCAGTTGGGGGACTTTATAAAGGAGAGATTATTAAACTGGGTCTTGAATGAGTAATAGACACTCACCAGGGAACAAAGGAAAATAGACATGGAGGGTTTAATAACAGTTTATATACATTTGCCCTATTGATTTCCTTTACTCGTTGAGTCAATTATCCATCATCCTAGGGATAATTAGGGCTATTACAGCAGAAGGAAACAAAACAGAGATTATCTCATAAATGGTAGTTCAAGCATGAATACATCCCACCCACCCATCCATCCATCTACCCATCCACCCACCCACTCATCTGTCCATCCATCCTCCCACCCACCCACTCATCTATCCATCCATCACGTGCCTACTTTGAAAGAAAGATTACCACAGCTAGGTTGATTGAGTCAGTGATGCTCAGGTGTGTAGTTGGGATAAAAACTGGTAAGTTTCATTCCTGGATAAGGCTAGAACATCCCCAAGATGATGGGTCAAGATCTAGAGTTAACAGGTGAAGGAATATATGCTCAGTACAAAGAGACTGCTGGCTTTTCATCCTAACCATACGCTATGGTCTCCCTCCTCCCCCCAAAATTTGTATGATGGAGCTTAATGCCCAACATGAAGGCCTAAGGAGGTGGGATTTTTGAGAGGCTAAGGTCATGGGGATAGAGCCTTCATGACTGGATTAGTGGCCCTATGAAAGAGACTCCACAGAGCTCCCTTTCTCATCCTGCCACATGAGTGTGGACACAATGGGAGGGAAGTCAGTTGTCCGCAGCCCTGAAGAGGGCCCTCACCTGACCATGCTGACCCCTTAACTCCAGCCTTCCAGCCCCCAGAACTGGGGGAAGTAAACTTCCGTTGTTTAAGCCACCAGACGGCGGCATATTGTTACAGCAGCTCAGACAAAGACCCCACTCTGTTGTCACTCTCCACGTGGCAGCCACATCATTTTACAGCCTTCTAAGTGAATGGAGCGCTGATGAAATTTCCCCTCCGACAGACAGCTGTGTGTGTTTGAGGGGGCTCATCTGAGCATTAACGTTATTTAAATTCCTTAATTCTGCTCAGTGTGCTGTCTCTTGTGCTCTCTCTACCCCATTTCCAACTGGAGGTTTAAATTAAGCTATGTAACATACTAGTGTCACCATGGTGACCAGCCCCAAACTTGCTGACTGAAGCCTTCTGCAAGGCTTGGGATCAGTGATGGCCACAACGGGGAATGCGGTATTTGAAGAAGCAGCTGAAAGAAACGTTGAGGGGATAATTGTGGGATAACTACGAGCTTTAAAGGCTATTATCGCTGGGTCAGCTCTAGTGGTGTGTGGTATGAAGTATTCCTAACCAAAGCCTGCATAGGCATCTTTCTCTCTGAATATGTGACGCCCGCAGCCAGAGGCTTGTCCCTGAGGGAGGTAGCTTCAGGTCTTTAAATGTGGGGATAAATAAAGACGTGCGGCGGTCTGGCTTTTTTTGTTGTTGTTGTTTAGACCTTGGCTCTCATGCCTCACCAAAAGATAATGGGAAAGTAATGTGGCTGAACAGAGATGATTTTCATCAAAGGCCCGTCGGAACTCACGTTAGCAGTAGAGCATCTCCAATCGCTGCAGTGGAGAGTCAAGATAACTGTACCCCGGCAAGGAAGCAGCCTTTCTGACGTTTGGCTGTGACTGTGGGGCGTAGTTGTCTCTCTGTAGGGGACTTAGCTCTTTACTGCTGATAGTAAAAGTCATTCTCTCTGTCTGAAACAAATGGATGCAGTCAGAGGTCTGTGATTGCATCTAAAACTAGAGACATTAGACCCTTTGGTTGGATACTCAGAAAAACAGATAATGGGTGATTTCATCTAGCTCCCAAAAGGCATGAAGGCGAAGAGTTACATCTTCAGTGGGAAAATTAGTTACTTTCCCTTGAGAATCTATTCTGATGGACTGATGTCCTAGAAAAAGACCAAGATGGAATTTAAACTGGAGCTCAGGAGCCTTTTAGAGACTGTTAAGCTATGTCCATATTTTAAAATATATCATATGTGCTCCCAGCACTCAAAACCTTGTCTGGCAAATATTATATGCTCAATAAATCCTTTTTATACCAAACTAAATTTACCATATCTTTTAATGTACTGTTTCCCCAGTTAGTCTCTATGTATTTTTTTTTTCTTTTGGAGCTAAAGTATTAGTCCCAAAATGCTTGTAGGTAAATGTTTGTTGAGTTTAACGAATATGCTGAAGACAAAGAAATGAAAATTATATTTTATTGGCAAATGTAGGATATAAAAAGATTTCTCAGATAACCAAAGAGGGGCTATATATTATTTTTAAAATTCCAAGCATTTATCACAGTGTCTGACATGTAGCTGGTGGCCAGCTCATCCTGGTCTGCCCAGGACTTTGTTAATTTTAACACAGAAGGTCCCACACCCGGAGAACCCCCTAGTCTCAGGTAAACTGGGATGGTTGCCCACCCTACATTAGGAGGTTTATTGAATGAAGGAATAAATAAAGGAAGATTTAGGTGTATTGGTGTCCTAGATCCACTCCTCAGAGTCCATGCAACCAGTGCATTCTCTCACTGTGTTTGTGACACACAGAGTGTCAAATCTGACTCAGATGCCCACTCCATGGGGTCGCTGTTACCACGTGAGCCGATTGATGGGGGAGTCCAAAGACGACGGGTGGAAATGGCAGTCGAACAGAAGAATTTAACGTTGATGACAATACACTGAGGCAGCCGGACTTCTGTAGCTCCCTGCAGCCCAGTGGGGCTGGCACCCTTTGCAAAGGCTCCCTCACAGGCTGAGGGCACTGGCCTGTTTGTGTCAATAATCTTTATCCCATCACGTTGATCTCCCCTGATACAGCCCCTCTTTTGTTATGCAGGTTTATTACATTTGGACTTGTCTTGATATAGAAGCTATATTATATCTTCAAGGGATTTGCCTATCTGTCCCTTTCTAAATCTTCTTACTCTGATTAACTCCTTTATTTATTTATTCAGCAAATAATCTTAAGAGTTTCTACCTTGTGCAAAGCACCGTCTTGGTACAAGGATACCACAGTAAACAAAGTAGCATTTGTATTCTGAAGGATCTTTCTAACGTGGAGAAATGATAAATGAAATAAATAAAATATGTAGGAGGTTAGAGAGTGCTATGGAGGCAAATAAATCAAGAAGATGAACGGGGTGTTGGGGGTTAGTGATGCCATTTTAACTGGGTCGTTAGGGGAGCCCATACTGAGAAGAAGGCGTTTGAATCCAGATCGAAAGAAGGGGAGCACGGCAGGGGCCTAAATGGGGTGAAGTACTCCCAGCATGGGGGACAGGAAGTGCTATGGGGTCGGCTCTGGTAGCGCTTAGTTGTCTTTAACTTCATTCGAAACAATTTTGTTAGATTGTATTGTAACCGCCGTCATATCAGCGTGTATTAAAAAAAAAAAAAGAAAAGCCATGTCAAAATCGGTGAATTTTTGTGCAGCCATTCTAATATTGAAGATGGAAGAAAATATGCATTACTTTTGGCATATTATGCTTTATTATTTCAAGAAAGGTAAAAACCCAGCTGGAAGACACACACACACACACACACACACACACAAAAGATTTGTGCAGTATAAGGAGAAGGTGCTGTGACTGATCAGATGTGTCAAAAGTGGTCTGTGAAGTTCTGTGCTGGAGATTTCTGACTGGAGTGTGCCCCATGGTCAGGTAGAGTACTTGAAGTTGATAGCGATCAAATGGAGACATTAACTGAGAACAATCAGTGTTACATGATGTGAGAGAAAGCTGACATACTCAAACTATGCAAATCAATAAAGTTATTGGTGGAAATGAAAAATGTGTTTTTTATTTTATGGAAAAAAACTAAACGGACTTTTTGGCCGACTCAGTGTGCTCCCAACACAGGGCCTGGCCTTTGGAGTTTCATAAGAGCAAAAAGGTCAGTGTGTCCGGAGAGGACTGAGCAAGGAGATGAGTGGCAGAAGATGCTATGGGAACTGGGGTTGGGATCATAAGCAGGTGTGGAGGGTGCAAGACTCTTCTGGGCCATGTAAGTCATTTCATTGGGAAGATGTTGATTTCTCCAGCCAGGGACTTGGAAGCCTTTGAGGGAGTTCAAGAAGAGGAACACGTGGTCTGATACACACTTTAACAGTGTCACCCTGGCTGCTGTGTTGACGACATAGTGAGGAGGTGTTAAGCAGAGTCAGGAAGCCCGGTCAAGAGGGTATTGAAACAATCGCAGCAAGAGAAATTTATTCCTTGGAAGTGAACGGAGTGAGCAGAGGTGGCAACAGACTTAGAATATAGGGCTACTTGGCTTTGTTGAGAGATCGGAGGTAAAATATAAATAAAAGAGGCAGTGTTGGCTGCGAGGTCCTTGGCCCGGGCAGCTGGAACAAATGGACCGTGCGCTAACCACCTGCACCCCAAGTACTGCCCGCACTAGCGCAGTGATTTCTGACGTGCTCGTTCCCTATCTTCTCTCTCCGCGTTGAAATGTTCAGTAATGGGAGTTTCCTTATTTCCAGATTCTTGCAGGAGAGAGGTCCTATCAGTAGAGATTCTGGCAATTTACAAAAGCAGCCATGTATTGTGAGGTAATTTATGGAAAAAGACAACTTTTCACAGGTTTCTCACTCCCCGTTGCAGGCGCCTTTGCTGACTAGTAACTTTAGTTGCAGACTGCACACTGCGGTATTAGCCGTAGGTTTCTTTTGAGCCCGGCTGAGACAATGTTTTATTCTTCCAAGTTCAGCCATCAGTCATTTCACACTGGCTGTTTAATTTTATGTCTCCAAACAGACACATTTTATGTGATTTGTTGATTGTGGGGAACTTCACTTGTGAAAATAGTGCTGGTTGAAAGAGTTGGCAAAAAAAAAAAAAAAAAGACCAAAAGCCAAAAACCTCTACAACCCATGTCATAATGTATTCAAAGTTCAGAAAATATTCTCATTACCTGTGAATTGGGCAACATGATTGCCTCTAAGGAGGGATTAGCTGTGCAGTTTTCTTCCCCTCATCATCATCCACGTAAAGTGCTGTATTGGATTAATGCCATGACAAATGGGACACCGAAGAGGTACTCACCATCGGAAAGATAATTAATTGAGTAATGTCCAGAGGAGCTTTCTGTTATAAAAATAGTTCACCCCTATTTTAGTGCAGCTTATTTAGATTTGTTTTAACTCCTAAAAGACCATACATATCACTTTTATGTAAGACGGTTGACCTTGGCGAAGTTTTCTAGGGATTTAAAACTTACTCCATAAAGCTGATCTTTTTTCTTCTGAGAGATGAAAAGGGATTTCCATTAGACATCTTGTAAATTGAAGTCATTGCCTGTAATGGGAGATAAAGATGAATTCCGACTCCTCGGAAAGTGAAGTAGGATGATGTATTTTTAAAGGTGTGAACGCGTGCATTGTAGCCTGAGAGACACCAAACCATAAACAGATTCTTTCTTAAAATAGGGACCAACTGTTCCTTAGGACAGAATTTTAAGTAGCAATAAAATGAAAAATGAAAGGCCTATAAACTATGAAACACAGAGCACAGAATGGTGAACCCTATTCACATAACTTATGAAGGGAATTTTCTTATAATTTGTCTCTAAGAGAAGAATTCATTTGTTGGGTAAATATATGTTGTTAATTTTCCCTCCTTAACGAGTTTGATGACGGCGAGTATCTGAAAATTATCAGTTTATCTCTTTTAGGATCTTCACAAGCAGAGAGTTCAGATCCTCAGTGAGATTATTTATGACGGGATTCGGTCGTGACCCGGGAGGCTAGATGGCATTGGTTTGCTTGCCTGTGTGTTTATTTTCTTTGTTTTCAGTGTGTTATAAACTGAGTTCAGTGATGGGCCCCAGATCTAAAAAGGAAGCACTTGGTCCATGTTAGTTTTGAGTGATATGTTTATCTGTTGATGTCAGCACAATAGGCTTTTGTTGCCCTTGGTCTGTCTTACTGTTTTAGTACCAAGTAAACATCTTAAACACCAAGTTGCTGCCATTCACACACAGAGCCTCTAGAATGTGTCTTTGAACCTTCGATCTGTCTCAGAACTCTGTGGCAGTTTCATAAAGCCTATGGACTCCTTTTCAAAATAATGTTTTTTTAAGGCAAAAGATTTATGCAAACTGAAGAGAAACCAGAATATGTAGAACAATGTAGCCTTCTTTTAAAAAAAATATACAGGATAAAACACATAAAAACTGACCCTTTGGGACCCCACATTGAAATCATCTACTGTCTTAGTCTGTTCCGGCTGCTATAACAGAACACTATCGATTGAGTAACTTATAAACAACAGAAATTATTTCTCACAGCCTTGGAGGCTGCAAAGTCCAAGATCGAGGTGCCCGCGGGCTCCATGTCTGCCGGGAACCTGCCCCCGTGTCCCTAGATTCAGTCTTCTCTAACAGCACTGATTCACCCATGAGCACGCCACCCTCATGACCTAATCCCCCCTCCAAAAGCCTCACCTCCTGCTAGTATCACAAGGACAGAGGTAGGATTTCAATACAGGAAATGGGTGCCAGGACACAAGCATTTAGTCCATAGCATCTGCTTTAGCACAATATACAGAAGAAATCAGAGCTGGGCATTAAATCTGAGGGTGAGTGGTCACTGCAGAAAACACTTTTCTTTCCGTCTCTACTTGATTTTTCTTGCTGAGAATAATAACCAACCCTGGTATAAGTTTTCTGTAAGTTCAAGGGGATTTTTTAATGTTTCAGCATACACTCAGGGATGGGAAATGACAAAAGATATCAACAAGGACATCTTTTTTCTCTGTGAAATCATCATTTTGACTCTTCAAGGTGAAACACATTGACTCCCGAATGCTTTTTCATGTCCACCTCCTAGAAAGGTCTCTCACAGTTTAAGGCTACGTGTATCCGCCTTAAAAGTACTCACACTGGGAAAGAGCAGTGGGTGGTCCATCTTTTTATTCTGCATGTACTCAGCAATTGGTTTGTTATGTAGAGTGCATCCAGCTAATGGGAGCTTTGCTTCTGGAGGT
This sequence comes from Mormoops blainvillei, assembly GCA_004026545.1. Taxonomy (NCBI): domain Eukaryota; kingdom Metazoa; phylum Chordata; class Mammalia; order Chiroptera; family Mormoopidae; genus Mormoops; species Mormoops blainvillei. The sequence goes on from PVJD01000039.1 coordinate 158,895, forward strand.
TTATACGGTTTGGATAGATTTGATTGATAAACTACTATCTGCTGGGAGCACTAATGTCAGATTATTAAACTGTGCATTTAAGGCATCAAAATGGAAATAGATTTAGGAAAAATTTACGTAGATTAACTCTAGCTTGTTATCTTTGGGCTCTGAAATGAGGTGCCTGAATTCTCACCTTTTGCCCCTAATTTGTTCCATCCCTGGACGGCAGGTTTCTGACTCTCTCCACCACCTTCTTGCTTTTCTGTGGGTCTTTCACTCTCATTATATAAACTCCCTGTGCTAACATAGTTGTTTTAGCACCTACTCATTTTCTTATTAAACTAAACATCCCTAAGTACTAACCTAAGCTGTCCTTGGACACAATTCCTAATGAATAACAGCAAACAAAAAATTTATTGTATACTACGATCTGGGACTTGACCACAGAAGTTATAAATCTGATTATGTGATATGAGCCTCAACAAAGAAATATTAAAGCAAATTGTACTCTTGGAACACAATCGTTTTGAGAATCTCTTAAAGAAAAAAAAAAAAAGAAAATGAGTAATGGTCCTCACCCATTTTCTTTTTGTTAAAAACATTTTACAGGGGAGCGGACATAAGTTTGGATGAAAGTCTTGAAAGCTAAGCCCCTCGTTCAGACCTTCGTTGGCTTCTGTCTGTAGTTTACCCTGGCAGATCACAACGTGAATGGGCAAAATAATGATGACAGATGGGCAGGAGGGCAACCAGCCAAGATTCCAGGCTGCACCCTGCATATCAATAGCTAATAAGGAATTTTTTGCTCCAGAAATGCATGTGACAGTGTTGGACACTAGCCTGTATGTTTGAGTTGACCTGTCCCATTGAACTTAACAATATATTAAATCGACAAAATCAGGACATGCACGTATAAGTCTGTCAGACAGATAACAGCTTCAGAATAATCTCAAATAATTAAAAAAGAGGCATTTATCGATGCCATGAATGCAGACATTTCTTAAACTTCTCCTCAATAGAGATTTTCAAGTTGTGCCTATGTGAGCTTAGAGTTATTATTTGTCAAGGGAATCAAAGAGAAGCAGATACAAAGCTGAATCCTACTGTAAGAAACAATGAAGGCGGTCCTAGTTTATTATCTTTTTCCTTTGTGTTATCTGTCAAAAGTCAAAAGAAGTTTTCATAATGCTCATACCCATGGATCATGGCTCGAGGGCGGGTTCATATCATTTACATAAAATATGAAATTACAGAAGTTGTATTTTTCATTTTCAAAATAAACTCTCCATTCCAGTGTAATTACTTTCACAGGCAAGATCTCCATAATCAGAAAATAGAACATAAATGAAGATAGCTGAAAAAGCATTGCTGTAGCAAAAAAAAAAAAAAAATCAATCAAAAGAAGCATAAAAAATTAACTTGTAGAGAAAGTATGTCATGACAATTGCTGAGGTAGCTGTAGGTGAAATGATTATTGTTTTTCTGAAGACAGAGTATTGTAACATTTGCTGTTCTTTTAGCCATAAATGACTTTTTCTGCCTGCCTGACTTTGTAATCAGAATCTGCCAGAATGCTGTTCACACGTAGCCTCCTTTGCAGAAGCATTAACACATACCAGGCATCACAGCTGATAACACAGAAAGTTAAGGCACTTGCTCCGTTACTCAAACTTTGTTGTTTAAGTGAACTACTGACTAAGATGAATTGTCCTCCTCGGAAGTTAGGTTAGTCCATGCACAATTGGGCAACTTTCAATTACAGAATTCTTGAAGCTTCCCTTGAATAGGACTAATTATTAACATTGGCCTCACACCAAGATAAAACTACATTTTTAATCTCAGTGTACTCACAGTGCAGAAAGTCCCACCGCTGTTGGAATTTCCCCATCCCTACGGCTCAGCCTCCCTTTGCCAGCATTGCAAGGACTCCGGTCTTGGTGAGTGCTGAGCTCACGGTGTTAGGAGGCAATAGAAGAGACACTGGCTTTTTACATGGGTGAGGGTGATTGCATTTAGTCTCCATCATGGTCATACCTGTGCCTTCAAAGTGCAAACTCCTTTTATTGGGATAAAGCATGCCATTATTTTTGTGTGCCCAAAAATCTCATTTCTTCCTGGGAGAAGGGGGCAAAAAGGTCTAACTGATCATAATGGAGATGCACTTGAAAGTGAAAGAACTAGTTTGGAACTGCTTCTCAGAAGCAGAAATTGATTACCTATCAATTCAATAATGAGAACTCGTTAGGGTTCCTCTGAATTGAAATGTGATGTAAAATGACTCTTGGTCAGATGGGTAATATCTATTCTTTGTTCTCATTTGGTCCAAAATAAAGAGAAGGGGATAATTTTCCTGTCATGTAGAATGAAACTCTACCAAGATTAAGCAGGATAAAAATAATTTTAGGTTTTGCTACTTTTTGTCGGGTTGTAATCACAAGAAACTGTTCTGTTAAAGCTTTAGAAATGAATATATTTTAAAATCTGAAGGACTAGAGGAATAGTCATTATAAACCTGAGTCCCTCAGGAGAACATCAGATGAACTTTAGAAGACTAGCAGGATCCAACGGTCTTTTAAAAAAAATTATTATTAGAATGTGATTCAGAGAAAAGATGAAATAAGAGAAAAATTCCTCAGATGGAAATGTACATACATACCCCAAGGGACTGCACTGCCACAAAAATTAACCTCAGCCTTTTATATTGAGGTAGGATTGAAAAAGAAAAAAAAAAATTAAATCAAGTGTAGTTTGGAAATCAGAAATCACCGATCTTTGCTCTATTCCAAAAGAGTGGGAGTTGGGGAACAGAAACTTCCCAGCTGACACCCCATAACCTGTGAAGGGGGACTCCGTGGCGATTCTAGACTATTGATCCTCGTTCTTTTTTAATTTAATTTTATATTATTTCAAATCCCCATGAGCAAATTTCTGGAGAGCACAAAGAAATATGAAAGACTTCAGATGACTTGTAGATTAATAGCAAACACATTGGAAAGACTATCATACTAATGAAGCAACGGCCAATAAGTGATGATTTTACCCCAATGAGTTATGTTACTATATTCTTTCCAGGAAAGGAACCTATTAGGCTGCACTTGCTTCTTGAAAATTCCTCTTCAGACCACACTTTCACTCCAATTCTAATATTCATAAAGCGTCTGATTTGCATGTATTTTCTTCAGGTAGCTTTCATAAACTACAGTGTTTTTTTCAGTGACTTATTTTTATAATTAAAATATAGTTAACATGCAGTATTTCCTTATTTTTAGGCGTACAACATAATCAACATCTATATTCCTAACAAACGGATCACCACACATAGTAACCGTCTGTCCCCATGCAAAGTTGTTACGCTCTCATTGACTGTATCTCCTGTGCTTTACATTATATCCCCATGACTTATTTATTTTATGACTGGAAGGTTGTACCTCTTGCGCCCCTTCACTTTTTTCGCTCTCCCCCCCCACCCCTGGCAACCACCAGTTTTTTATTTATATCTCTCAGTTTCTGGTTTTGTTGTTCTTGTTGTTTGTTTGTTCATTTGTTTTATTTTTTTGGATTCCACATCTAAGTGAAATCATATAGTATTTGTCCTTCTCTGACTCATTTCACATAGCACAATACCCTTTAGGGCCATCCATGTTGTCACAAATGGCAAGATTTTATTTTTTATGGCCAAGTAATACTCCATCGTGTGTGTGTGTGTGTCTGTATATGTGTGTCTGTGTGTGTATATATATTTTTTATATATATATATAATATATATATACACACACACTCATATGTATGTACATATTTAAGTATCACCTCTCCAAACTTAAAACTTTATTGACAAGTCATCATAGATCCTATCCACCATAGCTGGTTTTAAATATTAAACTTATAGAAACCACAGTATTTTTCTAATAGTGTATGTAAAAGTGCAGCTACAAGTCTTATAGCTAGTTCTCTCAATTCATGAGGTTTCTCAGGTATGTTGTATGGTTAATTTAATTTAAAAAAACCACCTGTCAAACCAATTGCTGTTAGTTCAGTCTAGGTCACTGATTGGTCCTGAAGAGCTGTATTGTCAAAAGATGATTACACCGGCAGAGAGAGAGAGAAAAAAAAAAGTACAGTAATTACTTATCCTTTCAGTTCTTGAAAACGAGTCTTTAAAACTTAATTGAGATACTACGGTATCACCCTAGGAGCTACAGCTCTCTGCCGTCACTGTACTGGACGGTGCTTCGAACCAGCGCCGATGTGGTGTTAACCCCAGCTGTGGAATAGGTCAGGGGGCCTCGTGACCCGCAGTTTTCTCTCAGGCAAAGTGGGGTCGCCCTAACCTGGCAGTGTGTGTCAGCGCTTGGGGACACCACGCAGCGGCCGTCACGAGGTCTGGGCACAGAGCCGCTCTGCTTCCTCACATGTGTACACAGCTCGCTGCTTCCCTGGCAGAGGCATTGATCCCAGTGAATGATCTAGGTCCTCAGTAATTAGTTCCTGAACAAACGAATGAAAGGAAACCAGATTGTGTGTTATGCTCCATATTTCACATGGAATTGGTTTAAAAAATTGCTAAGAGCAGCATTTCTTGTTTATAAATAATCATTTTAGACGTAATGTCCAAAAATTTGTGTTCTTGGCTTTTTGTTTTTTGGTACTGTATTGTAGCTCTATTGATTCCGCTTTCTCTTTTAAATCAGTGTGGCCTATAAATTAGCATCTCAGATTAACAGACATTAATATTAAATTTAGTTGTGTTTACTTGTACTTCCATGGTTAAAAAAATAGGGGATAATTTTAAAATTTAGCAAATGGAGTTTCTTAATGGGATAAGTTTCCTCAACTGGGTATTATTTCCTGATGTAGCATTTTATCTTTTCCTCTGTGTATGAGAGAGAGTGATCAGGTCTTTTCTGTAATGTACCAGTACCACAAATTAATTTCATGATGATATTTAACTTTATGGTTGATTTTTATAAAGCTGAATGTCAAATAAGGCCACTTTATAGATAATTCTGATTAACTGTCACATTCTTCACTGTTATCCAAAGCACTGTCTTAATATGCTCATTAGTTTCCTTTCTGTGCAGAGACATCCTACAGAAACCCAGCAGGCCGTTTTCCCACCGTTAGACCTGAACAGCACTGTGCAATTAGCTCAAAGGCAGACCTTTTATAAGTGTGCTAAATCGAGCCCTTCATACTTGAACTGTTTATGTTTTAGTCTGTTGTACTCACTGGAACATGCAGTCCCCAAAACATGATTGGTTACAAAAAGAAGTTTGACATCTTGCCTCCTTTGGCTGAGATTTCAAAGAACTGATCCATTTGATTTTCAAATACCTAGTCATGATGTTTAAAATGTCTCTGGGCTATGCCTTTCTTTTCCTCCCTCTGAAAATGCATGGTCTGCGTGGGCAGACATACACCCTGTCTCATCAGTCAACATTGTTTTAGACAGAGTCCTTTCTTCGCCCTGGTGACATAAATGCCAATTACCAAGAGGAATCCAGTGCTGTTCCAGCTGCCTCCCGGTCTTAGTTACGGTCTTGATTATCTGACAGACCATTTCCAGGTATGCAGCTAGCAGTCTAGAAATGCCGTTCTCCCCTTTACAAGCGAACAATTTGGATAAGCACTGCATCTAAAGCCTTAGAAGTAATCCAAAGGAACACAAACGGCCTTGATAAATTTTTAAAAAAATTATATTCTGTGATCAAGATACTTTGGAAACATACACACTCACATGAGAAGGGTAGCAGTTGAAACTTGTTGATGGCCCTAAAATTGTATGTTGTGTTCATCTTCGAAAAAGCTCACATTCTATAGTCATAACTAATTGCGCTCGGAATAATAGGTCTTTCACCTTCGATTGTCAGACTACAATCATCAGTGTGAGGTAGCTAAGTACTGTATTCGTTCTTTAAGTATTTACTCTAAGTCCACAACAAAAATGCCAAGACGGTCAATTGAAAAGAGGAATCAGTCTAAACAGATGCCCATTGGCCACCTGGCCAATGTAGGTGATTTTACTTGTTTGATATAGTTTCATAGAGTCGACTGAACTGACTTTAGATTTAGGGATCGAGGTTTTAGTTGGTGACCACATTCCTGGGATAATGCAGTTCTGAGAGCTTTGCTGACCCTTAATACCATGGCCTTATAACAAAGGCCTAGGTAGGGACAGAGCCCGCTGGTCACCCTGACCGCTCAGCCTGGACCAGCACAAGACTGGCAGTTTGTCCCAGTGCAGGATCAACCTGTCCTTAGAATGTCTGTACTGTTGTTTGCATAGACGTGGCTTTGCTGTTTAACTGGTTATACAGTATCATTTCATAGCATATTATTTCATTGGGCTAATAGGAAGTATTGTTTTGCATTTTTTTTTAAACTGCTAAAATGTACATAGGGCTTATTTAAGTCGATGCCATGCACTATTTAACACACTTTGCAAAATTAACTACTCTCACAAAAACAAAATAGGTAGATGCTATTATTATTTTCATTTCATGGCTGAGAAAACTTAGGCACAAAGTGGTTAACTACTTTGACCAAAGTTAAAACATTTTTAACTGCTGACACCATGATTCTAACCTAGACAGTTTGGCTCCTGGTTTACTAAGGATGGTTTTGGTAATGAGGCATCAATAAACAAACATGTCCTCCATTGTCCTGAGTGAATCAGCCAGTCACAGAAGGAATGGTAGTGCATGACTGCACTAATATGAGGTTTCTAAAATAGTCAAGTGCATAAAAACAGAGAGTAGAATGCGGCTTGCTAGGGACTGGAGGAGGAGGAAATGGTAGTCTCTTTAAAGGTCTAAAGTTTCAGTTATACAAGATGAATACATTCCAGGATCCTGCTATACAACACGGTACCTGTTGTTAATGATAGTGTACTTTGTACTTAGAAATTTATTAAGATCTCCTGTTAAGTGGTCTTATCACTATAAAAAGAAAAAGAAAAAAGGATAATAAATCCCATTGTTATCCTTAAAAAGTCTCAATTCTTAGATTTTTGTTTTTAGGCAAAAAAATTACATTAAATGTATTATTTGGCTATTTTCTAAGAAATTAAAAGCAACCCATTTAAATAAACAAACATATACTTTGATATATTTAGATATTCTTCTAATTCTAAAAGTTAGACCCTGAAATGTCATTTTTGAAAAAAAAATGAATAAAACCATATAGAATAGATGTTATGTTTCTTAAAAAGAGGTATCTAGCTTAGCTTTCAATGTTAAAATAGTTAAGGAGAAAAAAAATCAATGAATTAGAAGAAAAAATCAAGGGCAAAGTTGGGGAACTAACATATCTTATTATCTTGTATTTGTCAAGTTCTTCGTGTGTACATTCTGATTTAATCTTTGGTAAAATCTTTAAAGAAAGTGTATCACCTCCAGTTTACAAAATAACAGCATGAACTACAAGGAGATTAAAAATATCATCCAAGTTCACCAGTTTAGGAAGTGACAAAGCTAGGATTTGAATTTGCTTGAAAAGCCCCACAATTGTCCATCCCACACCACCTCCAATATAAAGACAGCGTACTGGTAACTTCATTACCAGAGGTAAATCTTTAGACTAAATCTACCATTAGATTTATCTCATTGATCTTTGTGCAAGTTGTGATGGATATAAAAGTGGACAATGCCTTTGGCTAATCTTCTGTAAAAACTTTTCTGTGATAATTGGAATGGATGTCTTACATCTTACCCTTGTAAATACAGTTGAATTAAATTATGAAGTCATGATACATCTGCAAGAGGGGTTAGCATAGGGGACAGGAACATGGGGAAGCCATAAATAATAAACTTCATATGGCATGACCAGAGAAGCATCGAGGATAAGATAACCAGTAATCTGGCTGTTGAAGGATGGGTGAGACTTAAATCATTAGATAGCTAGAGAAAAGCATTTGAAGCTTAAGAAAGGAATATACAGATCTGAAGGGCTAAGAAAATGCCAGTGCAATACAAAATGTCAATGACCATTTGCACTTCTGAACATATTTTTATCTATTGGTTATTTCTCATATGTGATCTCTAATTTTCACAACTTCCCTGAATGATAGGTATCATTACTGCTGTTTTAGAGAAGAGGAAACAGAGACTCAGAAATATCAGTAAATAAATCCAGGGGGAAGTAATGAATTATTAGATCATGAAAGTACATAGCAACTGATTGGCGACCATCATGTGGATCAAGAGCTGGCTGGGGAAGATAATTTTAATAACTATATTATTACTTTGCTCTCAGTATTCAAAGAATGGCAGATACAATTTCTTATTTAAACCATTTCTGTTGAGGGGACTATTATTTTCACCACTGAGGCACACTTAAAAAGATTGAGTCTCAGAGAAAGAGGTTTTTTTTCGTTTGTTTTTGTTTTTGTTTTTTGCAGATTTGGTTATATGCATTTTCTGGGGAAATGGTGGGTAGCTTGCATTGGCTTCTCAAAGGAGGTCACGTGTGAAAAGAAGTGAAGAATTACCGCGTTGCTCCAAGGAGGGCATTGTTAAAGGCTGGCGCAACGGTCTGGCAGGGAAGCCTTCGGCAAGCAAGGCGTCCCTGTGTGACCCAGTTACCTGGCAGAGTCTGTAGATTGTCTACACAGAGTGGCACTGGACAATTAAGTAAATGCACGAAGACAATGGGAGACACGTCTCGCTGTCAGAGAAGGGGCCGCAACCACAGAAGGGTGAAAGCTAGAACGGATCCCATGGTGTCGGAGTGGAATCTGTGATATTGGTGTGAACCCATAGACGGGAATACGTAGATAGATACAGAAATGAATATAGATATATGCGTGTAAAAATGCCCATATGTTTTTAGTTCTGCCGCCTCAATAGCAATGAGTGCACCTCAGGCAGAGACTAAGAAACCTGTCTGAAGTCCCAGCCAGTGTAGCCACAAACCAGAATCAGAAGCCAAGCAGTTGACTCCATGAACTACACCCCTTCCCCCAATACTGTAGAAGCTGAGAAAGTTGTAGTTAGTGGGTGGGACATTAGAAATAATTTCTACCTACCTAATAATTTTTTTGGAAACCTTCAATAGAACCATTCCATTATAATGTTAAGACCTTCGATTCTTCGTGGCATTATTAAAAATGTATGACAGATATTTTCCTAGGTTAGCCCCTATGGCCATTACTCTTTCAAAATGTAAAAATGCACATTCTTTTTGTAACTTAAGCTAATTCAGATAAATGTATCAATTAATTTCACAACAACCCTTGGAACTTCTGTCTGTTGCTATCACCATTGTATTGATAATTAATCTCAGGCTTAGAGCATATTTCAGTATGTTGCTGTAATAATTTCTGTTAGAGGACTTGGTATCTTGCCACTGGCTATTGTAGACTCATGCCATATGACTCAGCATTCCTGGATGTCTGTGAAGAAGAGATTAAACTAAAAAATGTCACTGTGTCTGAAAAACAAAGCCTTTTGTAGAAAGTGACTGCCTGACCCCCTCTGCGGTCTGTGTCACCCAGGATAGAGGGGATTTTGTGATATTATAGAAAATGGTTTTCAGGCACATAAGGATAGAGCAGCATGAAAGCACATACCAACTTTTGTTATTAGACTTATTTTTTAGGCATTGTGTTTCACTTCCAGTAGAAAAAAAAGAGGAATTTTATCATGCAGAGCCAGGCCTAGGGCTAACGTGCACCACGCATCACATCTGCCACTGACTTAGAGGCTGGTCAACTGACAGAAATGTTAGTGAACTAAAAACAGGGATTAGAAAGGCTTCCAGGCGACCTGACAGCTCTCAACTCTCTGAGGAAAGGTGTACAGCTATAAACCCCAAATGACTGCCCCGAATACCTCGCGGAGATTTGATCCGACTGCAGTGGGAAATACAAAGTAGAACCAGCCCGTGGGAAACACCACAGACGAGAGGCCAATGGCAGCACAGAGCAAGCAGACCAATCTGAAGTCAAAACTATATCATTCAAGTACAAGTGAGAGAAAAAAAAAATGGCATCTGAGGTTTGACCCAGCAGGTCTTTGAATGGACTGCAGATCCCTGAATAGATACATACGGGTAACAAGCAGAGCCAGTAGTTTTTCAGAACGCATTTTACTTTATTTAAGTGATTAAGCTGTTTTCCATGTTACTGAACTCTGACGAAGAGGGGTGGGGACCACCTGAAAGCCTACCTGTGTGTATAAAATGAGAGAGGCTTGTGAGTCCATCTTATCAAAGCAGGGTCATGCCAGGAAGAGCCTGGCCTAAAAGGGTAATAGTTCAGAATTGATTATTATTTGGAAAAATATTACAGAAACACCTTGCAATTTTTATTGTGAGGGATGATTGTAGACAAAGCTGTGTCATTTTAAAAATTGCTTTTCTACCCTCCTAGCTCCTCATTCCCTCCCACTACACCCCGACATGGGTTTTCCAGGCACAGAACTCTGATGCTGTCTGAGCTCTTGATTATGGGCTCCGCATCCCGGCCCATTTTATGCTGAAACTACTTCTTCCAGCTCCCTCTGCTTCCCCTGGAAAGAGCTTAGGTTTTGTTTAAGCTGAAAATAAGAAGCCAAGTGAGAGTCAGTGGGGGTTTACTTGTGACCAAAGAATAGCAATTTCAGGAACCACTGATTCAGCCAGAAACCCAAATAGTGCTCCGATTACGGGATGAGGGCAAGGGGTTTTTTATGAGAACAGGAAGGGAGATAATATGAGAATAGAAGAAAGGAACTTCTATTGGTGGTCATAAGCGAAGTTTTTCTTTAGTGATGCATGTCTGTTATTGATTCCGAAGAGCGTCTTTAATTTTCACTCCTTGTAGGCGGGAGGTCCACTTTCCTGTTAGTTTTGCAAACAGTTGTTTGGAAGATAGTGCATCTCTGGACCCGTCCGTGGGTTATCCTGCCCAGTTCGAATACCCCAAAGACTCAAGGAGGAATACATGCAATGCGGCTCCCCTGGCACGTCTGCCCTGACTCTGTTTTCAAATGGCTTCACTTATGCCAGCTTTTCACAGCTTCAGAACCAACCACATCTGATAAAAGAACAAACAAACAAAACCCTTGTCATGCTATTGGCTTATTCTTACAGTTTGAGCAAGTAACATAATGAATGTCTCTGGGCTTTGCTTTTTTTCTCTGAGAGATAAAATAATAGTTCCTACCTTTGAAGTTTATTTTGAGAGTTAATTAGAATATAGATCAAAAGCTTAGCGTAATATATGGAACATATTAGGGTGTCAGTTAATATTAGACAATGATGATAGTAGGAGCTGCCCACAATTCTGCCAATTCCATGTTAGAAGGAACAAACCAATTGTAACAAATTTATACTGAACTATTGATTGATTCATTTCCATGGGCATTTTGTACTTAAACAATGAAAAATATTAATTCAGTGCAGTCCCTTGTATGTTAAGTATTTTTAAGAACACTTAGGAGGGGTGTTTTAATATCTAGACAAAAGATAAGTAGTTCATAGGTTCCAACTATTTTTAATAAGGATAAATTATGGGCTTCCACTGTATTTCATGGTAAATCTGGCTCTGATTAGAGTTGTCTCTCTCTCTCTCTCTCTCTCTCTCTCTCTCTCTCTCTCAGGAACAAGTATAAAGGGCTCCATTGAAAGATATTTTAAAATTAAATGTGTAGATACACTAAATTTATGTAAATGGAAACTCTAGTTGGTAAACCCTCTTTATTATTCACATACTTGAAAACATAAAAGCGTAAGGCAAGATTGTCTAGTAAGTTCTCCATCGAAAGGTTAAAAGATGCTTTTCCTCTGCATTTAGTCAGGCTTATATAAATTTCAAAAGCAGAACTAAAATACAGCAGGGTAAGTTTTCCAAGAGGCTAAGAGGGATGGCAGGTCATTAAGAAACTGGGATTTATATAGAAAAGGAATACGGAGGATGCTTAAGATATTGTTTATAAATAGTACCGAGTGAATAAATATTTATTACTAAACAGGAAAGAATGAATGATAATGTTTATCCTTCCTCCCTTCCCATCTTCCTTTTTAAAAATTTATTCTTTGTTGTTGTTGTTGATATTGTTCATTTTTGACATGTTGCCCCCTATATGCATACAATTTATAAAATTGCAAAGTCCTAGTGAAAAGAGTGATACGCTTAACGCCCTTCTTACCTAGGATAAGAAGTAGATCATTGCAGTAGCTTAGGGGCTGCCCTGAGCCCTTGTCCAGCTGTATTCCTGTCACTCTCTACCTTTTCTTGGTCGTGTTTCGACTCATGTATACATCCTTAAATAACACAGTGTTTGATTCTGAAAAGTAGGCAGCCAAGATAAACGTGGTTGTAAAAGGGACTTGTCATATCACCACTGTTAGAAGAAGGATTGGGAGAAGGTACGCTGAACAGAAACCCCTGGATCAGCTTCTTTGAGAATTTAAGAAAACCCTAAAACTCTCAGTCAATGTGGAGTCAGGGGGGAAGGGTGGGAAATAGCTCTAGGAAACATAAGACTAGCAAAATTGGATTATCTGGCAGGCCTGGAATATGGGTCAGGTACCGGGAGGCAGAAATGGCATGGAGTCGCCTGCTTCTAAGCTTCTGTGGCCTTAGATTATGAGAATATGTTTTTATTGATTTTAGAGAGAGAGAGAAGACAAACATTGATGTGAGAGAGAAACATCAATCAGTTGCCTCCCATACGAGCCCCAACTGGGGATTGAACCCACAACCTAAGTATGCGCCCTGACCGGGGATGGAACCCCCAGCCTTTTGGTGTACAGGCCAATCCTCCGACCAACGGAGCCACCCAGCCAGGGCGAAGCTGCGTTCTTTTATGTTCTGTCCTTGCACTGTCCAATATGTTAGTTACTAGTCACATGTGGTTATTTAAAGTTAAATTAATTCAAATTAAAGAAAATGAGAAGTTCAGTTTCTCAGCTGCAGTAGTTATATTTCAGGCTATCAAGTGAACAGTGGCCGCCATTGGCCAGCCCAGATCAGGACCGTTCATCATATCTCAGGAACCTCCAGTGGGCTGAGCCGTTCTCAACACTAAGATAATTTATAATTAATGCAGTAGCCATATTTACAGAAGCCCATAGAAATGATGCTTAATACTACCCAAAGGCTCTCTTTTACTAAGGAAAAAAAATGATTAGAAAAGGTAGATTAAAAGTAACATTGCCTCTATAAAAGTTTGAATTATAATGAAGTGATTCTTTGGGGAATTGAACTTTCTGATGTGTCAAGCCACAAAGGAGAAAGCAAATATATTTCTACTGCCCCTGTGTAATTTTCATTCATTGAAAAAAAAAAAAAGCCCCTTTCAAAGCTTGGGCATAAGTGTTGGGCTATATTGCACAGTTTTGAACTAGTCAAAATTTATTTCAAAAATCTAAAAGACAAATTCAGTATCATCACATTTGGATTCTGTATTTGCCTGAGGTATTGGCAAAGAATCAAAGGTAAAATCATTCATACCAGTTGAGTAGGAATGAAAGCTTTTCTTCGTTGATATTTTTTTGCCTGTTTGGCTTTAGGGACTAAGGAGTAATAAAAACAGTAAATAGTACCTTGGTGGCCTGAATAAGTTAAGACCCTTCCAAAGGTCCAAACTCTCAGTGAATGATTAGTTTAAGCCTGGAGAAGACCTAGCTCACTGAATGTGATTTAGAGTAATTATTCCATTTCTTCCTTATAGGCTCTTCTCGATGATTTGCAATAAATCCCAACTAAATACTGTTTAAACACATGCTATCTGAAATAAACACTCTTATATTATAGTGCACTAAAGCATAAACATGTTACTTTCTTTTAAATATTACATAATAGAGTTTTAAAGTAACATGTGGTGTCTGGAACAGTGTTGTATATAATTCTTAGTCGATGAAGAAGTGGAAATTTAAAGAAGTGTATTTTCTACTAATAGGATTGACTTAAAGGGAGAGCACACGTCAGGGGAGCAAGAGTTGGGTTCAAAGAAAGGGGGAAATACCAGAGAGGAGATGGCAGAATATTCTAAATATGGTTGGTACCCGTTCCTCAGATAATCCCACAGACCAGTCATCAGCATCCAGTGTGTCCTACGGGAGACATGGATGTTTTCTGGGAGCTGGTTACAATAGGAGTGTAAGTAAAACTCCAACAGAAGCTATTTGGCTAAAATGTCAGTTGGTGAGTACAGTAGCAGGGTCAATCCCTAGTGCTGACATCGTAACATAGAGCAAGAAGTTGTCCTGGGATCTATAGGAGGCATCCTTGGTCCTTGGTCCAGTCCTGTTCATCTCCAACACCAGGACACCTGGACCCCAGCCATCACTAGCCTTAGCACACATGTTTGCATGTGTCATCCATGTGCGTGTCCTGGGCAAGAATCAGCAGCCAGCTGCCACTTCGAGCATGAGCTGAAATAGGAGGCAGCCCCATGACAATGTGGGAACACACAGCGGATGCTCACCTATCGTAGCCAAGGGGGCTGGATGGCAGTGTTCACTCTCTCTGGGGACTCCTGGAATTACCTGTGGTGTGTGCTGCAACTTTTATCATGGAAAACTTCAAGCAGAGGCAAACAGGAAAAAGTATAATGAGCCCGTGGGTACCATCCCCCACTCGCAACAATCATCAGTCCATAGACAAACTTGCTTCACTTTTCCACTCGGTGAATCTCTTTCCTTAGAGGATTGTTTTGGAGTAAATTTCAGGGTGTCGCAAGGAGAGAGGCTTTTCTTCTGCAGTGAATGGGTGCACATAAATCATGTTCTTTGCTACTATGGCCATATTTAGACCTCAAGGACATTGGGAGTTACGCTGGGAAGTGAGGGCACACGTTAAGCAGTTCCTTGGAGGTGAAGACAGGGAACCATCGGGACAGACAATGGCGTGCCTGATGGGAGGCTGAGGATGTGCTCTTGAGACCAAATCCTGCAACAGAAGAAGGGAAGAAAGGGAATTTCCAGATACAGGAAGATACTAAATAATTATCTAATTAGAGGGTCAAGCATATTCACGGTACTAGACATAAGAAGACCCTAATCCTTCAAGGATCGGTGGCCTGAATGTGTGGAAGGCACATGGGAACACACATGTAAGGGAATCGGGTATGTCCAAGGCACTGCCGGTATTCAGGTGCCTTAAGAGTATGTATGGTGATGGCCGTGGTGGCAGCTGTAGCGATAGCCAGAGGACTGATAGCCAGGATTCTGTAGCAGCAATGGCTGGAGGAAATGGGGATGTGGGTGGCAAGAGGAATTATCTAGATAATTTGGTGTTTCCAGACCAGGAAGTATTTTTAATCATCAATTTTTAATTTCTAATATCATCATGATCTTCAAAAGATTTTAGTGGGCTCTTCATATTATGAAGACTGATGTTTATGTGCCTGTAAATGATGATCTCTTCTTGAAAGGGAATATACTCTTTGTTTCTATGAACTTGCAAGATTAGGTCAGAGAAAAGTTTTCAGAAGTTTAAATTATATTCATAGATTCTGAATGTTTTAATGTATTCTCCAAAGAATAATAAAAGTAACTGTAATTTATATCAGTTAGGGTTCAGTGTAAGAATACATAAACCACTGAAGATTTTTTGAAGCACAAGTTGATTTAATAAATGGAAATGGAACTTATTCAAAGTTAATGGAGACAAAGAAGTTGGCAGGAGGCGGGAGGGGCCCAAGCAGGTTCTCATGTCCCGTTGAAGCGTCAGTTCAGAGCTCAGGAATTTATTGCTGGCACCCAGCAGCACAGCTGCCCTGCAGCCCAGAATTTAACAAGGAGCCCCAGGACGCGGAGCTCAGCAGTCGGCCCAGAAGCGCATCTCTGCAAGGCCCGCACTTCAGCTGCTGCAAGAGAGAACCGGACGAGTTTCCAAAACCCAGTCTGACCCGTCTCCTTGGGAAAAAGCCTTAACCATCAGCAGAAATCTGGCCTCAGAATTCAAAAATTTCTCAACGTTCCAGTCCTTGTGACGCAAAGAAGAGATATAAATAGAAATGGATTCTGATTACCAGTAGACAATACCCAACATACCATTTAAAGCCAAATCTAATTATGCCAATTAATTTAATTATTAATGCCAAAACATATACTACCACCAGGTTTATCTGTGGACCACGAGTATAAGTTTTTGGCTCAACCAGTTTTCCAAGGAGTCTCGGTTCTTTCTGGAGTAGAATGATACTTAGAAACTGAGTTCTGGGTCCCCCAAGTGCTCATTGCTTAGGTAACATTGCTTGCACGCCTTTATAGCAAATAGAGCTAAGAAATTATTGTTGTTGTTATTATTAATCATAATTCTCTGCTGATATCTCAGATTCAAATTCGGTGATGTAGGCTCTTCCTCACCTATCCGATTTCATATTTTTGCCTTTCTTCTTTTATAGGAGAAAGCTATTTTTAAACCTACATGCCCATATATATTTATTTGCCTCATTCTACTGTACCTGTGCAATAGTTCAGAATTATTATGCAAATATGAATACTGCTAAAGCCTCTGAGTTCAAGGCATTTTCTTTTCTGTAGTTTTTTGTCCTTAGAATGCTTCTGAGTATTTGTTCATAAGTTACTTTGTTTAAACTAATTTTTATGTGCTTATTTTTTCTATTTTGGTGTACAGTTTTCTTTCTTAATTTTACAATTTTCTCTCCCTTTTTAATTTAATTTTATTTTTTAAATGTAAAAGATATACATTTTTAAAACATTTTTACATGTATGAGGACAGAGAAAAGTCACTTTCCTCTCTTTCAAATACACCCTATTCCTTCTCGCCCCCGCATCTTTTCTTTTCTTTTTCTTTCTGTTTTTTTCTTACTGTGCTTCCAGTGCGATCATAGTTCAGGCCCAACATGTTTAGTGGTACTTACTTTCTAGCAAAATATGCACATTGTTTCCTTTCCCTGTAGATCGAGGAACTATTCCAACATGAATTGCTAAGTGGATGCTGCTAGAACTGTCCCTGCTCCTGCCAAAATAAGTATCACATCTCAGGGGACTGACGTGATTATGCAGGACTACAGTTTCCAGTCCCGCGTCCGCTCACCCCGCCTACTGGCCTGTGCACACACCACGAGGCTCGGAGAGCGACTTGCTGTGAAAACGACTGAATCGGGCGGTGATGCTAGTCTCTCTGGCTGCAGATGTGAGTGCTTTCCTGGAGTTGATTACATCGGTCCTGACACCTGGCGCATTAATCCCAGAATGCTTTGGCTTTACATCCTATCTCCCATCAAAGAAACGCAAACCGTTTTCCCTTCATATGGCAGAGGCCAGTCTTCCTTTATGGTCTCGCGTCAAGATTATGTCAACTCCGTCTTTCTTAGTATAGTCAAGGGTTATGTTGATCATCTTGACAGTCAACAGAATGTCACACTGGTTCATTACATGTATAGTATTAGGCCAACTGGAACTGAGTAATAAGAAAACAGATCATTAAAACAAGCTCGAGTAATACAAGTGTGCAAGAGTCTGAAGTACAATCTCAGTGACAGTTTGGGGCTGTGCCACAATTGTGAAGTTTCCAAAGGGCCAGTGGTCTGTGGCGTGTTGAGATGGCCTTCCAAAATGAAACACAATCTGATGTCCTTTGAATTAACACCCCCCCCACACACACACACAAAGAGGTACAATAATTGATGATCCTCTTCGGATTTTGGAGGCAATACATATCCCATTTGTCATGTGACTCTAGCCTATTTTCTGGGCATTGCAAAGTCTGCTAGTTTTTATATGTCTCAGAACAAGAAATGGGTCTGCATGACACACAGGCTACACCCCACGCCACTCCAGCCCTTGGGCATTTTGAGTCCGAAGGCCAGGTGTCTATGGTGGATCCCGTATAGCCAGCTTCCGTACCAGCCTGAGAGCCAGACTCCTGCAGACTTTCAGGAAGACAGTATTCTCTTTTAACAACACATTTTGTTCACGGGAAATCAGCTCTCAGTTTGCTATTGGAACGCAAAGTGACTATGCACCCCCAATTGCCAATTATGAACTGAATATTATCTAGCCCACCCAGCCATAAAATTGGATGTGCAGAGCAGCATTCGCCTGTATAATGGAGGTGGTATGGGAAACCCAGGGACCAGCAGGACCGGACGAATGAGGACACAGCACTGGGAGGTAGCTTGGGCTTCATCACGCCTGCTTCCTCTGTGTGGCGCGTTCCCCCTTAGATCATAACTGTGATCCCAGGGGGAGTTACCTATGACTAATTAACAGAGGAAGAAGAAAAAAAACCCAGACCTGATTTAAGGATGCATCTGCATGACATGATGGCACAAACTTAAAGTGGATGGCCATCCATCAAAAAGAATGCAGCCTTACTGTTTGCGACAGTGTTCATAGACCTACAGGATATTATGCTCCGTAAAATAAGTCAGACAGAGAAAGACAAATACCATATGAATGCACTTGTACATGGAAACTAAAGAACAAAATAAATGAACAAATGAAATAGAAACAGTAAGCAAATGTCACCACCCTTGTCACTGGTGTGGAGCCCTGAAAGGAGTAAAATTGTTCTCTTCAGGGGCTAGTGACAAAAAATTGATTTGATTAGAAATAACTATTAATAAATTAATGTACCACTCCAAATAACCAAATTTCTTGTCTTAGAATAACATAACCTACATGTTTTAGAACTAATTTTAATTACACTAAACAATTATCAGATGACAAATATTTGGGGGTCGGTAATGCAAAATCTAGGTCAATATTGGGAGCTGTCCATTTTTATGTTATTAGCGTTTCATGGCGAATTCTTTATGTTTACCCCTTTTGATGCCTTAACAGATTATTTTAAGAAGAGTAAAGAAAGCTAAGCAAGATTGATTAGATGTTGAAATTAAGAAGCTTACATAAAAGAAGAGAATGCACGGGCTGTATTCTAATAATATTTATACTTTTAACTGATTAGAGAAGTGAACTGAGGAAATATGCTGGTTTTTGTTTTGTTATTTTTCATCACTGGGAAAGTCGAAGTGCTCTGAAGAAGACATGGCAGCTTTAACAAAGCATTTCTGAAAAACATCTTTGAACTCATGATCAGTCTTTGCAGGTTTGGGCTCAGATAGAGTGAGCTGTGATGAAAATAAATTGATACACTGTAAAAAGAGCTGGCAGGATAATTCATATTCAGCAGAAGCGCAAATACTAATTCAGAGAGAAGATTTCAAGATGAAATGTATACTGGAGTTTAAAAAAAATCTAATTACCCCGACTACTGCATTTCTTAGCAAACCAAATTTCACTTTTGTATGTGTGGTATGAAGGCAGAGTCCTTAGCAGGAGTTCCATTTTCACTGAGAACTGTAGATCTTGCATATTCTTGAGACTAAAAATTATAAAGTTTTCAGCAGGGCTGATTCAGAGTGGTAATTTTTTTTGTAAGTATATTTGTCTCTAAAGCCACATTCTTAATTCAGCTTTTATTCAGTGATTACACTTTTTTCAAGTCGTACAGAAAACCCTCATACAATCCGAATATCGATAAATAAAATGTATTTCATTTATCTTTTTTTATCATATTTGTTTATTCCTGTGTACTGGTAATATGCATTTTCAGCTCTCATCTTCGTGGAGTTAAACAATACTATTGTTTACCACTTCACTAACTCTTCAATTGACAGTGCATTTTCAATGTCCTTGCCTGATAAAATTGCAGCCAAGAGAAAAAATACGTCACCACTTCAGGCTTTAACTATCATAATCTTTAACGTTCTTATCAACGGGATTCTTGTCTCCCTTTTGTGCCAATATCTGGTTGCTCAACATAATCCGATTTCTGTTTCAGGAAGAAGGAAAATGTAGAGCATTCTGAATATGACCTTCTTTATTAAACATTTCACCAGCATCACTCAGGGCTCCTGAATTGTACAAGCTATTGAAGTAGGTCTGAAAGCCAACGAGGACCCTGATTACAAATAACAAGCTGTGCTTTATTTACCTTCCAAATAGCTACACAAATGTTCTTTTTAGCCCAACTTCTTGGAAGAAGAACAGCATAATGAGTAGATCAATGGAGCTAACAAGAAAGAAAAGAACACCATTATTCGATTTTAAAGTTATAGTCCATTCTTATTATTGTAATCTTCTTAGCCACAAAGTAACTTAATACCTTTTCTGCTTCCTATGATATTGTATTTCTTGAGATTAAAAGGTGAAGACTAAAAGATTTACATCAGTAGGGTGAACAATTGTATATTCAAATATATTTGTAAGGTGGTTTCATTAATTTTATTATATTTCAAGAAAACTTTTGAAGCCTAATATATAATACTGACAACAAAGTAATGATTGTGAAAAGATAAAAGTATATGTGTTAAAATCAAATTCAAGAAAATGCTTAAAATGCAAACAGGAAGTCATTATATGAAGATCATAAAAGACACACCATCAAGACAGGATTCAGAAGCTAAATTGGCATCTAATTAAAGATTCAGCAAAGTTTTCAGCCTTGAACTTAAACAAGAGAACAGCATAATGACTGAAGTACCCTCTGCCATGCCAGAAACAGAGGAAGGCAAAAAGCAAAAATATGGGAGGCTATTTTATTATTATCTGAAAAATAAAATATAGCTTTATGTTTATGTAATCAATTTATATTGTAGGAAATATGGTGGGTACATAAATGTTGAAGAAATGGCAGTATACTCAATCTTACAGAGAAGACATCTATAGTTTTCAATTACAATTCTTGTTATTTTGTTCTTCTGTAAAATTATGATCATGTGTATATATGATAATGTTCCCTCCTTACGTATAACACTAGGGCAGTTTATTGTGCTATAAACTCATTGTACACATTATTTGAATGTTTGTGTATTGTTCAACCAAGTACATAGACTTCATTTCCCCATAATTACAAATTGGGGTTATTTTCAATTTGAACCTCTTGGATAAATGTCTTTGAATGCAAACCTATTTTTTTTTCTTTCATAATATCAACTCATTTCATTAGGATAAATACATGGACTCAGAATCCATTGTCAAAGGGGATGACTTCTTTAAAAGTTTTATGTTTTAAAAAAAATAGGTATTTATTTTGAGAGAGAGGGGAAGGGGGAGAGAAAGAGGGAGAGAAATAACAATGTGTGGTTGCCTCTCGTGCACCCTCACCTGGGGACGTGGCCCGCAACCCAGGCATGTGCCCTGACTGGGGATCGAACTGGCGACCCTTTGGTTCACAGGCTGGCGCTCAGTCCACTGAGCCACACCAGCCAGGGCTGGGATTATATTCTTGAAACTTGTGTTGTGTACTCACCACCCAAAGTCAAATCTCCTTCCGTCTCCATTTATCACCCCTAATCATTCTTATATTTTTCTTCCTTGATCTCACTGACATTACACTTTGTGATTTTAAGTCTATCACTTCCTAATCTCCTTTAAAACCACACATAAACTTTCCACCTGCAAAATGCCCCACCTCCTCCCTATAAAAGTTTAAGGCAAAGTTACTCTGATCTTCAGATCTGTGCTTCTCTCTCTTTTGCATTAACCTGAATAAAATCGGTGCCCTTGTTTGTTTTCCGTCATTGACAATGTCTTAGAATAATCTCTCCTAATTAAAACCTCCTACTTTGTGTGACCAATCTGATTTTACACTTCTAGATCCTTCACCGTCCTCACTCTTAAGAGTTGCTGCACGTCTCCTCTGAAACTTTATTAACTACATAATCAAATCCTTTTAAAACCCTCCATTTCCACCAAATAGGACCTCTCCAGATATGTACCCCAACTGCCTACTTAATATCTTCAGTTAAAAATGAATCGGTTCTTCGATGGCAGTGTGTACGAAACAAGCTTATCATTTCTCATCTCCTCACTTTATTCTGATCTTCCCCTCATATTTTCATTATTGATAACCAGCATTGTTATCTATTGAAGTTCCCAAAGCAGGAAACTGAACATATCTTTGGTTCTTTCCTTACATCCATTATTCAATTAATCATTAAAAGTCTCCTCTTTATTTTCCTTCTTTGCTGACTTTAGACCTTCATCGTCTTTCACTTAAATGGCTTCATGAATTCATACCCAATTTCTCTACCTTAGATCATAATCTCCCTAAAAACTATTTTCAACAGTGTTACTAAAATTGTCCTCAAGAATGCAAATCTGATCATGTCTCTCAGTTAGAAAAAGATGATATCAAACTCCTTAGCACTGAAGATTTTTTTTTGGGGGGGGGAGGATTTGGACCTAGCCAGTCTCTTCAAACTCAGATCCTCCAGACGAAATCTGCGTTCCAGAAATGAGTGTCAAAGTGCCAAACTACCTGCTTTGCCTCCCAGATGGTTCCCATCATTCACACCCTACCACTGGCTCTCATATTCATCCCTTTCTGCTGGCCTGCCTTCTGTAAAACTCCATCCAAGCGTTTCTTCTCAGAAAGATTTCACCTGGATTGCTTTCTTTCTTAAGTTATGCATTCCTCCTGAATTGTCCTATAGCGTCATAATTGTTCAATTGTTTCACCCAAGCAGCCTCTCTGTCAGATTATAGAAATCAGTAGAGCCACTCCATTTGATTCTATATATATATTTTTAAACTAGTATAGTGACTGGCAGTATCTAGTTATGGCCTCTGGGGGGATTTCTGTTCAGACCTCTTCCTTACCACTTGAAACACTGAAAACATTTTGGTGTGGAAATCACTTATTACTTGCCACCCCCCACAACCTCCCCTGCCCCGGCCACATCAGTCCTCAGTCGTCATGGGAATGTTAAGAAAAAAACTGCAATCCCAGCCCCTTGTTACTTTAACCAGAGAAGGCATTTTCAGTGCTCTGAATATTTGTACCCTGCTCCCCAAATTTATGTGTTAAAATCCTACCCCTCAAGGTGATGGTGTTAGGAAATTAGGAGGGGTAGGGCCTCAGAGAGGTGATTAGGTCAAGGGTGTAGAGCTCTCGTGAATGGGATTAGTGTCCTTTTAAAAGAGGCCCAAGAAGGCTCCCTGGCCCCTTGAGCCATGTGACCTTACAGGGAGAACATGGCCTGTCTGAGGAAGTGGGTTCCCATCCAACACCTTGATCTTAACCCTCTCGGCCTCCGGGTTGTGAGGAATAAATGTTTGCTGCTTACCAGCCATCCAGTTTGCGACAAACTGTTAGAGCCGCCCGACTGCACTAAGATATGGGGTTTTTCTCCATAGTGAAGCCTGGACGACTTCATTCATAAATAGTTAGGAGGAAAACATTTACATTTAAAGTGAAGAGCTTTGTCAGTAACTTTAGAACAGAGTAAAATTTTTACCTGGGACCAACAGAGACAGCCCACAGCTTAAAGAGATGGCCCTAGAGGCGCGAGCGAGTCCCAGTCAGGGGCCAGGGCGCCCATCGGCGTGGAAGCACAGCGGAAACATCAAGCACTATATTAGACCTATCGCGTAAAAGGAGCTGATTTCAAGGTTAGACACAATTACCACTGAGAGTGAACTGCAGCTATCCATGGGAAGCCAGATGGTCAGAGGCCTACTCGGTTGTTCATAGGGTGTTCCAGGGAAATAAAAACAAACAAAAACATAAATAAATAAAAAGAAAGAAAAAGGAAGAGGGAAAAAAGAGAAGATTTGAGAAAGCAGAAGTAAAAAAAAAAAAGAGATTGGATCCATTAATATAGGTCCACTGACTTAGAATTGGATCAATCATATTATGGGATTATCTTCAAGATCATTTAAAACTTAGTGTGTATGTTCTAAGGCTTTACTATCGCTAAAAAAATGATCTGGTATTCATTGTTACATAATGCCCTGAATATCTTAGGTAGTCATTCACTCATTCATCTATCCATTATTTATTTATTTATTTATTTATTTTTGCCATTAAATCATTTGCCTAAACATGGAAAGGCAAGTAGCACCTTTATACTTCTTAAATTATCTGTATTTTTCCCTCCAAGGGACTAAGACTTTTTTAAAAAGCAAAATAAAAATGAATCCATCTTGGATGTATTCGTAGTGACATATAGCAATAAAAGTTTCCAACCCCTCACCTTCGAATAAGCTATTGCCCTCGCATGAGCTATGTTAGTGTGCGGGCTTTTGTGGGTCTGCGGACCAGGTTTCAAGAAGCATTGCTTTAGAAAACATTTTGGGAGGGCTAAGAAGTTTCCTGTGCTGGAGTTTCACTTGTATTAACAACTGAGTTAATGATAAAGAAAAATTTCTAACATCTTAGAGCACCTAATTATTCAGAGTTTGTATTAAGGTATGCGTTTTAGATCACTTTGTTGGTATACCCAAATAGTACAGCTCTGACGTTTTTAGGAGTAGAAGGCTATTTAGAAAACTGTATTATGTGACAAAAAACAATTAAATACCTTTTTTTGCAGCTTAAATTTATGAACTAATTTGTACAATAGTGCACTGTGGCTTATGGTTTGGGGAGACCAAATTTTAATTATCACCAGAAAGGAATCTGATTAAGAAAGCATGATCTTGGTATCCTTAGCCAGGATAATAAATTGTTTCTCATCCCATCAGCATTAATAAAGAGTGTCCAGAACAACAGAACACTTCATCTGACAGCTTATAATGAGTCAGTAAGGTTTTCACCCTGTTGAAGGCTTGTAGCAGATTTACATGATCTCAAATTTGCTGCATTTTTACACAAATAATTCCCTAATTGCTGCATAAATTTACATTTTAAGCTTAACATCAACCTAAACAGCTTGTAAACACTATTGATATTCAGGATGGTATCCAATGCACGTCAAGACAACAAAATATTTCTTCAGGCTCAGAAAATTATTCATCCATTTATTTCTATATATTTATCATCTCCTACAATTATTGAGTCAGAGCTATTTAATCTGCATTTTTAAAATTCATTCATTCCTGCATTAGGTAAGTGTTATAAGTCCATGCTCTAAAAAAATGTAGATTTGGAATAACTAATTCATATCTATATATTCATTTAAGTTATTCAATATTTTAAAAAATTTATTTGTCTAAAGGAGGCTATAATACTGTATTTAACTAAATGATAATCCATTTCATTTAAAAAATATCTACACCTGGTCTTACTCTGGGGCAAATTCAAGTTGTACAACAAACCTGTCTTTAAGAGAAATGCCAAATAATCTTGACCACACATTTCCTTCATCATAAATCAAGATATTAAGTCATTTTGAAAATGTAGAGGAATGTGATTTAGAAATGAACTCTTTCACTAAATTGTTACTCTTCTCAGAATCAATATAGTTATAATACGGATGGATATGCACATGCATATATGTATATATATAGACAACTTAGTCGCACTAAATAGGCAAGTCTTTTGTCCTCGTATATTTACTGCACTTCTGATGGAATCTATATAAAGTTGTAATGGAATAATTTATGTAAAAACTTTACTCCGTTCTAAAGTCACTTACAAAGCTTTTCACTTTAAATGTATATGTTTTCCTCTCAATGTCTAAGGTGCCAAATGCCTGATACTGTCACATACAATATTTATGTCAATTGATGCAATGAAAGGGTGAAATTTAAAAAAAAATTCTGACAATCAACTCAAACTGTTTCCATTACTGTGATATTTCTTTCTTTTATGGGAACTACAACATCTTGCCATTTGCAGCAAAGCTTCTTAACAGTAGCCTTGGCCTGGTGGTCGTTCCTAACCCTCCCGTACTGACCCTCAAGCAACTCCAGTAACAGGTCCCTAAGTTCATCATCAATTCTAGTTTCCAAACTCAAGGGTCCCTTTTCAGTTCTTCATTTAATTGGATTATTTGTATTTAATTCTATTTCTTCTTTGAAAGTTCCTCTCCTTTTGCTTCTTTAACACTGCTCTCTTTTACTTAAAAGTTTCCTGAAACTGCTCCTCCTTAGTGACATTTGGGGACATTCACTGATTGATCTATTCTTAAGTGATGTTGTCCCTTAAGGTTCTGTTCTTAGAATGATTTTCTTCTCACTCCTCAGAAATCTCATCTGCTTTCATGGCTCTAATGACAATAGTTAAGTGGATAACTGATCATTTCTTTAGTAATAAGATGAGAGTAGGCTTTTCTGTAGTAATAAGCCAGCATCCGATATTTCAATGCCTTAACCTCCAAGAGGTTTATTTCTCATAGATGAGCTGGGAGTCGGCTCTCCTTACGGTCACTCAAAAGAAGTGCTGAATTATACATGGTCTCTTAAAATATCTTTGCAGATGTGACATATATCACATTTTATTGCCGCGGCCTTGCCTTGGAACATGGGGATTGGGAATTGAAAAGAGCTGAATGTAACTCCAGTACTATCACGGCCTCCACCTTCTATCTCCAGCTCAGATCTTAAGACTTGCATATTCCCCGTCTCTCAGAAACCTATAATCATACTACCATATGAATGTGAAACACATGTCTGTATTGGAACCCTTGCCTTTTCAATACATTATAACCTCCTCGTTTTACTTCCTGTCTCGATGAATGGCTTTGATTGCCTGACTCATGTCTTAAGCTAGAAACCTAGGAAACCATTGTCAACATTGCCATTGGAGTCATTGATCTAAAATTAACTCTCCTGCACAAGTCCTCTACTTCGGCACACCTTGCAAATCAAACGCAATTAAAAAGCCATTACCATGGCTCACAAGGGCTTTCATTATTTTGCTTCAGTTATCTTAGAAAACTTAAGATCTACCACTGGACAATTTGCAAGTTATGCTTTTGCCAAATTGAACTTTGGCTTGATTCTCTCTAGTTCCTGAAAACTTCTTGTGTTATTTCTTGCCTTTGGCATGAAGGTCTAGGGGTGTCCCACTTGCGGCCCATGGGCTGCATGTGGCTCAGGACGGGTATGAATGTGGTCCAGCACAAAGTCATTTACTTAAAACATTACGAGATTTTTTTTTTTCTGTGATTATGTGTAGCATTGTATTTATGGTGTTACCTAAGACAGCTCTTCTCCCAGTGTGGCCCAGAAGTGCCAGAAGGTTGGACACCCCTGGTAGAAGGCCTTTCTCAGGACTGTCTTGAGCTGACTTACTGCTGCCAGCTTTTCCAGATGGAACGCCGGCGGCCAGCCGTGGTGCGCCCTCACCCTAACCTCAGGTCTCCAACCAAGGCTGTGTGCCCCTGGCACATTCAGGTCACCTCTCCTGTCAAATTCTAATCCCCTAGACAGTCATTGGTTAATCTATAGATTACTCCAGGTCGATCTGTAATACTATGGAAATAATCTCTATCCTTTTAGAAAAATAGGTAGAACAACTAAGGGATAGGGATGGGGGCCCCTCAATAAACAATTAGATAGATAAACAACAAACTTACATACTCTAGTACAAGCTTTTAAAAAATAAAATAGATATAGGACAGAGAGTGTCTGGTATTCTTTGGGGGGGCACTTAATGTAATGAGCAAGAAATGGCTTCTCGGAGGAGACAGGAATAAATAAGCTGAACTAACAAGAGCAGAAAGAGTCAGATTTGTGAGAAACCAGCAAGGCCCAAGGGTACGGGCCGGGAAAGGGCTTATTATGTTCAAGGTACAAATGGAGGTTAGGGCGGCTGCCTTAGCAAGAAGGAGCACGGCCTGAGATAGCGCTGAAGCAATAAGCAGCCTGGTGTTATGTGGGGCCTTGTCGGGCGAAGTGAGCTGAAGCCTAAGTGTACAGGGAAGCCTTTCGAAAGCCGTTAGTGAAGAAGGGGGGTGGGACCAGTGAAGTGCTTTGATTTATCATTTTGCAAAATTTTCTCTAGCTCTCGCATAATGAGCAGATTTTGGAATATAAAGGGACGCAGACAGATCACTGACAAATTGCTGGTGGCAATACTGAGAAAAGATGTCACCTGTTTAGTGCATATCGTCACGTACCCTGTCATCGTAACGTAGTGCATCCTTATGTCCTAGTATGGCCTATTGACCTGTTATATCTGTGCCCAGCAGCAGAACGTTGGCATCGCAATGTTATGGCAAGCACTGTGAGCCATGGGTAGCAATCTTTTAATAAATATTTGTTGAATGACTTAGTATAGTCAGTAAAAACACTGACATGGAGTGGAAAAACTGTTGATATGTTGTAAGTGTATTTTTGTAGTGTGACATTGTTTTTCATATATAATTACCTATTAATTCTAAGTTACAGATAATTATGAAGAGTTCTTGATTTATTTTCCAGAGACACTTTTTTTTATTACACTTTTTAAAAATTAAATTTCTTGGGATGACACTGGTTGATAAGATTATATAGATTTCAAGTGCTATTTCTAGAATACTTATCACATGTTTATCACCCAAAGCTGAGTCATCTTCCGTCACCATAGATTTGAGTCTCTTCATCCTTTTACTCCGTCCCCACACCTCTTCCCTCTGGTAATTACCAGACTGTTGTATGTGTCTGTGAATTTTGTTTGTTTGTGCATTTGTTGCTCTCAGTTTTATACCCCACCTATGAGTGACATCATATGGTTCTTAGCTTTTTCTGGCTGATTTGTATCACTTAGCATGATATTCTCAAGGCCTACCTGTGTTGTCGCAAATGGCAGTATTCCATCTTTTCTTATGTCTAATATTCCATAGTATATATGCAGCATATTTTCTTTATTCAGTCCTTTACCAAAGGACACTTTTGTTGTCCCCATGTTTTGGCCACCATGAATAATGCTACAGTGAACATAGGGGTGCATGTCTTTGCAAATAAATGTCTTCAAATTTTTGGAGTACAGACTCAGAAAAGGGGTTGCTGGGTCATGTGTAAACTCTTATTTATTTTTTGAGGAACCACCAAACTGTTTTCCCACCAGCAGTGAATGAGGGTTCCTTTTTCTTCACAACCTCTCCAACACTTGTTATTTCTTGTTTTGTAGATAATAGCCGTTCTAACGGGTCTGAAGTGGTATCTTATTATAGTTTTGATTTGCATTTCCCTAATTGTCAACTTACTGATTTTTTTTAACCCTTTGACTTTCAGAATTTGAGTGTTAGCTTTTGCTCTTGGTTTTCTAGGGAGGAGGTCTTATTAAAAAAAAAATCAAAAGTATTTGAATTAAGCTTTTAGAATACAAGATGATGTTTTGTTTTGTTTTTTTCAGAAGGCAGTTGCACAGGATAAGAGGTCTAATTCATTATCCAGTGCTTGCACACATAATAGGAATCACACACCTTTTCAGCATAAAAAATTATCTTACTCATTGTGGGCTTTATATTTTAATTAAAGGAAAACAACACAATTCAAGTAATTATCATAGTTTTTTAATATTTGTTTAAAGAAAAAAAATCACTGAAGATTCTAATTTATTAGGACAGATAACCTCTATACAATGTTTCTGTAAATGTGCACAGGGAGTACTCTTTATTCTACTTAGAAAAATAACTTTCTCTCATTTATTTTCTCTGTGCCTTTTTCTCTTTTAAATAAATACCTTGGTAATTTGACTAATAAATTAAGGTTTCTAATAACTTTGCTTAGGCACTGAAGCAAAAATTATATTATGAATGAATTCAATTTGACTTCAATATTTAAAAATTTTTCTAAATATGAAATAGGTGCTTATTTAAACGCACAGCTGAGCATGAGCCTTCCTGTGTTATCACCGCCTCCAGGTAATTGCTGTGACGTTTGCATATTTTTCCTTCTGAGCCTTCATCAGTGTATTTACAAATATATGTGACTATTAAGGATGAAACAGTGTTGTACCTGCTTTTTCACTTAATAGTTTCTCATATAAAAATGGTTATTTAACAGTCTTTGAAGTGCAGATTTAATTGTTGCAACGTATTCCAGTTTTATAGTTGTGGCATGACTTCATTAACTGTGCTTTTATTGTTGAACATGACATTTTAATTTTTTTCTAATTTTATAAATAGTGCTGATGAAATCGCTTTATATACAAAGCCCTTGACCTTCCACATTTATAAGACTCACAGCTCTTTTTTTTTGTAAATGCCAATAGACAAACTAATTTAAACGAAAACAACAACAACAAAAAGAGATAGTGTATTATAAGGAAAGTTTGACAGTTTGATGGGTCACAAAAGAGAGACATTTGTCCTGAATGAAAGAATTAGAGAAGGACCCCAGAACACTTGTGGATCATGACTCTAAAAGCCACTGTGGTATCTTCGACCACCGGTAAGAAGTTCATACAACTTCCTCTCACTGTCTTCAGACAGAAATCCAGAGAGAGTGTTCTTTGGGTCTTCCTGGGTATGACGCTCATTGCTGAACCCTCCACGCTTGTCAGAGGGCAACAGGTGCGTGATTAACCCAGCCAGAAGCAGGTGTCCATGCTTGGACAGAGGCCACATTATAGCACCTTTGCTTATGTGACAAGTAGGCTTCTGGCTCTTCCCTGGGCAAGGCACTGCACTGGGGTGCCCAGGTGAGTAAGAGAGATTACTAGTTGCTTACGATAAGGAAAGATCAAAAGATATCACATGCCTTTCTTTTGAGGTCAAGTCTATGTTTTGTCATCGTCTTGAAGATTAGCATAAACTTGAAATCTAGGTTCATTATGATTCCTATTTACCTCTTTTTTATCCATTAATACTGGGTTCGTTATCCATAAAAGTATATTAGTGGAAGCCCCAGAACAGAGATTACAATGTTACCTATCTTTTGCTCACTCCTAAATTTCATGATGTAGAGGTGTTGGGTGAGTACATTTTTAAAGGGCTGTAATTGTGAAGAATGTAATTTTGCTTAATAGTCATTATAATGCGATTACTAGCTGGCACTCCCTGGGCTGTCACGGGGCACCAGCACCGTTCTCAGTGCGCCAACATGTATCTCTCTCTTTTCACAACAATCCAGAAGTATTTGACCTCATAGTGCTGAAATCCAAGAACCTTTGTTACGGACTCGATGTCTGGGTCTTCTCAAAGTCTGTACACTGAAACTGTACCCCATGTGATGGATTTGGGAGGCGGGACCCTTGAGATGTGACAAGGCTTAGGTGAGGTCAGGAGTGTTGAGTGCTCAGGAGTGGCATGGGTGACCAGAGAAAAGTCAGGGGGAGCCCGCTTGCCCCCTTTGCTCTCTGCCCTTTTAGGGTGGCTACAAGAAGTCAATCACCCACACCCCAGTCAAAGTCTCTCCCTGGAGCCCGACCACGTTGGCACCCCAATCTCAGACTTCCAGCCTCCCGAGTGTGGGGAATAGATTCCTGTTGTTTATCGGCTGCCCAGTCTCCAGCACTTGGTTATAGCAGCCTGGACCCAGTGGACACAGCCTCTGAGCACAGCAAGCCGTTTCCATAAATTTTATGACAGCAGTCGCTCGGAGCCACAGTTCTCAGCTGAACTGATTTGAGGTTAATAACAGTCTTTAACCATGCCTACTCAGTATGAATATTTAGATGTTTAGATGAAAAACAGCCATCTCTTATTTTGGGCACCGCGGTGATTGTTGCATCATATATGGAAAACAGTGAATTATCATGCGGTGATACACTTTAACTTGAGAAATCCATCTAGCCCCAAGGGTTTTAGAAAAGAGACCGTGGCACTCTTCCTGATCTTCATTTGACTAATACGGAAACTGAGGCCCAAAGTGCTCAAGAAGTGCGAGCTGAGTCCCATAGTTTGCATGGAAGTGTTAGTGCGGGAACCCGCCCTTAGAAGACTGACGGTCATTTTCCTGAGTGGACTTCAGAAATGACTAATGTGGTTTGTGTTTGGGTAGCGCAGTATGAACAGACAGACATCACTGAATAAATGCTGTAGGAACGTGATAATTTGGGGGAAAGAGCTTTTGCCTGGGCTTCTTGAGAAACGGAATTTTACCCCAAGTTCCGTTACTAACTGGCTCTGTGACCTTAGCTAAGTCTCCTCAATTATCTCTGTCCAACACCCTTGTTCCTTGTGAGGAGGCTCATTGTACCTGCCTTACAAAGATCTCGTAGTGTTAAAATGCTGTAATTGCGGTGAAAGTACTTTGAAACTAATTAGTGCTGTGCTTATATAAGATGCTATTATAATAGTTTCATAATATAAGGAGATATTTTTACTCCCGTAAATTGAAAAGAACATTAGAAACATCTTAAACTTAAAATGCTTAAGAGAAGCACTTCCCAAAGTGCGTTTCACAGAACACTAATCTGTGAAATGCTTCAAGACACAAGCAGCGTTGCTGTCTGATGCAGTGGGAAAGAGATGTGTATTATAGCTTCTTCTCGAATAGTCACAAGGCTCGTGCACATCCTAAAGGTTCTTAGAGTCGCGCTCAAAGAGAACTTTTTTTCTGTACTTAACCTAGGATTTCCAGTATTTATTAAGCCATCATCCAGTAACACCTTTAAACGTACTTTGGAACCGTTTGGTTGAATATGTTGTAGGAAAAGTCCACAAAACAATTAGGATTTAAAAACCCAAGGTTCTCATTAACGCTAATATGTATTTTATCTCCACCTGGAAAAATATGTAGCTGTTTTATGAACACCACTAGTTCTGTTTATATTTAGGAAAGTTTACAGTTCCTTTCCCCCTACCAGAGTTGTCTTCTAACTTCACAAAATATTACTTGGTTTTTCTTCAAAACTTCCCCAATAACGATGTCTCCTAATGGCAGCCTGACTCATTAGAGTTCATTAACATTGCTTTCCACATACTATGCACAAATCTCATCAACTTCTAACAAGTTCTCATTAATCCAGTTCTTGATTTTGTTTATGGCAAAAGCTGCATCCCCAGTTCTGTGAGCGATTCCTCTTGGAAGAATTCTATGATGGTGAATTTTATTTGTCAACTTGACTTGGACAAGAGGTGTCTACTGCTGAATGGGGGCATTGATTGGGATGGAACGGGGTCTTGAAAGTGGGCATGGGGATGTGTAGGAGGTCCCTGATGAAGCGGGGGACCCTGAGTCCCTAAATTCTGGTAAACCTTCTTTGCAAATGGAAGAAGCCTGCTCCCTCTGCCCCTCTCCCCAATGAAAGCCCCTCTCCAACCCCATCTGAAGGGATAAACCTGTATCATCTGAGGAGACAGCATGGATCTCCCTGCAGGTGGCTGCCAGTCAGGACAGTGCTGACCCTCTTCCGGTCCCACCTCCCCTCTTTGCTTCTAGGTCTATACCTGGACTTAAATCCCAACCCACTCCTGGAGGTGAGGTACAGTGTGGCCCACAGCAGGTCTGCTACACTCCAAAAGAACTTGAATTTTCTAATCCATGCAGACAGGAATCCAGGGAACCTGTGTGGGCATGGATGGGTGGTGCCGCTTCTCCTAAAACCAGGCCCCCAGATCCCAGAATCAAAGGATGGACGTGGAAATGGACCATTCACCATCACACAGAACGATCCGTTGGCACAAGTGGGCTTCCTGCACCTGGGACTGTACACTCTGCTGGCCTCGAGGTCTTGATTCCAAAGCGAGGAAAGCTGCCACCAGGAGCCACGACCTGGTTCCACCGAAGTTAAGACAGTCACTAGACCTTGTTGGACTCAACAGGCAAAGAAAGGAGTTACTGTGTGGGCTGGGAGAGGGATCCCGATGACCATGGGGAATTTAGGTTGTGATTCCACAACATGTCAGGGCCTCATCCGATCACCTGAAGGTCCAAATATATCAGAACAGTGACCCTTCCCAAGTAAGACAGTAACGCTTCCTGACTGAGTGCCCTCGAGCGGGAACATGGTTGCTTTCTCTCGCTCTGTTTTGTTTTGTTTTGTTTGTTTTCCTGCTTTTGACTTGACCCAAAACATTAGCTCTTGCCAGGTTTCAGGCTTACCAGCCGTCACGCTGGGATGCCACTGTCATCTCTCCTGGGCCTTCAGCTTGCTGACTTCGGGTTTTGGGACTGGCCAGACTCCCTAACCGAATGAGCCACCGCCTCATAGTAACTCTGTCTCTGTTCCTGTCTTTGTCTCTGCACACACACACACGCACACACTCTCTCTCTCTCTCTCTCTTGCTCTCTCTCGGTTCTGTTTCTCTGGAGAACTCTAATGCAAACTCTAAAAAAATCTTAGGTCTTCACTACATAAAGAGAATGCCTAAGTAACTTCTTTAGTAGGTTTTATAACAATTTCCAGACTATGTTGATCATATCTCAGAAGATGATTATATAGCTTAATCATTGCTGCCAAACCCTACATTCCTTACTAGGTAGCGAGTCGGTGTTCTCACATTTTCCTTTTTGCTATGGGATGTGTGTACCTATTTAGACTGTATTAGATTATTTGTTTACTTATAGTTCCTCACTCAGAGCCAATCTCTAGTACAGGGATAACTAATTTATCTTTGTTGGAATATTCAAGACACATCTCCGGGTCTGACAATTAATCGGTAGCAAATACAAGTTGAATCGCTAAGAGGAATGTGTAGTATACATCTCAGTACAGTCCGTAGCTTTTTCAAACCCCTTTCAAATAGCATTTCAAAGGAAGCAGATGTCTTAGTGTATTAGATGTGTTGTAGCATAAATAATGTTTGTTGGCCGGCAATATTTCCTGGTTTCGCAGAAGTGAAAACTGCCAGAATGAGAACAAAGGGAGGCCATTTACTCCAAGTCAGCCGCCATCACAGGCATTTGGCCCTGACTCAAAGGCGGGCAGTGCCGTGGGAAAGCATCGTAAAAAGGCAGGGCTCCAAGTGTGCTCTGATTGGCGGCGGCTGCCATCGGGAAGCTGGAGGCGGGCTCGCCAGAAGGAGGGCACCCTATCTCATTGCTTTGGGTGCCCTGTTTGGCTTTCTGAGGTTGGTCCTGAGACAGAAGCAAGGGCAAAATTTAAGGAGGCTGGCCGCCATTGACCAAGTCCTGACCACTTTGGACCAGTTACCATAGAAGCTGCAGTTTGGCTCTTTGGACTCGGTGCTGCCGAGGTTCGGTGTCAGAGTAGTCTTAGCCCGTATAGCCTGTTCAGGTGAATATTCATCCTCTCGGTGTGGATTGTTATAACATTATCGTGAAATAGCTTTAAAAGATAAAAATATAAAACCGCACACTATTTACACTAAGGACAAGAAAGTATCGGGGCCCGCGGAGAGTGGCAGTTCACTGTCAGGGCATCCCATTGACAAGGGAGCAGGTGGGTGCCCAGGTGAAACGTGAATAGTGGTCAGCGGGCAAGGGGGGACTCCTGACGCTGTGCACTGTGGGTCTCAGGAATGAGCTAAAGGCACACCCAGCCTCCTTCGGCCTGTTAGGAGGTGCATCCATCCGCATCGCTAGAATACGCCTTACTCTGGTCGAACTTGAATTATGGCAGCATCAGCACATTTCACACTGCCTCTGCAATTTAGAAGATTTTGCTAGCTGGCTTTAGCTGGTGTCTCCCAGCAGTTGTCCTACTAATTCACATTAGCCCCGTGGAAGAGAAAATTGCACTTAAATAGAAGAGTGACGTGTTCACATGATGAATGTTCACGTTCTACATCCTTCAGTTTAGGAATATGAAAAGGTGAGGAGCAGAAACATCGCTTACCCATTCTTTTTCTTTGCATTATCATTTTCATCAATCACTTTCAAAACATAAATGGACTGTTTTTGTTCCCATTCAACTATCTCTGTCATATATTATCCAAGAAGAATGTATGCATGTCGCACCGCTGAGAAAATGATGTATATGTTATTGTGAAGTAGAACATCTGTTTTTTAAAAGTCATAAGGGGAAAAATTATTTTTCCCCTTAGGAGTAAGATTGTTTTGTTAAAAGAAAAGCATTGGATTCTTTGTAGTCTTTTATAAAAAGCAGTGACTAAAACAATCACTTGTAGGTTGTAAGCAAACCCACGGCTCAAGTAGCCAGAGGAGGTGGGGTAATCCGATGTTGCCATTAGGGGTATGACTAAAACCATGTAGGGATTTGACAGTAAGTTTTAGGAGTTACAACTGGAAGGTCATAATAGCTAGTGGACCCTAAAAAACCTCATAAGATATTATATGTAAGTTGAAGTCCTAGAGAACAAGGGTTAACAGGAGAAAGGTGCTAATGGAATCAAGGTAACAATTAGACTATAGTTTGATGAAGTTAATGGTGTGGCATCAGAATAAAATCCGTGACTTTATTCTTTGCTAAGATTATCACAGAACCCTCAATCCACACTCTCCCACTATCCCCATTTCCCAAAACTGGCTGCCTTAGGATCCCCAACCTTGCCATTTCCGGGGGGTCTCAGTTCCCTTATGACCCTGTGCTGATGTTTACGACAAATGCTGCCGTCTACACTAGACATTTCCTTTGTTTTTATTTTTATTTTTTTCAACAAAAGTGGCCTCTTCAGATCAGTTGATTTTATAATACTGTCATTCTGAGGAGCAGAGTTCAGGCAAATGGATGACTACTGGGCTTCTAACATCCTGGAGTTTTTGTATTAGACATGTAGGTAAAACTCTCCAGTCCCTCCACTACGCTTGTTTATACATATTTCCCTATATAATACCTACATACTGAATTGTATGATGTAGACTATCGAATAGGATGACAGATTTTTAATTTACCCCGTGTGGAGTGTATTTGTGAGGATGGAGGAGATAAACATCCATAAGAGGAAATTTCAAACATGGCGTTCAATAAAAACAAAATACATGCATGTATGTACTGCTTCCAACCTCAACACTCTAATAATCTTTTGATCTATATTTTTTAAACTCTTATTGTAGTCAGTGGTATGCCAGGTTATTACAAAATGTTTTCTTCTTATGGTGAATATGGCATTTTAGAGATGAGAAAGATGGGAGTACCCAGAGATGTAAGTGGAATAATTATTACGGACGCTTTTTGCGTCATCCTGATTTTGTATTTCGAATGGAATCCCCCTCATCAGATATTTCCTTTGAGCAAACAGCAGTGTTTGCCCTTTCCATTCCAAGATGTCTTTTCCTGCACAGCGGAGGAAAGAATGTTCGTGAAAACCTTTATGAGGTAGGGGAACAGACGCCAGCTTAGAATTCCACGAAGACCACTATCGAGCAGCCTCATAGCCTAGAAAATTTCATTCTCTGTAATCACCAGTGGTTTTGGGTCCAGGTTAAGAATGATATTAACTTTCCTGGAACTGGCAACCCAAATGGGTCAAGTGCAGTCGCTGCTGACTCTAATAGTATCTGTCCTAATACTGGATGTCTAGGGAGTAGCGCCATTTAGAAAAATGGAAAAGTGAAACGGAAGCATAAAATGACTTTGTCTTCACTCTATGCTTTATTCACACTGGTGATTTAAAAGCCTGAGGTGGCACAATGCCACTTAAATTCATCCTCTCCCTGTGTGTTCAGGGTGGGGGCGATGGGTGGTGATGCATTATTTTAATGTGTATCGCCATGACCTGCAGAAGCCTAAGATGGAAACTTTTTGCAAAGGCTCTGAAAGAAGAAATGGATTAGTTCCCCCTGCCAGTGCCCAGATACACAGCCTGAAGAGTGTGTTTGGCTCACTGTTGGCAATGTGTTGAGTTGTCGCCTACAACAGTGAGCTCTCTAGGATGACAGCAGGGTTTGTCAGTGGCTGCTGCTTAACAGGCTGAAGGGAGAGAGGTGCAAGATGACGGAATGAAACCGCACGGCCGCACCGCCTCTGAAGCTTCTCCCGAGTTGCAGGGTGTAGCGGAGCACAGTGACCGAACGAGGGACCAGACACTTCACAGTTGAGGCCAGTCACTCTACTCAGAGCCCAGGGGGTGTGTCATCCATGTGGGAAACAAAAGCTAATTTTGGCAAGATCTCACAACTCATAGTGTAAGGGGGTCCTGAGGTCCCACACAGTGAGCATCACACAAAAATTTAAATGACAGGAACCAAGGATTCACATTTGGTGGTGAGGAGAAGGAAAGAGAGAGTGAAGACAGGTGCTTTTCAGAAGTATGGGTTATTTGATGAGCATACACCCCAGAGCGGACGTGACATGGAGGCCAGGGTGGTGCTCTGCCAGGCAGATAGATCGGCTCCATCTCCTTGAATCTCCTTGAATCTACCATACTCCTAAAATTCCAAGAAGCACTTCTTCAACAGCATCTCTCCTCAAAATATGCCAGTTAAATATTAAACTGGCATAGGCTGAATATGGCATAAACTGAAAATTAAATAATTTCACCCAATACTGAGAAGGATAAGGTGACTGACATATTATGCCATTCTCTTATTTATCACTTAATAAGCTATTTTCAAGGGCAACTTTGTCCAAAACAGTTTTCCCCTTATGTGCTGACTTTGGAATATCGCCTGTGGGTAGATGAGCACCATGTAAGCATGTGTATTTCACCAGAGGACTTGTAAGACATGTCACAATTTGTGAGTGACTCTCAAGCAAACTGTACCACTCCTTATATGGACAGTATTGTGCACACAAATATTTGCACTTTCTTGGTCCCTATCATGTGAAATGCTTAGGAAACTTGATGTGACTATTGTATACGTAGCAAAATTGCCACCAAAGATTATTATTTCACACAATAATATGTTTAAAATAATGACTATGTCACATATTTAGAATGGTAGCTGGTTGGAAGAGTGCATGCAAAATGGGTTATTGGGGGAGGGAAGGAAAACATTAGAATGTGTATTTTTTAAAATGTAAAAAAGGAAGAAGTTGATCTTCATGAAATTTGATCATAAATGGACAGTTGTACCCTCAGTTGGTTTTTATGTCAAAAAATATCTTGTGTACGACACATGACTACATTGAGGAATATTGCAAGTGCCATAGAAATCTAAATACACAATTACCTGATATTATCATTATTGTTGTTATTGTTATGTAGGCACAACAGGGCCTTTTCACTGTCACAGTTCAGATCTATAAAACATTCATGGCTGGTGACTTAACGACTCAGTATTGATTTTAGTGATCTAAATATTTGAACGATTGACATTCCCAGGTCAAAAAGATTGTTTTATCTACTACAATAACCTGCCCTCCTCAAAAACTAAAAACAAAATTAACTTTTTAAAAAATAAAAGAATTTTTTCATGGATAGACATTTCTATAGGTCACTCGCTGTTTACTTTCTGCGTGGAGGGGCCACTTCGTTTTCTGGGGTCTCCTGTCTGAGTTCAGACACAAGTGTTTGTCTATACTGTAGGGTAATTAGCAGCTTTCAGTTTTCAGAAAGAAGAAATCTGGCACAAAATTGTGCTGTTGACCACCAGAGTAGCTGGCTTTATTTCTATTTTTAACGTTTTACTATTGAATGCTATTGTCATTGCTGTTATTTATATTCTCTCTTGTTTATTTGCTAAGGGAAATGCAATGAGTGCCCTTGTTTCTTCCCACATCGAGGTAGTACTTGTGTTACTAAAGTGAGGGGGGCATTTCTAATAAAAACTTAGAGAGCACAATTGAAAAAAGAACTCGTCTGTCCCAGTGTTATTGAACTGGAAGGGCGAAATGTACCTGTCTTTTGTTCTTGGTGGAAAATGACTTAACCTCCAGCAGGAGACGATCTGTTCTCAGGCCTCGTAGTCTGAAGTCCGCAAGTTAACAACCGGAAGAATACTGAACTTGCCGTTAGAGCAAACGCTCATGTCCGTAACGAGGAACGGGGCCAACTCTAGACTTCCTCTTCGATGGCTCTTTCCTTTTGCCGTCTTCTCTGCAGGCTCCCACCTGCCCTGTTAGCTTCCTGGGAAACAGGGCTCTCTGGGACCTTTCCTCCCTGGCCTTGCAAGCTGGCTTATTTGTTATGTACCTCTTGGAGTCTCAGATAGAGCAAGTCACATTTTATTATCCAAAGAATCACAGTCATAAATAGAATTTTAGGCCAGTTATGGGAACAGAGGGCATCGTGGCAGGTTGATGAGGGGACAGGTTTGAGTATAGGGGAGTCTTCAAATCACAGCTGGTTGGAAATTGCTTACTCTTATCTATAGTTCTAATTAACTCAGGAAGAGAGGCTTAATCTAAATATTAAGATAAGGGTTAGCAGTATTTTTATAACACAGAATTTTTAAAGATATCCTGGACCTTGTGAGTTACCTATTCCAATCTTTTCCTCACATAACAAAACAAATAAAAGAAGGAATATTTAAAAACTATAATTGTAATATTTATATAAATTAGAAAATGAAATTCTAAATGTATTTGTGAAAAAGAGTTTTATATGTGAATAAAAGTATTATTCAAAGAATAGCTGTTATGGAAATTTCCAAGGTAAAAAGAAAAACAAAATTGTCTCCAGAAATGGACTCCGTATTCAAAACTTGCAAATAGATTTTAATCTCAGGTCATAAAAACCTTTTAAAAAATGTCAGTGAGTAACCATGACAAGAAAAGAAAAAGGACTCTGAGCATCCATTATATAAGAATGAGAATGAGCCAAATCAAATGTTGATACAAAGAAAGGACAGTAAAGTAATTGAAGTTGCGCACAGAAAAAGTTACCCAAGAGATATAAACAGATCTTAGTGAGGATAAAAATCAGCTACACAGATCCTAATAACTGTTACTGTCAATGAGAGCAGAATCCCAGAAGAGAGACTGGAAAGTTGAACCATTCATTGGCCAGCAACAGAAGAAAATAAAATGTGAAAACAGCTAGACAGGGTCTTAGATGTTATTTTAAAGTTAATGCACTGTGAAAAGGACCGGAGAAATGAACAGACCCAGCATGGCTGTAATAACCAAAGTTCAGAAAAGTAAGATAATTCAATGCCTCTCTTTCATATTCTATACGCAGAGGATAAATCTGCCCAGAAATCTTTGTAGTAGGTTTGACCCAGACGACTTTAAAAATCAGATGGACTGGAAAACATCATTAACACAAAAAGGGAAAAAGGATAATTATATAGAAGACTCATCCTTTTAAATGGGAGGAGAAAAATGACAGCTTGGAAACACAGCAGGACCCCTTATGAATGCTGGTGTGGGCATGAGCAGTGCCTCTTTGGAAACATATCAAGGTTTCCATAAATCTTGCTCTGCTTTTCTAGGGCGCATGGTTTGGTGAGCCCCGCCCTCCATGCCCCCAGTAAATCTTCCCGAACTTTGCTTCCCCCATGTGTCAGGCACGAGCCCCGTCCCCTTGCCATGCACCACACGCTCAGGAGGTCATTTTATTTCTCTGATCTCCTACTTGGTGGAGAAAATCGAGAAGCCCAGCTTGAATCCTCTCTACGACCTGCCCTCCTCTGAAAGATGCACCCGCCCCAGCCTTACCTCGAGTTCTCCGGATTCCGCTGATGGGGGCAGGGTGTGCTTTCTGCCTTTGACTCTCAACAGCTCCGGCCTCAACCCTGATCTCGGTGTTTTCCACCGGCAGCAAAGACTTGGTCTGAAGGTTGGCCAAGATAGCCTTAATGTGGGCCTCAGCTCCGGTTTTATCTCCACGGGGAAACGTAGGCTACGTACGAGTGCACCCCTCCCCCACCTGATGACCGTCTACATGTAAGGCCTCAATAAGGTCAAAGTAAAATGAACAGAACTATGAAATATTATAATGTCTACCAGAAAAAAGTATGTAGTTTTAGTTCTTTCAAAGTACTGAAATACTAATTTGGGAAAGTGTAAGGAAAAATAATGAGAGACAAAAATGTAGGACGGTTATCATACAGATTTCTTTTTCTTTGTAAGTTGTGAAGAATATATAACATAAGGAAGGAACCTTTTGATACCTTTCCTAGGCTGAAAAATATTTGTGGAATAAGGGTACCCAAATTCTTTCAGAAAGCACGCTGTATCTTGTTATTTCTTCAGTACTTAAAAATGATACCACTATTTCTTCAATCCCAACTAGAGCTAATTTAATGAGAAAATATGGAAGCCTTCACTCCCTTGCTGAAGGGGCAGATCAAGAAAGTTCTAGTATGAGTCTTTACAGTATGTGTTTTAGTTTTCACCGTAAAACTTTTCCGGATTTCCTCACCTTGTACATTTTAGCTTATGTTTTGGGCCCAGGCAGTTTTGCCCTGGTAAGAGAATAGATAATAATAAGATAGTGAGTTCGTGCTAATTACATCATGTTATGGCATGACAGATGCTGATTAACTGAACAGAAAGCTATGGTTACAGTGATGTATATATAATTCTGTAACGGTGCATGAAAATGTACCCTTTCATAGTGCTGACTGAATGTATGCCGTGCACCAGGTCTTCTTCTAAGCCCTTTGCATGAACTAATGTGCCTGATCCTCTCAGCATTTCTTGCAGACAGGTATCATTGTTCCTGTTTTGCAGCCAAGGAAACAGAAAAACAGAGTTTTAGTAACTTGGTCAAGGTCACACAAGTAAAAAGTGGGGAGTGGTTTAGGTACTGAATTTCAAAACTCATACTAAATAAAATAGTGTTCCAGTACTTTTTAAATTATACTTCCCTTTATACTATTTAAATATTAATAAAATACTTGATATAAAATCTTTTTTCCATTTTGGGTACTCAAAGGATCTCTCCTATCTTTTTCTCATGTGTTTTCTTTCATAATACATATTCTCATCTTCTGTTCCATTATTCCTTTTCTATTATTTCTGCCACAGCCCTTCTCACATGCTAGCTTTT
The DNA here is from genome assembly GCA_004026545.1 of Mormoops blainvillei. Taxonomy (NCBI): domain Eukaryota; kingdom Metazoa; phylum Chordata; class Mammalia; order Chiroptera; family Mormoopidae; genus Mormoops; species Mormoops blainvillei. The sequence goes on from PVJD01000039.1 coordinate 201,173, forward strand.
ATTAACGTTATAATTTATTTAACTACTTTTATAATACTTATCTGCATTCATTCTTCTAAGACCTTGAAAATATCAGCCTAGTTAACTTTCATAATGTATCAGTTGATCTGTTTTCATTATCCCCATTTCACAGATGAAAAAACAGAGGCAGAGAGAGGTTTAGGGGTATTTCCAAGGTTGCAGAGCTGGTAAATAGTGATGCCAGGGTTTGAACTGAGACCTTTCAAACAGGATCCAGAGACCACACCGCTCATTAGGCTACATAAGTCTTTAACACTGGACATGATCTCCTGGAGTAGAATAAAGTCTTTTGTTTACATTTTTGATCTATTATCACACAGAAGAATTTACAAAAGAATGGTAGGATTTAATTAAATGAGTCTCATTTTATACCTGGAAAACTAAGCTCTTGGTACAAATGAATGGAAACAGAGATTCATGAATATGAATCACTCCAATAACTGTACATCTTTTTCCAAAATCTCAAGTCATCCTCCAGTGTCCCGTGTGCCATCTCTTCAGAAACCCTTTGTAGAGGAGTCGATAACCTACTAGTGCTCTTTGGGGGCAATGCTAATTTAAATACTTGAAGACTTGCCAAGCTCCACACTATTAAATCATTCCTGAGCTGAGACTGGAGTAGGACATCGATAGATCATAATCACTAATCCAGTTGTGACAGTCACCATACGTTGTGGCCCTACCTGGTGCCACATGCTGTGCTAACCCCTTTGTCCCTGTCAGAGAGTAGTCCCATCAGCTGTAGGATGGCCGCTGATTTTATTTCCATTTTATACATCGAGAAACAAAGATTTGGGAAACTTAAACAATGTTAGTTTCACAGGCTAGTTAATTTTGCTCGCTGATAGGTGAAGTCGCCCGGATCTGAATTCCTTAGGTTTGTCTCTGGGTTTGATTCTGAAGCCACATTAAAGGTTGCCCCCAACCAACTTCTACATTTATTATTAAAATTTTATCTTGGTTTTCCAGCAGGAAAGCAGTGAATCCAGAAAAGAATGAATGTTGGAAGGGATAGAAAGAGCAGTAAAAGAAAGTGCTTTGCTATTTGCTAGGGCTACATTTTGTATATTTTTTTCCTTGGAAACTTAGGTTGTTATAGATTGATATTTTAACACGGCATCTGTGGAAATGGTTGTTAGGGTTAAGGGAGGTTATAATTGTTATAATCTAAAGAATTTAGAATGCAATTTTTTGTTGTAGAAGAAAGTATACTCAGGGATTAGAAATTAATTTTTTTTTTTTTTTGGTCTGAGAACATGTCTGAAGATAGAAGATGAAAATGAAGGAACGTAAAGAACAAGGTCAGGGGTAGCAGATGTGTCTCTGTTGCTGTTACAGAGAGAGCGACAAGTGAGTAGCTGGCAGGGAGCCCAGAAAGCCGAGGTCGACACTCGAGCGTTATTTCATAGCAAGCCTAAAATGCTGACGTGGGTGAGAGGCCTCCAGCAGGTAAGCAGAGGATGCAGACTACTCAATGACAGTGGCCCACCGTGTTTCTGTGATCACTTAGATTGCAGCAGGGTGACAAATATGAAAGGATGACAAGAAAGGATGGAAGGAAAAAATCATAAAGCTTCCCGTTGCAGCATGGAGCTTTAGGGCCATGATGATTTTATGCTTTTTACTGTATTATTAAAAAAAAAAAAAATCCTCCCTATATCACTTTTGTCCCTCTAGGATAGTATTCCTATTCTCTGTTCAGGATTTCAAAATTTCTGTGGCTTTCTCTACAGCCAAGGTTAGATATTCTCTTGAAATAAATGACATTTTCATGTCTCTCCTATTTAACTTTTTCATATTTAGCTTTCACTGTGGTACCCACTACTGTTTTTCCCCCTGGGGCAATGGCCTATGCTTCGGTAAACTATATCATCTAAGCTATTTTGACTCCCATTTCTTTAAACTGACGCTCTCTGTGATTTGAGAGTGGATGTTAATGAATTGATATATCATGCCTTATGGGCAATCCATTTGCATTTTAACTGGTGCTTTTCGAATGCCTGGCTCCATAGAAGAAACTTGTAACACTGACATTATAAAGAAAGAGCCTTTAAGAGAGCATTTTCCCCTCAAACTGTATCGTTTTGGCAGCATTTGTTCAAATCTCTTCCCTAAAAGTAGCCTCTACCTCTATTACTAAATCTGGTACTTTTGGAAACACTCCAAGCATTCATTTAGCAAATGTGCATTTTCTACCTACTACATGTCAAGTGTTAAGGTTGGTATCAGTGTAGCAAAAATTAAAAAAGACAGTCCCTGCACTGTAGGAAGTCAAGGCTAATAGGAGAGATGGACATAATTAAAAAAGCCATGGAAGTATGGCGGCAGAGATAAGCGTAGGAGGCTTCAGGGGCTTTAAAAAAGGTACCCAACACCAGTGACAGTGGGTGAGGGAGCAGTAGGAAATTGAGAAAGGACTTCTGAGTGGCCTGATAATTTAAATTATAGAAGTCTCAATTTGCACTGATGTCTTCAGGCACAAGTTAACATAAAAATATGTACTAGAAAGAAGAAGCAGGAAGGAAAGGGGAAGGGAATACTAGTCAAAGAGAGTGAATAGCATGAACAGAAAAATAAATCCAGGCGTGTGTAGAGCTGGGAGCAATTTTATGTAAACAGTGCATCCAGTTCAAGTACCAGACGGGTCAAGACTAAACTGGAGAGGTAATTATGGGCCAGGCAGATGGACTCCTTAAAGGAGAATCCATTGTTTTCTAAGTCCAAAAATTCCTAAATGGAAGGATACATTTTAACATAGACTTATGGGTCTCCAAGGTGTATATGAAGCAATTCTTCATGTATTCGTGGCCATGACGTAATGGCTCACATACATAAGTTACCTGTCTCCTTTTTGTCTTTGGATTTTTCCATCATCTCTGATTTCTTATTTACTCTCAGAGATGATGAACTTCCCAAATGAATCGTGTCTCTGAGGTTCAGAATTTAAACACTGAGTTGAAGATTGGTGTTGGGTTTTATTTTTTCTTCCCCACTGAATTAAGGTTGTACCTAAGTATATATGCCCTATTATAAAAAATTGCAGATGTTTTTGAATTTGTATATGCCATATTTATTGAGCATGCAAAATATTACCTTCGCCCGTTATCCCTCCTTCCAAAGATGCCAATGACTAGGACACCAGAGAGATGGTCAGGTGACAACAACCAGGCACTCAGAAGGGCTTCTCAAGCATCACTGGCATTGTATTCACCTAAATCGGTTGTCGAATGTAACACCTGTCCTAAGGGGTCTCTTATGGGCGGACACCAGGAAGCTAGCAGCAATATGGGCTTAAGCAAGGCATCTCATCTCTAGAGACTTCAGCTTCTTCCCTGATAAAATGAGGTAAATATAATACGTATAGAATCACGCACCACCCTGTCCAGAAAGTCCAGCAGTCTATTCAAGAGAGTACATATATACACATTTCACATTATAATTCTAGTTAAGTTGTACAAGCTTAAAATACATTATTATTTTTTTAATGACCTGCATTTTAACATTTATTTTAATGTTAGTTTAACTGAACTTTAAAATAGTTTAACCATGCACTTAGAGGAATACCTGCTCAGAATACTTTCCCCCATTAAAAAAGAAAAGACCCTCAGAATATTTTGGAAATGTGGAATGGAAAAACTTGGAACCCTCCTTTGCACAACCCTCCTTTGATTTGACCTTAGAATACTCCCAAAGATTTGCCTTAACATATATCAGAAAAGCATGTCATATTATTAATACAAGCACTAACCGGTCAAAGATTCAGGTAATTGGCAACTTATATGAACTTTGAAAATGCTAAAACATTGAATTTTAATTCTGAGCTATATTGTTCTTGACAAAGAACTTTTCTGGGGTTTATTTTTTTGTTCCCATAAATAATAATTATAGACATTTTCTGGTTTTTCCTATTCATTTTGGCAAAAAAAGAATTTAAGTTCATCCTCATAAATTTCCTCTGGGACTTACCATGTAATTTCTGTCAAGATACTTTGATAGATGGCAGTTGGAAAAGATTAAGTGATCCATCTCATGTGACAGGATGAAGTCCCTGTGCAGAGCTGAGAATGGAATGCAGCTCACTGGGGTAATAATTAAGAAACCTCCTCCATCTTTTATTTTAAAATAAATGTTAGTTTTCCTGCAGAATTCAAGTATTTGTCATAAGCCATTTGTTGAATATGCATCATTTTGTTGATACCTGGACCCGTCTCCCCGACTATCCCAGTGCAATGTAGACTCTCATTTTTTTCCTTTAGTTGTTCAAAACGCACTGGCCTTCATTATGATGTTTTCTGAGCATGTGCATGGTGGCCATTCATTCCTGACCAAGGGCTGCCTATGGACTAAGGCAAACCTTTCCGTAGGGCCTGGGTCTCGCCCACACACCCTCTGTTGTGTTCATCTGATCGATAAAACCCGCCATGAGGACGCTGACTTGCAGACGGCAGCCTTTGGGCCTTCGGATGGTACCCTGTTCCCCACTGTGCTGGCAGCTCCTGCTTAGCGATGGGCACATACTAAATGCCAAACACATGTTTGTTGACAGTCTAGAAAGTGTGCAAAAACAATGAAAGGAATGAAGTGTTTCACTATGTACATTACTAGAATATAACCAAATTTAACATTTAAAAATTTTTTAAACATTTCGTTTAAGGTTTTAAAATTCTACTCCACGAATTGTCATATAGCCATAGTGCCTGTTATCTTTGTTTATATATATGGCCATGGAACTATAAAATAAAATATAACCAGATTCCAGCTAGGCTGTTTCAACTCTTGCAATTAAAAACTCGCAATTTATTATCAACAATTATTTATCTATGTAAATATTAAATGTTAGCGCTTGTCCAGATTCATCTGGAGGTTATTTAAACAATTTAATATTGATTAAAATAATTTTTTCCAGATAGTGACGTTAGAAACAGAATAGTGGTAAACATAGCTCTGACTCAGTTGTCTTCTTTAGGCAGTTGGCACCTAGTTTGTGCTTAACACACTTGTCTAATTCATTGATGAATGATCAAAAGTAACAATTCGTACCCTTCTTGTTTTGGAAAACAATGAACTAAAATCACATTGGAACTATTTAATCAACCTGCCTGAAAAGCTCCTGAAAATATTCAATTAGATTTTCATGGTAAGATATTTGTTATATCTCACAGGAACCAGAAAAACAATAAAAGAGAGTAAATTGTAATTTCTTTAATTATGTGTTCCTAGTTTATAAAAAAAAACACACACAAAAATTATATATCTTACACAGTGCTTTTTCTATGTGTACAGCCATGAAGATAACTAATTTTTTCTCTCCTGCTGGATTGGTAGTAGCCAATGGAAAGATTTTCTCAACATCAGTAATGCTAATGTTTGATTTGAGAATAGGGACCTTTCCTGACCAATTTAATCTTTTGGATTAGTGTTTAAAGCACTTAATTGTTTAATTATTCAAATAAAATTTTATTTATCATGTGTGGACTGCATAGGTGCGCTGCGTGCCTAAAACTGCTCATTTACTCATTCAGACACATTTGGGAAACACCTGCCAGGGGTGAGGCCCTCAGCTCTGCCTGCCGACTCCACAGCTGTGCCCTGAAGAGTTAGAACTGATGCTGCATGGCAGTCCTGAGAAAGAGACATAAAACCAGTATCCTACACAGTAATTTCTCATTAATCAGAAATTAATATTATCATGTACCTCAATCCGATCAACACCGTGTTCCTCATAAATGGTGCCTCTTAATTTTTCAAAATAAATTTTTGTTTCAATATCCACAAATTACTGGGAGAGATTGTCACCAGTATCAGAGCAGGAGAGGGATGAGCCTCGTGTGTAGACAGAATAATTCTTTTCGGAAGAGAAGACAATTTGTCCACCTGAGCAGATGACCCCGCTTTAATGTGACTTACTCTATTTCCACCTGTCAGGTACCTATCCAATTTTTTTTTTTAAACCCAGAAAACATGAAAAGTAGTTTGGGTCTTTGTGAACATGTTATTATCTGGGAGTTCTTAAGTGCTTTTGCCTCAAAAGGAATTTTCATATAGATTTTAGTAGTTTTCCAGTAAATGTTCACATTTTTAAAAGTTATTGGACATTTTAATAGAGTTGCTGATGAAATGAGATTGACCAGTGTCCACATAATGATGTGCCAAAAAAAAGGAAAAGGAAAGAAAAAGAGAAACCCAGCCTTAGAAGATAAAAGCTAAGTATGGAGAGGACTGAAGTCGAACACATTTTGGGGGATGTACATAGAGTAACTTCAGATACTTCAGATCTCTTTATTTGATCTCTAATTACCAGAATAAGAGTCACCTTTTACACTTGAAAGGGCTTATAAACATACAAAAGTGTTTTCCCAGAAAGGTGATTTTGTTGCAAGAGATTCAAGGATGGTCCAGATACCTTAATTGATGGCGGATGTGTGTCAGGCGTCAAAGGAGCTTAGAGGTCTTCGGTGTAACATTTTGAAAAACCACTTACTGGAATTCTTCCGTGATTGATCTGCGCCATGATGACGTTTTCCTCATATTTTTTCACATTTAATGTTAATAGAGACATTTAATGTTTCTTGTCAATTTGTTCCAATAATTGTGTGGCTGCAAATTATTCGTTCAATTGCCAGAAAGTTATAACCTTAGTTTTTTTCCTCTTAAATCCTAAGGCAGCCCTTAACAAGAGAGCAAACAGATACATATTAAAGTGGTGAAAGTCTCTTTTGGTGATTTGATGGGGGAGGTACTCTCTACCCTGTGTCATTCATTAGATTTTGGGGGAGCTGTTACCTCCTGTGCTCTAACCAAAGGACACTACGACGCCTCGTTAGAGAAGATGTCCCAAGCGCACCGACCCGTCTCTTATTTGGAGTAATTATTTTTTCTCTCCAACTTCAACCAACTCTTTTACTTTGCATGTCAAGATGCTCATAGAGACAGGCTTATACTTTATGCCAGATTTTTTTTTTTTTTTGGTATATCATTTCTACCCTTGGCTATAATGACCTTTACATGCATATGTCGCTATGGTAACATTCTCTGTCATAGCGAACTAAATGACTGTATCTGTGTGTGTCTTTTCTTCCCATCTATATGGGAAATTCCCCTATGGAGGAAAATCTCTTACAGGTCAAGCACTATCTTCTATGAGTACATTTTGAAGGCACATTGAATGAAACATGAAACTGAAATACAGACTTGGCTATGTCTCACTCTGTGACTTTGACCAGGTCACTCCTCATTTCTGTGTTTTAGCTTCAAAATCTTTTTTAAACTATTTAACCTTCAAAGTCCTTTTTCCTTTAAAATTTTATGGCACTGTTATTTTAAGAAAGCTCCAAATATACATACTATATTGTGTGCAGGAGAAATAACTTTGGGAAAATGGAAGTTGGTGGGTAGAGGAGGTGGTTTTTAATTGAAAAAAAAAATTGTGTCCTTGCAAAATGTAAAACCCATGCATCTTCAAAAGACTTTCCTAGTCATTCACCCTGCTGTCCAAGAACGGAAAGTTGGAAAACTTTTGGAGGGACAGGATCCTGAAAACTTAATAATAAAAATATGAAACTTATGTCTCAAAAGATCAAGAAATGAGATGGCATTGCCTTTTTGTCATTTTGCTATTGGTGTTAGCTGGATTAATTAATTAGATAGATGGGGTGGGGGTCTGTTTTTCACTCCAAAACTCACAGATGACATCAACTAATATTGGAAGCAAAATTGAAAATATTGATCATGGGACAAATGGAGACTGAGCAGTGAGAACAGACTGTGAGTATGGTTTAAGGAAAATGGGCTGAAAGAAGGTTTGGGTCATCCCTAGGCTCTGCCTAATAAGGTAATGAATGCCTCGTCTTTGGAGAATTACGTAGCTACCTGGGCCTCAGTCATCCTGTCTGTTAAATAATGATAAAAATAATGTTTTGTAGTGTTACTCTGAGAAGTCAAAAGATTTTAGCTGAATGCTTATCATGTGGCAACTTCACAATAACTTAGCAGTTTAAAATCGAATTAAGAAAGGAATCAAGTTTTTTTACACAGCTTGTATTTAAAAGCAAATTTTTATTTTCTTATGATTATTGAGTCGTGTGATTACTTTTTATTGTACAGTAGTTCCCTATTGTCTGCAGTGTTGCTTTCCACAGTTTCTATTACCTGATGTCAGCCATGGTCCAAAAATATTAAATGGAATATTCCAGAAATATTTGCAAGTTTTAAAGTGCGTGCCGTTCTGAGTTGAATGATGAAATCTCGTGTTGTCTTGCTTTGTCCACCCGGATGTGACTCATCCCTTTGTCCAGTGTCCCCACGCTGCTATACATGCTCCCTGCACAGAAGTCACACCGTGGTTGTCACCGTTTTCAGACCCACTGTGCTGGGGTCAGAGCGCTGGTGTTCAAGTCACCCTTGTTTTACTTACTAATGGCCCCAAAGTGCAAAAGTAGTGATGCTGGCAGTTCAGATGCACCAAAGAGAAGCCGTAAAGTGTTTTTCTTTTAAGTGAAAAGGTGAGTGCAGTACAATGAGATATTGAGAGAGAGAGAGAGAGAGAGAGAGAGACCCCGTCCATGTAACTTGTATTACAATACATTGTTGTAATTGTTCTATGTTATTGTTTGTTCGTGTTGTTGGCCTCTCACTGTGCCTACTTTGGAAATTAAACTCTATCATGGGTATCATGTGCAGGAAAAGTGGTGTGTGCCAGGCTTGGTACTGTCCACAGTTTCAGGCACCCCCCGGGGTCCTTGAAGCGCATCCCCAGGGGTGCGGGGATGGCTGCATTTGTGTAGTTCACACAATGGTGGTGTTTGCCTTCTGACAAAGTGCTGGGCTGATGCACCAGGGGGCATTTTCAGTGATGTTCTTCATGTCTCTGTGAAAGAGGAAGCTTTTGAATTCAGATTCCATCTGGAATTTACGCTCTTTGTCAAAATGTGCTGGGGCAGATAACCCTCTCTCATCAGTCTGGTGGGGGAATAAGATGTATTTGACCAGTGATTAAAGTTTTTGAGAACTTACCATGTGCCAGAGGCTTTGTCAAGCTCTTTAAGTGAATTATCTCATCAAGTCCTCACAATAATCTCATGAGTCAGGTTTGATCACTATGCCTCTTATGATGATGAAAACACGGAAGCTTACGAGGTTAAGTAATTTGTCGTAGTTCACACACCTAGCAAATGCGTGCGGCCGGGACCTGCATGCCGAGAGTTTGACGCCAGAGTGTATGTCCTCCCTACCTTCCTATGCGGATGCTGCAGAAGCCGGCCTCGGGCATCACAGACACTGACAATTTTATTTTGCATCCGCTGTGCTTCTCACCTGGGGCAATTTGGACAAGTGGAATGACGACACATAACCTGAGTTTCCTAATCCATAAAGAACGAATAATCACAGCTATTTTATAGGCTTGTTATAGTAATTTAAAAAGAAAGAACATGAATATAAAACGCTTGGCAATCGGACAGTGTCAGTGTCACATGCTAGGGGGCAGTCCTAGGGCTATAAAAATGGAGGATGAAGCCACTGCATAAATGGCTGTCATCTGGCATCTACCGCAGTGTTGGGGAAAGTAACTGCCTGTTGATGTAGCTGATTGGTATAATGTGTCTACTTGAATGTAATGCCTCTCTTTAAAATGTAGTATAATGTTTCTATATAAATACAATGTCTGTTTAAAAACTAAACTTTGAGAAAAGAACAAAGAGATGCCGCGATTCCGTAGCAGTGCCTCAAGTACTCGATACAAGGGAATTTCTGAACTGCCCAGGAGGGCAAGGAGCTCTTAAGGACCGAACAGGGGAGGTGGTCAGCCTGAACCATGGGAGGCGAGAACTCTGCCCTGAACTAAGGTAAAGGCATTTTCACAGGCACCCTTGGCCAAGAATTCCTACCAGACCACCAAAGGCCCATGTAAAAACTCAGACCGTAACTCCTGTGTGGTTCCTGTAGCTCTGAAGCCGCCCCCTAAGCTAGCAGGTAGAATGCTCCCCGACTGTCACTGTGCCGGTGCAGAGCCCAGTCATGTATTTTTGTAAACTGATGTATAGCTGCGAAGTAGCCTATAAGATCATTGAGATTCTCATATCCCGATGGACCAGACTTGGTGAGTAAAATCCCTGAATAATTTGGTTTGACTAAAAATCATTCCTCCCTGGGGGTGCTTCAAGTTACAGATGCATCAAACCCTTATGAGAAGATAACAAATAAATTTTGAAATTCAAAGTCACCTGACTTCCTTAGGACTGACATTGGTATTATACCGGTGGAGGTGATTGTGTTTGTTTCTCAACACATATTATTTCTCAGCGCTGACCATGGGCACACCTATAATCCACAGCAATCAAAGATCTCCATTATTAAAGAAACCCAGGCGACAGGATTCTATGGCTTGAAACCGATTTAAGAGTTTTATTATCTGCTGAACTCAGAAACTTGACTCAACAAGGCAAGAATAAGTATGTTTATAGAAACTTGACCTCTTTTTTTAGCTGTTAAAAGCAATGAATAACACTACTTGTCCATCAAGAGTCACCACTAAACATTAGTGGAATATTCAGCTTATATATTTTGTTGCAGATGTCAGAAATATAAATAGTTTGGGGGTTTTCATGAATAATATATATTCAAAAATTACTGATTTTTTCCTCATTAAAATTTAATCTGTGGGTAGCATGTTTGAAACATTGATGACTTAAGCTCTTGAGATTATAGAGGACAGTAAATTACAATACGATTTCAGGAATTATGATTAAATTTCAGAAAAATAAGGTGGAAATCCAGGTTCCTTATAGGAGAATAAAGGATTTGTTACAAAGAGAAAGGCTGGAACAACTGAGCCCCTGCATACCATGGCATGTAGGCTGCTGAACAGGCAGGGTTCAGCAAAAGTAAAGTGGGCTTGAATTTGGTTGGTCAGGCACGTGAATGTCTCGCACGAGATGGACAGCAATTTGAACATTTCACCTAAAATGGCGTATGGTGTGCTTGAGTATGATATTGTTATATTACAGAATCACATGCTTATGATTTTGTAATAAAAGTGTTTATAATAAAACAGGGGCGTTATTTGTGCCAGACCCTGTATATCGACTCAAGTGAAGAAAAAAGTTGTTTGCTTTTAGGAGCGAAATAAGGAATGAGATTAGGGGTGATTTTTGAAAGCGAGTGAAAAGGAATTTCACATTTACCAGGATCTTCCCTTCGAGTAAAAATGCAGAAGAATAAAATACACATCTAATCCAGAGAACATCTTTTTTTCATTAGCATGCGCATCATTAATTAGGGAGATACTGACTTCAGGAGAGAAGTTAATTAACTGTGAGATCAATACCTAATGCCGATTTCACTTTTTTCATCTCTCTGCCAGCCCCAGACCAATAAAAGCAGTTATGTTTTTGAGTAAAACTTACCTGACTTAGAACCTCAATAGTTCCTGAGGCTCTTGTCAAAAAAGAAAAGGTGGTTGAGTTAGTGAAATTCGGGTGTTCACTGATAGCTGAGTAAAGCTACGGAGACTATATGATAAGCCAAGTTATTTGAACTATATCAATATTATATACATATTCTTTAAAATTTGTCACAACTGAGATTATTCATCATTTCATCGTAGTGTTTGTATGTGAACAGCCTGTTAATCTCATGGTCAGGCTCTTTTGCAGGAGTAGACTCGACCCAGCCTTGGGTCTGTGTCAGAGGGGAGCGGACTGTCCTTTCTATATATACCTTAAAATCTAGTTGGCAGAAATTTTAGTTCTGGGAGCTTTGTTCTAAAGACAGTGACATCAGGGAAATATCTGTTTATTGTCATCATTCAAGATCCGTGTCCAAAGTGTCCATAAAAGAATATTAACATTAGAGGCCAAGCATTCTCCTTCCTGAAACCCAGCAGGAAACCAAAGTGCAGAGCGGAACCGAAAACCTTCCACTTGCCCTGTTTCTCCCTCTGAACGGAGACTTGGCGTTCTCTCCCTAAGGCACAGCGTCTGTGTTTTCGTAATGACTTTCTTTGTTCCAAGCTAATTGCTTTAGAATGCTCTATTACATTTTGCTTTTTTATCACCCTCTTGATAGAGACCTGAATTAATACAGGGAAGGCACTTAGAAAATGGTTTGTCACATGATAAGGAATTAATACATGTATGCAATCGCTATTATACTAATAACAGTGATTATTATTATTATATTTTTTTCACTGACAAATTTGTAAGAATCTGTGTAAGATGGGATATAAGACAGGATATGTGGGGAGGTAGATGCTGGAAGTTCACCCCAACATGTACACATAGGGGATATGAGAAGATGGTGAGGACAGTGACGTTTGACTCTTCTAGAACCCTCCCATAAGAAAACACAAAGAAAGCAAAATCCCAGAGACATCATTTAAAACAAACCTAGTTGGCAAAAGCACCTGGGGAGACATCAACATAAGGACTGGGGTGATTATTAAAAATATGTATTCGTAGAACTAAGATACTATGCTTTCTAATGAAGACAGTGCAGTACGTGGAGACCATATTCTTTAACAAAGTGACATGTTGAATGGGGGAGGTAAGATGGAGAATGAGCTTGCTAATTGCCTGAGAAATATACTGTAGTTACTAAAAAAGGCAAATGGTAGAATATAATCTGTTTTCAAAAGCAGTTTGAATTAATGGATGTAGGAAATGAGCGCTAGTGGCTGATAACCTCACAAAAAAAAATCACAAAACTTTTGATGTATGCGTCAGCCTCATCTTTGAAGTAGGCACCTTGAAGTTGGTGAGGTTGTATGTGTTCTTTCATCAAAAGGTTCATGTAGCTTCTTTAATCATTAATTCAATAAATAATTGTCAGACCTCAATTATGTGTCAGGCACAATTATGGGTACTGGGTGCAATGACTTGAAAAAAGGAAAAAAAAAGAAACCAGCCTACCCGTATACCCCTGGAACGTACAGTAAAATGGAAACTGTGGTCATCAATTGATTGATTTTGCAAATAAATGTCATATCATCTCTGTAATAAATAGAGGTGCATGGTGCTTTCAGAATAAATAATAGGAGGGCTACACCTAGTCTAGAAGAAAAAAAAATAGGCTATCTGGAAAAAGGTGATATTTGAAATAAAACATGAACACTGAATAGCTTTAAGGAGGCATTAACCTGCAGGAGGAAAGGTATAGAAAATCTTGTGAAAAGGCCCACAGTTAGGAAGGAGAATGGCATATTGCAGCACCCAGAATAAGCCCAGTGTGTCTGATGGGTACAGGGTTAAGAGGATGGGGCAGAAGGGGCAACTAATTATTGTCCTAACTGGGTCACTTTTGAGAGTAGAAGAAAGGTACTACTGATGATCGCACCAGACCAACATGTGGCAGCTGGGGCTCTGAGCCACCGTAGTTATAGGCTATGCCCGGGAGAGGTGTGCGTGCGGAGGGTGGTGGGGTTGTCTGGAAGGGCGTGAAGCCACAGTTTTCACTGGGGCTGTTGCGGTGTGGAGAGTGGATTATAATGGGGCATATGGAGAGACTACAGATTAGTCTGTGTTCTCCAGAGTTAGGCTGAAAGCTGAAAGGCAGGTGCTGTTGCCGGCATGTTTCATTTGCTAGGTTTGTATAATCCTCCTTGTTGCATGTGGAGAACCTGGTTTAAACTCATATTTGGAGTTTCCTTTCCTTTCAGTGATTTAAATCGAGAAGTTCTTGCTACTTTCCATTCCCAGAGCTCAAGTGTCTAGGGATTAAGACAGGACTAAGAAAAGATGTTTAAGTTTAGAATGATTATAGCATAATTTGCCTATTTTGTTCCCTCTCTCTCTCTTTTTCTGTATGAGTGTGTGTATTCACTTATAGATTTAACAAAGTAGTAAAAATCACTAAAGATTCTATTCAGTGAGCTAACCTCCCTGTGGGTAAGTGGGGGCTACTCTCTAGGTGTCCCGTAATCTTCAAAAATGCCAGTGTTTAAGCTTAAGTAGTATAACATATTAGTCAAAGAAATTTGAAAAAGTACAGAAAAGATTTTTTAAAAGCAAGCAACATAACAAAGAACAGAAAATGCCACCTTCTTTTACACCCAGCTAAAATCCATCTGTATATAAAATATTACATCCCGCTTTTGAAAAACTCAGTGTTATCTCATAAGCAGGTTATCAGATTTAGCAAATGAAAGTACACAATGCTCTGTTAAATTTGAATTCCAAATGAACAATATTTTTTTTAGTATAAATATGTTCCCAAATATTGTATGTGACATACTTGTACTTTAAAAAAAGTTGCTTACCTGGAATTTAAATTTAACTGGATACCCTGTATTTTATTTGGCAATGTTAATTATAAACATTTCCCATCTAATCTTCATAAACAACTATAATTAACATTTTACTAAACACTTTAATTCAGAAAATAATACTTTATCAAGCATATCTTTGGATAGATTTCTAGAAGTAAACTTCCTAGGTTAGACTAAATATTTGTCTATCTCCACATTTATTTTATAGAAATATTATGGTTTCATTTCGGTTTATTTATTTGTCTATTTAGTTAAAGCTCGAGTTTGTATCAGCATTGCTTAGCTCACGCTTTTTTTTTTTTAAAGTATTGGGCTGTCTTTGGAAAATTTATCCTCACTGGAAGACAATCCAGTTCTTTGTAAAGTTTTGCTTGAAGTCTTAGGTAGTTCAGTGAAGAAGATTTTCGGGCATAGTAGAGACACATTTCTATAGGTTTTCTGAATTCCGTTGTTGTGCTCAGATGATCAACAAGCAATTCATCATATGTTAGCGATACGCGATATGTTATCTCAGACTCCTTCTCTTCTTTGTCCTCCCCTTTATCCTCTCTGAACACTGCCCTTATGTTTTGCCTTTGGCATGCACAGTGCACCTGCATGATAAATGCCTATTCGGCGGACGCCTGCGTGACTTTCCAGTGTTGACTTTGACAGTCACTGGCTGGGTGACCTCAGTCAAGCTATGTACCTTTTCTGCACTTCGGTTTCTTTATCGATGGTAATTCTATGACAGCATTCTTGTTATATTACGATGAGAGCTTTCCAGGGAAAATAATGTGTCAGACACACAGCAGGTGTTCAGTTTATTCCCAAGGACACCACTGAGGACATGAGGACTCACGGATTTGGGCAAAGCTCTCTACTTGGTATCCCGTATCTCACAAAGGTGTGCGAGTCTTAATTGTAATCATCAGTTGGGGTTCACTTATATGGATGCAGGTTTTTGCTAAATACGGTTCTTCTTTGATATTGGACCTGGAAAAGAGGAATAAATAACAACTACACTTTGATTTTGGAATGACAGTGACTCCCTTCAGCACAAACACTGGGATAGTTCATGAAAACATACTTAGATACATGACATGGAAATGGTGGGAAGTAAACGCACTGTAGTGATGACGAAGCCAGTTGTCTGTTGTGATGCAGTTGGGGGCCTTTGGGTTAGCCCGTCCTCTCCTGGGGACTTCGTGATGTTTTGATCCTACACCAGTTGTACCAAGCTGGGTACTTATATGCAACAAGGTCCCTGTTTCCATTTCACCTCACTTCCCAAGAGCACTGCATTTTCTTCCATGCCTGCCATTAATTACATTCTATCTGGGAAGGGCTTCTCTGGTTTTGTTTGTGTTTTTGGATGCTATTAATCCCCTCCCTTGTTCACGCTCTCCGTGCACTTTGAGAGGTATTCCACCCAGACCGCGGTGCTCAGAGGAGCTTTATGAGCCTCGGGCTGATTGGCTGAAAGAATAACTTCCTGAGCAGAAAATAACTCGTTCACCAGAGAATGGTTAAATGCCTCCTCGGTCACAGCGGCACTCAGGAGTTTAGTGTTTAATCACCCTGCGCCATTGTCAGATAGGCCTCGTTCTCGCTGATCCACTCACGCTCCTCCTCATTAATTATTAATCAATATATATTAAATTCCTCCCAAAGCATAATGCCAAATAGCATTAATGAATCCTTCGATCAGAAAATGAGCTCGCCCGTTAACGGAGTGAGCTTCCTGCAGCCGCAGAGCTACATGGGGCTTTGCAGCGTGGCGGTGCATCCATCCCAGCAACCCCTATTTGTCAGCTCTTGTAAATGTATTTTTGTTAACGTTGGAGCTATTATTTAAAATCTTTAAAAAAAATTTTTTTTTTGGTCAGTGGTCTTGGTATAGATTGCCAGTGACTAAGTGAAATGAGTCAGATCTATTTTTTGAAAATTTACAACCTCCATCAGTGGTTCAGTTTCTTAGTGATGTCAAATACATTTGAACCTCTGACATGGCGCTCTCTGGAATGTTCTTCCTTGGATTCTTAGTACAATGTGCTTGCATTTCCCCAGACTTCTGGTTCAGTCACTGCTATTTGAAGGCTTCATCACTGGGTGGCACCCTGCCACCTCATTTCAATTTCTTTCCCTTTCTTCTCTCCTTCAGTGTGACTGCAGGGCGTTCAGAAGTCAGAGTCCGGATCCAGATGTTCAGGCTTGGAATCCAGGCTTTGAAATTCATTAGGCTCTGTGACACGGTAGAACCTAGATAGCATCCTTTCATCAAAATGAAGATAACGGTAGCAGCTACCTTATAGGAGCCTTGGGAAGCTTTCAAAAGTCAAAGCGTTCAGAAAAGGACTTGGCAAATAATAAACATCCAATAAAATGTATCTGCTATTTTCACGACTATATTCAGGATAATACAGCATAACCTAGGAATACAAAAATGAGTAAGTGGCAGAATTTAAGGAACAGTCAAAAACTGGGTATCACAAAGAAACAGAAAGGGCTAGAGACTGCGATGATGTCAGAGGCAAGAATCAGCAGCAGGGAAACATTGACTATAGGGGGTTTGTGGCTGGATTTGTTCTTTACAAATACTGCCTCATGTGCCTTTCACAACAGCCTTATGACGTAAATACTTCATGCCCGTTTTCCAGATAAGGAGACTGAGCCTAATAGAAATTAGATGATCTACTTATGGTCATTCATCCTGCAAGTCGAAGACCACAGATTTAAATTTAGGCCATTTTTTTCCCCAAAACTCTTTTTACTGTGTGCTTTCTTCTCTGCCATTTGCCTGTATCTTCTTTCTCAGCTGCTGCTGGTTAAAAATTTAATATCTACCTCTCAATATTATTTCTTACATTCTGGAAGGAATTGGGTGTCCTGTGACATCTAGTAAGGGAATCATAAACGTGCCTGCAGACCAAGCCCCTGCTGACTTCGTGAGGCAGAAGCTGAGCTGACAGGGCTGCCAGCCCCTCGATGGACTCCTCACAGTTTCTGCGACAGCAATCACCCCCTCCCCCCCCCACACACACTGGTGTATCTGCATTTCTGCTGCTGCTTCTGTTGACATAGTCTCCTAAGCACACACTCCAAACAGAAATCCCATGGCGACACTTTCTCTAGGACATTCCATGAAGGGCTCCCCCCATCACCCGGCGCATCACATGGAGAATGCAGATGTGGCTTTAGAGGCATGGGGGTGACGTTTCTCCCTGGCAGTGTGTGGAGCAAGCTAGTGTCCCCAAGAATTGGTTCCTGAAAGAAGTGCACCTAAATGACAATGAAAACGTCCCGTAAGAACACCGTCATATTTTTTGTTTTGTTTTACACAAGATAGAGACCTGCTGACATGACATAAAAAAAACAAGTACAAGCAGTAGGAAGGATGCTGAAGGAAGATTTGAACATGATACTCTTCAAGAACTCTAAGTATTTACTCAGCATCTCCTTTACAGTGCCTTTCTTCATGGAGAACATTACTCAAATGGAAGCAAAAGTGGCTTCATATATAAAGGTGGTCACTCTATGTGACACGATTCTAGGTATCCAAGAAGCCTCCTGCCTTCATGCTTAGAGTAACATCACACACACATGCACACACATGGTCCTCACCTGCCACATGTCCAAACACACCACACACACAGGCACACATATGCAGACACACCACGTCCTCACATGCTCTACGCCCAAACCGTGACTCCCCCACCGTGAGAAGAAGAGCAGGGGCTAGAGGACTGGAAGAGCTAGGCTGCGATTTGCCGAAGACTAAAGTCCTACCGTAGGTGTCGACACACGCTCGGTGTCTTTGGCCTCGGTGCATTTAAATTCAGAGAGATGTGTAGTACCTTACGCTCAAGACCGCTGTTTGTCAGATAGGCTTCAGTGTGGGTGAGCCTCTGATCATTTCCGGAGAGCAGGTTTTGACAGGCAGACCGCACAGTCTGAGGGCCCGAGGCTAAAGGGGAAATGAGAGCAGGGCGAAGGGAGAGGTTGCTGGGCGTCCAAAACAAACTCGGCCAGCAGCGCGTTTCGTCCAGAGGTCAGTGCTCCTGCGAGCTACCCGGGAAAATAAACTAAAGGTTACACACAGAATCCTGTGGCTAAAGAGTTTATTTTTCTACTTATTTCAATTTGACGCTCGAAAGGTCACTTCGGTCTATATAAAACTAGACCTTACCGGCTCCCAATGAAGTAAACGAGACATTCGGGGGCCTGAGGCTAGGCCGCCATAAAGCCCAAATCCTCCAACCCAATCGAAGGCGTAATACTTTCAGTCTTTAATAACAGTAAAGGTGTATTAGTTTGCCTTTTAACTTACGTATTTTAGCTAATGTTTTAATATTTAAAACATTAAAGGGAGCTAAAGAAGAAATGCTAAAGTTTTGAGATACTGAAAACAAAAAGCTGTGATTAATATAGACAGATGGATCTGTTCCAAAGCTTAGTGTGGATTAGAAGGGGACATTATCACAATACCTGAGGAGTGATGGCCCAGTCTGGACATGTGTGACGATTTTAATAAATGTGATCATCACTGAGAAACAGTATTTCCACTTCCTTCCTTTCTCTGGTTACAAATGCTACAACATGAACTTTGAGCTGCCATGTTCCTTAATGTTTTAAACATTGTTTCTAAGGAACAGTGGAAAGGAGGCTGTTTCTTTGAAGATCCATTAGCTTTAAACTTACTTCCCCTCCATCCCCCCAGTGAAACAAGCCTCTGTTAAGCTAGACAGCTCCCCCAGCGGGACTATTTGTACGCTCACCTTTGGCTGCAGAAATGGCTTACAGGGTAGGTGGAGGCCAAGTCTGGGTTCAGCACGCCTCTATGGGGCCATGCGGCCTGATCCACTGTGAGCCAGGATAAGGCTGGTTTTTTTGTTTGTTTGCTTGCTTTTGAAGTTATGTTTAAGATTTTTTACCAGAGTCAAAAAAAATCAAAACCAAAACAAAGTGTACCAAACCCGAGAGCTGTAAAGCCATGTTGATTTTGCAAGGTTGGGAATGAATGTTCTTACCCCATGTTCTCTCAGAAATGTTTAGTGGAAAGCCAGGAAGGGAAGCACGCTGACGATACACTGAATTTGGCCAATGGGAGCAGTTTGACTAGCGTTTCTTTTTGTTTCAGGTGAAACTCTGGCTTGATTCTTTGTGATTGTAAACTTTCTCTCTTTCCATTATTCTGATAGTTGAGAATAAGGGACAGAAAAGAAAAAAATATTTACAAATTTAAGTATTTTCATATTCGATCATGGCAGGATTACTTTTAATGAATAGACAAAACCCCTAAAACTAGAGATTTTATTACAACATAATTCCTTGCATATTGCTTAAGAGAGAATGACACAGTTCTAGTCTGGTACCTGTATAAGCCAGTTTTAGCATTTAGAATGTCACTTACGAAATGAAAAATTTCCATTTATATAAAATCTTTATATCCTGCTGAAGAAACTTGAAAATGTCAATTTCATGCAGTACATCTGGGGAAAATCTGTCTAGGGCATAACACCTTAACTGTCACATAACGATTCTAACTTATCGGTGTAAATAGTGATTGGAACTTTTCAGAGATGCATTGTCTATTAAGACAGGAGGTGCTGAAGCACATGGTTAGAGTCCCTAGACCAGAGGTTCATTTGGGTGGATGGAATTTCCTTGGTAGATGTTGACTGAGGGGGTCAGTGGAACTCCGTTTCTAGTGACAAGATTTTTAAAAAGACATTAAAATGTATGTTCAAACATCGTTTTCATGACCTGTCCCTCCTTCTACCACATGGTTTGGTCACTGGAGGGTGAGGTACATTACACATTGTAACGTCCACAAATATTTGCAAAAGACATTGTAAACAGAAGGCCGTGGAAGAATGAGGAGATTGGACCCAGGAACCGTAGGAAGAACACCTCATTTGAGTCTCCGCTGTGCCGAGAGCGGGCAGGCAGCATTCTTGTCGGTTTGTTCCCCAGCCTAGACACAGCAGCCTCAGACAGGACGAAAATAGCTCCCAGGGGAGGCTCTAACCACCCCATGTGCCCTGTTTCTTTCGCATCAGTGCCCGCCCCGAGGTCCTGACCTGATTACTTTCTCATCCATGCCACTCATTCGCATATGCTCCAGAGCTTCCAAAAATTCCTTTTCTGGAATTTCTGCTCAAGCCATCTAATACCACAGTTCCTTAAATGTATTCATTTTTCTCTATCCTTTTCCTGAGGGCTGTCGCCCTTTCCTTAACATCCAGTCCAACACTAGATACCCGGCCACAAGCATGGGCCTACACGTCCAGGCCTGCTGGCATCCTTTTGAACCCCATGAACATCTGTTCTGTTTTCCCATTGCAACTCTTTGGCATTGTACCTGGCTCTATTCCATTTTCAACTATTTGCTTGAATAAAACTGAATTGGCCATGTTTGGGGGGCACTATGTGTAAACATTTATCATCAACTATTGCAGCTGGGGTATGTCTTTCATGGCCGACCCCAGTCCTAACGGTGGGGTGGTGACAAATGCCTCTCTAACCATTATTGTCTCTTAGTAAACAGGCCACGTCCTATGAAATCTGAGACCCAAAAATAACTGCGTGTGGGAAACAGGCATTAACAGCTA
The DNA here is from genome assembly GCA_004026545.1 of Mormoops blainvillei. Lineage (NCBI taxonomy): Eukaryota > Metazoa > Chordata > Mammalia > Chiroptera > Mormoopidae > Mormoops > Mormoops blainvillei. Next base: position 222,047 of record PVJD01000039.1, read on the forward strand.
TCAAGTGACTCCTGCCATGATGTTTAACAAAATAAGATGTTTTATTAGGATCTGTATCTTTATAGCTTTTTAAAAAGAGCTTGAATAAACTCTTTCAAAGTATTATGCTGCAAGAGATCAAAGAGCTGTGCTCAATTAGAGTCATTCCCTATTTACGGTAGTCAGAAAGGAGTAGGACATAAATCAAAGTGTGTCCGATACGTCCTTCAGCAGACTGAGAGAGTGTTGTGTCACCGTGACATGTATGTAGCTTTAAACCGAATTAAACTCCCTGTGAAGCACAGAAGCTTCCTAAGCTATGACAGTGGACCTGTTAGGAGATCCTGTCTTAGTTTATGATATCAGTGCCACCCCTGAGCTCTTCTGAAGGATCAAGCGAGCGAAGATGAAAAGCCCATCGAGAGAGTCCTAAAATGCAGCCAGTTCACCCTCGCGGAAGAGACCTGCAGCCCAGATTGATTGCACGGATTTCAGCTTGAACAAAGTAACAGCAGGTTTCCAAGCCACTGTTGTATATTAGATAAAGTGGGTTATCAAATGCTGTAAGGGCAGGGAATGATTTAAGCTGAGATCCACTGAAAATCAACCTCACGCCACGTGTCCTAGCGTAAACCGCAGCGGCAGAGCAGTGTAGTATATGGCCTTAGTGGGGCAAGCCAGCCTCTTGAAAAGGGCTCCAAAAAAGCCACGTTAATTGTGTCACCATTCTTCCTTTATCCCAGGTTCAAATGTCCCGTCACCTTTGACAGTGGGCACGCTTCCATGCCATATATCCAAGCCCTACCTACATCTATTGATTTCGCCCTTCAAGTTACTATGTTACCAACCATTCTGTTTATCTACCTATAATTCTATCTGCCTACCTATCATTCATTCTGTTGTTCTCTCAACGGACCTATGAATTAATTTTATTGTGATGTATAGTGAAAGAACCGTGGAATACGTGAAAACTTTCTCAAGGATAAATGATTATAAGCAGGGGTGGCCACTTTGTTTTTTGGTTTTGTTTTTTTTTTTCCTCTGTGATCATTTCTCCGCAGCTCTGGCCCACACCCTGACAAACAAAGGTGATCGCTCTTTATTTTGAATCTCATCTATGACTGCACCGTTTTCTGTGACCACTTCTGTCTCCCATATTCCCCGCGACGTGGCCCCTTCAGGGTTTGATTTGATGAAGACAAAGGTCGATTCCGCTTGTGCATTCTAGGAGGTTTCCTTTCCCATGAAATGTCAACCGTTAGCAAGAAAGTAAAATAGAAGCATCTCATGCTCACTTTAACAGTGTAAGAATTTCCAGAAGCCCATGTAGCCTGGGTCCTTTTTCATATTATGGTGTTGGTGTCTTCTTAATTCAGCCCTTTCTCTTTTATAGCAAGAAAAGGGAGCTTTTCATCAAGAAAGACAGAATGGAGATGCTTTTGCTCTGTTTTAGAGTTCTTATTTCCATCTTGTGAGCTTCTCTGATTTTTTGCTGTCCATCAGTTTGCTGTATAGAAGCTTCCAGATAGATCTGGATTCTTTTGATAGTTAACATCAAGAATACCACTTAAATTCTGTTCCAAAATGCATCAGGATGACAGGGGCCTAACACTGACCTAAATTTCATGTGACAAACAAGGATGAAGGGTTCAGGTTTTAGCATTTTTGAGAAGGGATGTTTTGCATTAATTGAGAAGGGATGTTTTAAGGTATGTCAACACTGAGAGGGTTACAGAGTACCTCCATGTAACCCTGTTCATAGATACTACTCATGAAATGAGAATGGATCTGACTAATATCTAAAAAGGAAGGGTTTTCAAACCAAATCACAGAGACTAATTTAGATGGTCTAAGTGTAAAGGAAGCGAACAATGTCAAAGTAAATGCCCCAAAACTAGAATATAAAGGCAAAAACTGTGTATGTCAGTGCTGGTGTCAGATCTGAGTTGATGTTAGCTACCAGTTTTTCAGTGGGTGTTCAGTGTAGCCAAATCTAACTAATATTTATTAAATGTGTTGTGTGCATAAATATCTTCCCTTCAAGGTTATAGCCTCTGTGGGTTAAAATAAGTGGGTTTTTAAAAAAACAGTATTCTTAAATAGCCCTCCCATGTTATATTAAATCACACTTTTAATTTCTGCAGATCGAGGCTTTAACATCTACTGCATGGCCATTAGCTGTTCCCATGTAAAACCTGGGTCATGCAAACAACATTTGGAGACTTTAGATGTGGCCCAAACCATGGGTTTTACTGGTCAGAGTGACCGTGAGCTTCACATGGGGGCCACTTCCCAACATAGCTAGCCCATCCTAAGCCTGGCTAGCCTGCCTTGACCCTTGCTTCCCTGACAACCACAGTAAAGGTGCATATGCCCATGCTTGGCCTTCCTCCGTCTCCCTCCGGCTCCTGCGGAGTGACCCCAAGTGGCTGCCCTGTTCTTCCCAGGGGCCTGTGAATATAGCAGAGCTGTAAAACTCTGCTTTCTCTTTAACTGCGGCTGGCCTCATCATACCTCACTCAGAGTAACCAGACCAATACAACTGGAAACAGTAGGGTTGAAAAAATCATACCAGTGTAGGCATAAATCCCAATACTGTAGAAAATTGTCCAGATTCATGAAACTCTCTCCTTAAAGGATACAGCTTGATAAGTGTGTCCTTGTATTGGTACCACAAGCCTTTTCCTCTTAGATTCATTTTAACATTTGTTTTTTTTTTTTAAATATTATTTCCAGACGACTACCAACTGTGCTGAACTCAGATATTAAGGTGAGATTTTACATTTCACTTCTCACAGGTGAAAACTTCATGGCAGAAAGTAGAAGAGGTAACAGCCAGAGTTTCCCTTAATGGGAGCAGACACGCCATCAATTAGAATTTATTGCTATTTTACTCTGATAAATGGTTGAGAGGCTGGGATTTCTTTGTTGTTTCATTTCAAATACTTTCTCGTTGTGGTTTATTGTGACCACTTTTTCTTCTAGCAGTTTAGATGTTATATATTAGGGTGAAAATGAATCCGCCTGCCACTTTTTGAGAGTTGGGACATACAAACACAATAGTTGCCCAAAATTTTTAACAGTTATCTTACAAATGAACCTACATTTCATATAGAAAGTCTAAAGACTTATAATAATGATGAACTTAAATATGTAATCTCCTTTTACTTTTTTTTGAAAAAAGTTTTTTACAATATTTAAAAGAAAATATATTGCTACAAGTTACACCTTTTTGGAAATTATAGGATTTGTATTCAAATAAATTGTGTGGTAATTTGGGACAATAATGATAGCTAATTTTATTTTTGATATTTTAAATCCAAATTTATTTGTGTACTTTTATTTATTTCTGTTTGGAAACATTTGTTACAGCTTTTTAGTACCAGATTCTTTATTTACAACAACCCAGATCAGGTCATAGAACCCGCTAACAAGCAATATTGTTTTTCTTTAAATGTCTTTTTTTATTGTTATTTTTTAAAATTGCTGTTCAGTTAGTGGCTCTTCAAATAGTGGCTTTTCAAAAATATCTCTGGAATTTTAGAATGAGAACCCCAGGTTTTTTAAAAATTTAGATGAGAGTCATAGAACATAAAATTAATCTTTTTCCAGGGAATAGTTTATTGTAATTTAGCGCACTGACATTGTTGTGTGGCTGCTACCTCTATCTAGTACCAAAACATTTTCTTTTTAAAAAAAATTTAAATTCATTGGGTTGACATTGGCTAATAAGATTTTAGAGGTTTCAAGAATCCATTTCCATGATACATGACCTATGTATTGCATAGGCAACTTTATTGAATATTTTCTCTCTGCTTAGTATGGTGTTAAGGTCTTTTTACGTGGTTCATTTCATTGAATCCAAATGTTATTGTTCTAAAGTGGATACAACAAAAATACAAGAGTTTAGTGTAACTTCCCACGGTCATTACCAAAGTAGAGCTTTAGCAGTTGAAGCCAGTTATTGATCTTAAACTCATCCATACTACAAAATACTGCCTTCTGGAAGAAGTCATTAACAGTGATTACAATCCCACCATCGGATTTGATAAAACGGGCAAAAAAATCTTTCAGTAAAGAATATATGAAAGTTTTAAGCATTTTTGTCTCATTCCTGAGATTCCCACTGCGGTTAGAGACACCATCAGAATTACTCACAGGAGAAAATGCTTTTGGAACATGCAAAAGGCTTGAGTTATTTCATACTCCGATGAAACCTACAGCTCCCAGTGAGTAATGGGAGCTCGTAAATTTTCTTATGATTTATCTAGGTAATTATTAATTGTTGATTTCTCTTGATGGTTAAAAGAGTCTCAGCAAACATGTTTTTGGTTTACGTCAGAGGCAGACTAAAGAAATTATCTTTGGAGATGCAGAGTTCGGAATCTCACACTGGGAACTTTTACGGTGCCACTGCGGAATACTGAACTGTGAGCTGATGGTACTGGAAAGTGCTCTTCTGTTGTAACGTGACCTCGTAATATGTAAATATTACTAAAGTGAGGCCCATCATTAGGAGGTCCGTGGACAAGGTTAAGAAGTTAATAGTAGAGTTGGGAGTGCTATTTAGGTCTGAATTATTTGAATTATGATGCAAGTCTTCTTCCTGTACATTAAATATACCCAAAAATAGAAACTGTGAAATATGGTAGGAGCAGTGGTAGGGATAATTGTATTTAATTCTAAGAGACATTAAAGAAGACCACATGCTTCTATGATGTTGGGTTGTTTGTTTTGAATAAAGTGATTAATTTGGAGAGGCTTCTTTGCACCAGGAGGTACACTAGAAATTTCTCTGTTTTAATATACAAGTGCTCTTAGTTTTATCTACCTGCAATTGGGAAATTTCTTGTATAATTGCTATGTAATTATATAATGAAGTAGTTTGTTAGTTGATATTCTTTGTAAATTTTCTTCTCGAGTTTTGATAAGGAGGATTCAATGTTAATATCTACTTGAAACCATAACTATATTTCTTTTCTTGCAGTATTTGAGCAGATGCAATAACCGTGTCATAAACATTTTATTGAACTGAGGCATGACAAGATCTTTTTTTTTTTTTGTTACTGGCTGTTAACATTCTTGTCATATTTAATTTTTCACCTGGGAGTTGGCTTTTAGTCAGAGTTCACTCTTATATGTGTCTACCTTTCAACCTTGATGCAAAACTAATGACTTCTTATTATCTCAGTCATAAACGAATCTTCAAAAGACATAAGGGACTTTTTGTAATCCTGTTACAGGTTTCTACAAAGATAGATATGAACTGTGCAGTTTGTTCTACTGAATTTAATGACTACAAACATTATTTTAACAGCACATGACACTTTGCTAAAAAATATCTCAGAACTCTTCTTTAACAGTCTCTCAGAACTATTCAGAATATGGCTGTATAATTTGTTGTTTAAATTCTGGCCTTTGAGAAAACATTTTGAAACAATTCTCATTGTTTCCAGAGTTGTCAACATCCACGAGGAAAGCCTTGCTCAGTAAGAAGTACTTTATTTATGTCCACACACACACACACAATTTATATATATATATAATGTATATAATACATATATATACTTTTTTACATATACATGTAAAGTGTACATGACAAAGTTGATTGCACCCCCCTTTTGTCCAATGGGCAGCAGCATATACTGCACTGCCGCTGAGAGTTTTCAATCACACAAGAAGGTGACTAGATAAATATCAAACACAGTTGACGATGATCACTTTACCCCTCTTGGGAGTTTGCACTAGTTGATTATGTTTGTTTTTCTAAGTAAACTTTCCATATTAAGATTCCTAGTTGATCTCAAAGGAATTTAAAAAAAGCATGTAGGAAAGGGACAAACAGTGGCCATTTGGGAATGTGTATCACATTTTAGCAAACAGATAGTTTGGTAAATCTGAGAGTAGGCTGAGGCTCTTTGTTTTTTTCTTTGTGTCAGTGATCTGCCATTTGTATCCAAGGGTATTTCTGTTCAGCCTCCTGTGGGTGGCATAATCACACAGAATGCTCCAAGTCGAAAATCTTTATACAAGCGTTTGATTACAGTTAAAATTTGATGTCACCTATAGTCAGAGTCTGATGAATATGCTTGTATTAAATGTTGAAATTAGGATATAATGTTCTATTTCTAAAAATAGAGCCTAAGAAAGTGAAATAATTAAGCTTATAATTCACAGCATAGATATTCCTCTTCCTTTGTCTTCTTACTGGGTAACTAATTCAGGTGATACTAAACAGTCTTGAAAAATAACATTTTTTAGGTTGCCCCTTCTCTCCCACTGGAGTCATAAAATAAATAGGGTCTCCCTACAAAGAATGTTTAGAAAGAAATGTCTTTCTTCAGCCTGTAGTGTCATCTCTAATACCCATTATATTTCACATTCTCTGGGATTATATTTACTTTTGTGTTGTTGAAAATACCATCACCTTTCTGGAGAAATGCCTTAGTTTTCATCTCCCAAACCTAAATGTTAAATTTTCTCTAAGTCTCTGGTCAAGTAAGTCATCGATATTTACTGTATGCACATTTTATTATCTGATATTACCACAGACACCTAAAAGACAAAAACTGTAAGATAGTTTTGACCCTCAAAAAGTTCTGCGAAGAAAATAATCCCATTTGTACTTGTCTGAACCAGTGTTGAGCTAATAAAAATGGATTTATCTTGACATGAACCTGAGATGTAATATCAGTGCCAAATATGATGTTGGGTTTTGTGATGAGATGTACTCAATATTGTATTATGCATTACAAATTGTGTTGATGAGATCCTATCTATATTTGCATATTTCTTATTTTGCTAATACAGAAGCAATGCATATTCCTTTGAGAACATTTTAAACTTAAGAATATAAAACTTGGAAAAATATTCCAATTTCATGTTATAATAACAATCATTGATAACAGTTGCTAACATTTTTATATATTTCTCCTATTCTTATATGCATAGGTTAAAGCTATTATAATCACTCTATATACAATTAGTTTTATAAAATGATTACTTTTTCAATTAACATGAGGTATAAATGTTTTTCACATTATTGACTTTTTAGTCATTAATTTTTTAATGCAGTTGGTTCTCATTTCTTTTTTTGTTCATTTGTTTTTTGTTTTGTTGGTTTTTTTAGAGAGAGAGAGAGGAAGGAGGGGGGAGAGAGAAAGAGAAACATCAATTTGTTGTTCCACTTACATACTCATTCATTGGCTGATTCTTCTATGTGTCCTGACAGAGGATCAAACCCACAACCTAGGCGTATCAGTACAAGGCTCTAACCAGCGTAGCTACCAGGGCAGGCCTGGTCCTCATTGTTTTTTGTTTGTTTGTTTGTTTGTTTGTTTTGACAATGTACTATGTGCCAGACTCTAAGGTCTAGGCTTAGTCTGTGTTCTAAAGGAGATTATAGACATGACAGGTAGACAGAGAAGTAAGTAAGCAATTTCATTCCAGAAAGATAGGTTATAAGAAGACTGACTATATTTCAGCATTTACTTTATAGGCACACAAGCTGACTCTTGAATGTCACAAAATATCTGTAATTGCCCACCATGTTTTCTCATATCTAGTACCATTGGTGGTCCATCAGCTACTCTTACAAAATGACTTTTATTAACTAATGTCACACGCAATTACCTCACTTTGGGATTACCTTCTTTCTAACCTTACTTTTTGGTCTTCTCTTCTACTGGGACACAGTTTTCTCTGAGATGTTTTGAACTGGTCAGATCATTCTGGATCTGTACCGACTCTTCAGATGAAAAGCACATGAAGTCTTAAGCATGCTAGTGGCTAATGCTGGGTGTCACAAGTGGTCAGTAGCACTTCCTCGGTCAGTAGATCAGTTTTCAGCCTTTTATCAATTGTTCCTATGTAGAATATTTGGTATTCTATGAATATGAAATTGCTGTAACTTACCTTTATTGGTGTGTCCCATCATGAATGAAGATGGGGCAATCATGTGAATATAAGAGATTCTAATAGCTACCATTTTTTTGTGTGTCCCTATCATGTGACAGTCAGTGTAAAAAATGTTTTGTGCATTTCCTCAATTGATCCCTATGAAAACTCTAATTTGTTAGAGATTTGCCCTAGTTTATAAGAGAGGAAACTGAGAGTCCAAAAATTCAAGAAATTTATATAGCATCTACAAACTACTAAGTGGAAATGGCTGTTTTGCCTGATTCTGTGAATCTAGGGTTACTGTTTTTCATAAATTTTAGAAGTCTTACATAGTACCTCTTGTAATAACTGCCTCAGATTTATTTTCTCTTTTTCTGTCTCTGAATTCCAGTTAAACATGTGTTAGGACTTTACATGATGAAATGGTGTCTCCTACCCTCTGGTGTATAGCTCTGCCTTTTCCCCCCTTTATAATATATTCTGGTTCATTTCTCCTAAACTAGTTTCTAGTTCACTACTTCTCTATTTTTCCCATTTGCGGACATCTGTGTCCAATTTTTTTTTTTTTAAATATTAGCTGCTGTATGCACTTTCCTTCTAGAAGTCGTTTTTGCTTCTTTTTCAGATCGGCTGTTGTTTATTTTCTCTTACCTCTAGGTAATTCCCATCTTAGTATTTATTTAAACAGAAAAAGTTGGCTGTTTCGTAATGTTTGATCATTTCAATCCCAGGTTTGTGGGAGTCTGTGTTTAACGTCTATCTTTTGTATTTGTTCTTTCTGGGGGTACCTTGGGTGCGTGGCACCATCCATTGCACTAATATTTGCTCTGGGGGGAATGTTTGCGGAACGCCTGTCTCCAAAGCGTAAGATGAAAGACAACCCATCCTAGGGAAGCCTTGAACCTGCTTCTGGAAGAAACCCCTTTGCAGCAGGTCCAGGCCTTCTGCTTCCCTGGCTGCACAACCGTCTTGGCTCACCCCCTGGCACAGTCTATCAAGGAAGGTTTTGTTCGTCTTCCTTGCTTTGGTTTTCCATGCTCTTTTCAGAGCCCGTTGCAAGCCTGTACCTGCCGTGCACCAGAATTGTGGGAGTTGTGGGAATACCAGTTCCAGTTTACTGTTCTTCTGACAGTGTAGATTTGGGGAATGCCCCCTTACTGTGAGGCAGGATCTTCTCTATGGCGTCTTAGCTAGAGTCGCCCAAGGAGGACACAGACCAAAGCTGCCTTCAGCGGAATTGAAGGATTGGTGCCATCAGGACAGAAAACCCTTTGGGCACAGTGATGTACCATTTAGATTTCATTCCTCAGAATTTTCCCAGGCAGCATTTCACTGTCTTTTCAGCTTTTCTAGATCTTAATATTCATGGAAAATATGTAATTATCTAGCATATTAGTTGTTTTCCTCATTCTGAAAAAGGAGCTCTCTTAACTCCAAGGTTGGGACTTTTAACTGACCTGCGTCTGTGTGTTACTGACTATCCTATTATTTTTCTTTCATGCTGTGTTCCACCCACCATAATTGTTCAATATTTTTTCCTGATAAACCCACATGTTCTTATAAGGGTCAATTCAAAACTAAAATCTACAAGAAGTCAGCATGAATAATGCTTTCTCCAGCAAAGCTAGTTAAAACTTAGTGTCAAACTCTTTACAAGTCATACAGAAACAGGGTTTCACACTTGAAAATTTAGGACTGTAATGTGTTCGAACCTTTCAGGACCTTGCATTCCTTTTAAATCACAAGATGCGAGAATTTATTAGAGCTTGATGTGCAAGTGATGGCGTGCTTAATATGTTATATGAGAATGGTATCCTCTAATGCTCCCTGGACCAACATAAAAACAAAAAGTTGCATCTCATTGGAACTGGCGAAACACAAAAAAATTTTAATAAATAAGAATTATGGTCCAATAAAATTTATCATTATGTGAGGGATTGGGATAGCACTAAATGTCTTTGGAAACTCATATTATTCTTTTGCTCTTTCTGTTTCTATTCCATTCCACCATCATAATGAATTCTTTAGATATTTCTTTGGGGGATTTTAAAATCTAAACTGCCCCCAAATCTCCTTTTCTCTAAAACTACTCCAGGATTAAACTTTAAGATTATTTTTCCTTTTCACGATTGGACACTTACACATACTGATGGTTTTTACACTGTGCAGAAATGTACAAGGACTCTTCTGGCTCTGATCTTCCGTTTTCCACGGTATGTTTGGTACCAAGTGCTGCCCCTGCCCTGTCTGCAGCCCCTGAGCCATTGCAGGTCCCACGCACACCGGTGCTGTTTCCGACTGCCAGAACCTGTGAGCCTGTCTGAAGGTGCGTGCTGTCCCCGTGAGCCTGCTCCTTCCTGAGCCAGGCTGCAAATGCCAAGGTGTTTCCACCGCCTGAATTCGCACTAAGCCAACGAGCCAAAAAAATTCTAGATGATCTTTCTCAGCTAGGTTCATAACTTGGTCCTTACAGATTTCATGATCCTGGTGACAATGTTGTTTTAGAGCTAAACCCCTATTCTCTTATCTTGTGTTAAAGATTTTGGAATGGAAAGTTCTAAGGTGGCCAATGGACTATTTTCTAAAGGGGTATGTGTGTGTGTATGTGTAGATGAGTTAAATTAAATGTGGAAATCTCTCTAGTCTCTCTATGAGATAATCTGAATTTATTTTCCATAGGCTTCCCTAACACCCATGGCAGCAGCAACACATCACCCTTATTTGAATCCTCTTGGCTGGCATTTACTCTACGTCCATCACTTGATCTAAAATCAATGCCCATGTCTCTAGTCACCTGTTCTGAGATGCTATTCATTAAGTTTTAGCAGGTGAAATCCAACTTGCTCTCATTACAAATGGATGAGTGCAGGCTTACCTGGCCGTTCAGTTCTTTTTTTCCCCTTTCTCTCACAGAGAACCGTCTTGGAACATTTAAACAGAAAGCAGGCCCGATGAAACATAAGCCACTCATTTTTGGCGTGCAAAATGCCCAGTGTGTAAACGTGGCCCCTGAGAGAGGCCAAGGCCAGCTTACAAACAGAGTTTTCACAGGTAAACCGTTGCTGTTTCACCTCGAGGAGACAGTAAAGCCAGGCTAGCTCCTCTTTATCAGCATGAGAGGGATGTCATCTGTCACCCCCAGGGCTTACCATGTTTATAATGAATGCTGGTGGCAATGTCACTGGGACACTTTTGACGCTGCGAAGCCTTAGATCTCTCTGAGGTAGGGATCTTATGTGGAGAGACCCCACTGGAAGCAGCGTCTTTGTAGGTCCCTCCCATCGCTGTAGGTACTGAGAGGGCTTTCTGCGTCTCAAACCATCTTTGAGACCGACATCAACCCAGGCAACTCCTCCAGCTTTCAAATCAGTGCCCATTTCAAGCTTTTCCAAGAGCACTCAAAACAGACATACTTAAAAATGGATTTTCTTTCATTTCTGCAAAAGTATTTTCTTTAAATATCACCAAGAAATAATAATAAACAAACAATAAAACAATGATAAAGTGAAGCACCTCTGCCCTCACACCCAGAGATTGCCGTCTGTTGTGTGTATTCCTCGAGGCTGGGACCTTAGTATATGTGTGTGTCTTTACAAGATACTCATTTGACATGTGCTATTTTCAATCTTTTCCAGATAACATTATATGATTTGCATCTTCTCATATGAATAAATATTCTTTTACAAGTTCATTTTTTGGTAGTTGAACAGGAGCCCCTGTTGTGGCTAAATTACAATTTATTTAACCAAGTCTGTTGTTGTGCTGTAAGACTTACTTTTTTTTTTAATCTTTTTTTAAAATTTAATTTTTAATTTTTAATTTAAAAATTTTACCTATTTAAAAGGCTATGGTGAATATCCTTGCATATATAGGCTGATTATTTGGAAATTTATTGGTTTTTTTTTAAGTTTCTCAAGCTCAAGTATTACGTAAACACAGAAAACTGTACATTATATAGCTCAAGGGATTTCTACCCAGTAAACATAGCTATGTAACCAGTGAGCAGCAGCCCATCCCAAAAACCCTCTTGCATCCTTATCCAATCATGACTCATTCTCCAAGGGCAATATAAGTCTAACTTCTGACATCACACAGATGATTGTGTGTACTTTGGAACTCTTCAAAAGAAGTCATACTTTACAGTCTCTTTGATGCCTGGCATCTTCCCCTCAACACTACGCCTATATTATTTAGGGATCAATAGATACTTTCTTTAAGGTACAGACAGAAAATATTTTAGGCCTTGCAGGACACACACAGACTCCACAGCACGTACTTGGTGTGTATGTGTTTTACAATCCTTAAAAATAAAAAAATTGTCCTCAGTTTTCAGGCCCTGTAAAAACAACCCTCACACCAGAATTGGCTCATAATGCAGTTTCTGGGCCCTGTATACAGGACTGAATTATATGAATATATCACGCTTTATTTACCCGTTTACTCTGGATGGACATTTGATTCTGGTTTTTGCTTATTAAAGAATTGTGCAAATATGAACATTCTTGTACATGTCTTTGATGAGTATGTTTGTTTGGATCTGTGGGGGAAAACATGAGAATAAGATTTCTAGTCATAAGTTGTATGTGTTCTACTTAAATAGATGCAGCCCAGTGTTTTCCAGAGCAGTTTCACCATGTCACAGTCTTACCTGCAGAGCCTGATAGTGCCGATGCATCCTTGCTAACAGTGGGATCGTGTGCCATTTCATTCTAAATTTTAACCAATCCAATATGTGTGCAGTGGTATTGCATGTGGTTTTAATATTAATTTCACAATAACTTGAGTACCTCGGTCTTATATCAATTGTCCAGTTTTATGTCTTCTGTTATGATACTGTGCAAGAGTTTTGACAATTTTGGGGGGGTGTCTATACCATTTGATTAATTTGTAGGAGTTATTTATATATTGTGGGTTTACTGGATATATATATATATCTATATATTATATATAGATCATTATATATTATATATAGATCATTATATATTATATATTATATATAGATCTATATATTATATATAGATCATTATATATATATATAGATCAGGGTTTACTGGATATATATATTTTTTCAAATCTTTTCTCCCATTCCATGGCTTGTCTTTTTATTAATGGTGTCCTTGGATAAACAGAATTTTTAAAATTTTTAAAAAAATTTAATGTCGTCTTTTTACCAATAATATTATTTGTAGTTAGCACTTTTTGTATCTTTCAAATATTTGACTGTTTCAGGGTCATTAAGATATTTGCCCCCCACCCCAAACTCTTTTTTTTTTTTTTTTACCATTTACATTCATCTCTGATATTATTTTGGAATTGGAATTATTTTTTGTATGTAGTTCAAGGTAGGGATCAAGGTAGATTTCTCCCCTATTTGGATAGACAATGGACCCAGCACTATTTAGTGAAAATACTGTTCTCTGCTACACAGTAGTGTCACCTTGGATGGAATTCAGGTCACTGCACATAAGTGGGTCACTTGCCGTGGTCTCTATCCCATTTGTCTGTTTGTCTGGTATTATTTTAAGGATCTTTAAAAAAAATCAAAAGCCATTAAAGAAATAGGTACTTCCAGTTTTATACTGTTCATCTTTAAGATGGACAGTTAACAGGTTTTCTTACAGCCTGGCATCACAGAAGTGCTCATATACAGGAGAGTGTGACAAAAATTCAAAGAATGTTAAAGTTTGGTTTGTATTCTTCATCAACAGGCAGAAAACTAGATGCTCTGGAGATATTAAGAATGATAGAAGACACAATGATAAATATCAAAATGGGGGATGTTATTTGGGGAGAGCATTGAGTTGGTTTTTGTCCATGCTGGGCTCCCCTTAAATGACATGGTCTCCGGCAAGACCTTTGGTGATTTAATCACATGTTGTTGTATCACCCTAATTGCCTGGTTATAACTTGCCACTATTGGTATTTTCCTTGTTGACTTGTAAATTTATTTATGATTCATTGCTTTAGACCATAAACTCCTTGAAAGAAGAAGCATTTATCCGTTACTCAATAGCATTTCCTGCAGTGCTTAAAACCTCCCCTTTCCTCTCATAAGTGTTCAGTAGACATTTATTGAATGAGTGGATGTGAGACCATCAAAGAGGATTTTTGTTACAACTAGTGAAGCTAAATAACTGAAACCAACCATTCTTGGCCTCTATTTTCTATGCAGACATCTTGCTGAAACAGAGTAGCTTTAGAGGGCAGTAAAAACTTTAAAAAAATTAGGAAGTCAAGATTCTGCCTTTGACTTAGGTGAGAACTCATTACATGATTAAATTATTATCATAATGTATTTATAAAATGGAAGAAGATTAAACATTCTCACTTGCTGAAAGAAAACACATCTTTCATGACAGCGCCATCATCAAAAGTTTAACGGATAGTTAACTCTGTTCCTTTCTGTGCATTTGTGTGAATTTGCTCCTTACTTACAACATAACCCGGCAATTCTCAAAAAAAAACAAGCGGGAACCATGGTCACAGAGAGTTTGAATGTACGTGGAAATGGATGTAAAGGTAGGAAAGAAAAATCAGGCCTAGCTGGAATCAAGATTATTATTACTCAGTTAAAAGGCACCGTTGAAATTGTATTCTTTGTAAATTAAAGAATTCAGCATATATTAACATAAACCAAATGTTCCTAGAATTAAAAGGTTGTCCAGATTTCATTAGCTCAGAGCCAGCATCTGCTTATGTGGAAGGAAGTGGCATGACTGGGTTGTTTTATTTTTTTAATTGATGGAAGGGTTGTTCTGCTAACAAGTGAAAGACCTGCCCGACTAGAACACTGTGTGTGTCATAGGTAGGTGGCCAGGCTTGGTGTTCCTGGGACAGTCCTAACTTAGCAATACATGCATTGTTCTGATGTAATTGTTCATCAGACCCTCTTTCATTCTCAAAACTGCTCCAGTTTGATAAGTTCCTTTTGTATCTGTCTCTAGACAGTCTGGACAGGTCTCCTGGTCATGGTGAAGCCCCTCCTAGCAAACACACAATGATAGCAAACCCTCAGGAAGAGTTCCAGTCACAAAGAACAGCAGCTTTTGCGAGGCTGGGGCTGGTCCTTTCCCGCCTGGCATCTAGCAGGGTCTGCAGGATTTTCACAAGTTATAAGCGAAGGCTGGTTATAGGCGGAGAAGGGTCAATATCTGAGTTCACCAAACCACAGAAGATAGTTGGTAATTAGGGAAATTAGTTCTCAGTTGCTTTCTCAACTCTGGTGGGAGCTTAGCGACGGCCAGACTTGTTTTGGCAGCCAACTCAACAGAGCTGCGCACAGGCCAACACATTTAAAAGCTCCAGGAAAAAGAAAAGAAAAGCTTATTTTTCTCTTCTCTCTCTACCACATACCACACTTCTGGGAGTCTGCAATATCTTACAGAGCACCTTATTCAATCTCAATTTAAATAGAACTTTCCACCACTTCCCAAGAGAGAAACAGCAACGAACTAGATGAGGATGAGAGAAACTGGAGGAAAGTAATACCCCGTATCATTTGGTTAATCTATTCTTGTTTATTAATTTATTGCATGGAACAGTAAGTTTAATGGGTTTAACTTTGAAGTGGAAAAGAGGCCCCTAAGGTGTACTTTCAAAAAGTGCAATAATGACTTTAGGAAGATCTAGGACAAGGAACGTATTTCATATTTTAAGTTATTTTTCAAGGCTTGCTTTAACCTTCATCTTCAGATTTATTATTTTGCATCAGCCAAAATAAACTACCACC
This sequence comes from Mormoops blainvillei, assembly GCA_004026545.1. NCBI lineage: Eukaryota > Metazoa > Chordata > Mammalia > Chiroptera > Mormoopidae > Mormoops > Mormoops blainvillei. Next base: position 237,654 of record PVJD01000039.1, read on the forward strand.
ATAAGAAACCTTATTATTAAAAATCAGAAGTTTCCTATATTTATTAGTTTTAGTCATAAAATTGCTATTAGAAATAGCATACAGATGAGTCTGATATCCATAAAATCATTGAAACATAACCTGACATTTACTACCTGTGGCACATAATTGCACTCACATGCTCCCAGATGCTTTTATTTCTGTCACCAAATAATTATTTCCAGCAAGTTGTGCTGCATTTTCAGAAGTGGATTTTTAATTTCCTCACTTCTTTTGTACTTCCAATATTGAAAAAGAAATAATTTCATGAAAGATTCTTCATGGACAAATGTCTGCTTGGAGTATTACACCACACACTGTTTTGTTTTTGTTTTTAAATTATTTTGATTTTTCAATAATTTTACATCTTTTTTTGTTTATGCTAGAAAACCTACCAAACTGTGTAACAGTAGTTAATCACTGATGTCTTGACTTATTGATATATCTGCGTCTGTACCACAACTTTTAACATAAATACAGTAAACCTCAAATTCACATGGATTGAAAACAAATGCTTAAAATACTATTTTTATAATTTTTGTTGGTTTTTTAAATTGTTTTTTATTTTGTCTCCTCACCTTATAAACCCACAATATATTTTTTAACAGTTTTGAGACTCTTAAATGCACAGGATGTGTATTTTGATGTAAGTTTGCTGAGCTGAATTTTTAAATAACACACTGAGTATGGTGTAAATGAGTGATTGTAATATAATTATATTATATTATAAATTAATAACAAATTATTGTTTTAAACTATAAGCTATATATAAAGCTATATATTGTTTTAAACTGTGAACTACATATAGTTTAAGACAATAATGTAGTTTACAACAATGCTATTATCTAGCACAATGGTAAGAATTAAAAAAATACAGCTAATACTATAGCACATACAGGATTATATTAAACAGAGATAATGCACAAAATGTTAATGCAATTAGCATTGCATTAAGTAAATGCTAATTTCTTTCTATTATTTAAAATTATTTTTTGCTAAATTTTATTTTTATAATAAAGATATAATTTTACTAACTAATATGAACCCACTTTATTCCAAAAAGATTAGTTGGTCTTAAGTAAATATTAAAAGTCATTTTGCTACATTATAAGAGAAAAATAGGTAAGTATAAAGGAGAATAAAATTTTATATATATATATGTATATAATATATCACATACCACTGTTTTAAACAAAAAGGGATTGATTATGCTTCTTTACTTATAGAAAGCAAAAATTTCTCTCTGGCTTATCTCACTTCTGTTTCTCACACTTACCCCTCATAAAAGACACTTTTTTGTTTGCATTTTGTAAAATGCCGTGATAAATCTGAGAAACCAAACTTTAGCGATGCAGATACAAATTTTGCCATCAAACAATTAGACTGAAAGTGAAAAACCCAGAAGTATAAGGATGACATTAATAATAGAGGTATATAAAAAGTGAAAGCCTATTTGAACTATTCCATTTCATTCAGTTTATGTGCTCCTGGGGTCACCAAAAAGGGGGTTTTATAGTTATTTTTCTTAAGATGATGGACATACAGATTGTAGTAGGGGGAAGATTTTTCAGGATTTTTTGTATGTACATGTGTTTCCCGATATTTGACTTATATTTCAAATGCTTTATTTTCTCTTAAGAGAATGCCTTTTGTAAAACTCAGATTTAAACAATTAGACTAATGACTTAAAATATGGGAACCTAAAGGATGTTCTTGTTTGCTACCCAAGTTAAAGTTCAAAATACTCCTGTCAAGCTTGAAGAGCCTCAGGATAGATAACCAAGTGAAATACTGGATGAGGCTTCGAAATGACTCCCCCTCACCGAGAGCACCTTCATTCCGGGGCGCACACACGGGCTCTCATGTGCATGGGTTTGTGGATGAGTTAAAGCTCTTCCCATTGTCCTTGGAAGCCTTAGGACTCTTAGCTCCTCATGTATAATCCTTTTGTGGAAGGGGAGCAAGGTTGTGGCTTAGACTTTCCCTGCAGCAAACTTGAGCTTGATGGCTAATGAAGTGAAATGTATACTTTCACAGGGTTCGACAAGGATTTGTTGAATACCTACTATGTGATAAGACACTGGAGTTCTATCATGAACAAAACCGGGTCTCCAGGTAGAGAAGATTAGCCAGATAACTTCAGCTGAGCTACACATATCCTAAATATTTAGGAGAATATTCAGCAAGCCTCCAGAGAGAGCTCCGCCTGCCCGGCGAGAGCCGCCTAGACCAGCCAGGCACCCCCTCTCGAGCTCAGCCGGGCCTGGTGGGGCCTTCACCTAAAAGGGTGAGCAGTGTCGTCTACTTTGTACAGACTAATCTCACACTGGATGGAAATGCCTTTTCTTTGGGCCACTTTCCTGATTAAAGGCTTTGTTCTGGGCTGATCTGATAGGGCACAACCTGAGTTTCTTATCTTCTTTAGGCACTCTTTATCTTTTCCTAGAATTAAGTGAGAACTGTCCTGGAGCTGTCACTGTGTGTCTGAAGGGATTTCAAAATCCTTGTTATCTGGGAAGGAGTAACTGGTAGTCTGGAATACTATATACCAGTATAGATAGGAAACCAAAGAAAAGATGTCTGTCTGCCTGTCTGTCTCTGTCTCTCTGTCTCTGTCTTCCCCTACCCCCGCGTTTTGTAGAGATGACTTGAGGTCTCTAATTACCATTGATGCAACTAGAAGGTTGTTCTTACTTCAGATGATATAATTTTTTTAATCTTTTAAATTGTAGCAATACTGTATTGTACCCAACAGAGCTGGAGGTTTCTAGTGTTGTTGCCACCATTACAATTTAAAGTCAGTTCTGAGAATGATATTTACCACAATGATCTGTTGTTCCTTGCCACTTAGGAATAGGGACACGCTAAATCCTTTCATTTGGAATCAATGGAAATTTTACTTTGCGGAAGGGAAAAGATTTTTCAATGCACACAAAGCGTGCGCAGCAAAACAAAAATGCTTTTAGACGAGGCTCAAAGGGTTATTTCTCATTATTTTCGACATCCCTCTTTCCACCGAAACAAGTCACAGGCATATCTACAGTTGATCAGTTGACAGATCAGCAATTCTATTAAGATGAAAACTAACCTTGGAAGTGTTTAGAAGGAAAAGGGTGTCCTTTGATTTATTGTGCCATTTTATGCTGTGCCGTTACTTCCCTTTCAGCTATTCAGGCTATGTTGAGTGGAAACAGCCAGCATTTTTAATAAAGTGCTTCATTCAAACCAAATATTAACCGGGAGCATTTTAGAAGAGCCATCTGATTAAAGTAAATGAAATAAAGATCATCTAGTTCTACTCAATAATGGAGAGTAAGGCAGAATGAACAGAAGACAGCAACGTTCTTGTAATGACAAACTACACTGTCATTTCCTCTTAGTGCAAACTCAGGTCTGGGTGTTTTTCTCAGAAATTATCGGGACATTTGCTTTTTAGTCGGTGGCAATGCGTTCTAGTTATCTTCCATCTTGCTAAACATTATTATGAGTGATAGGTAGTTCGTTTGTATATTTCGGTAAAGTTATTTTGAAAATGATTTTTCATTTTGCCTAAAGTTAGAACTGATAACTATTTCGTATAATGTAAGCTTTGAAGTTTAGTTAAAAGTTAAGTATTCAGATGTCCTTGCATTTCAAAATATCCTCATAATTTCTCTGTTGTATTTCTGATATCTCATAATCCACTTTTCTCAACATGTTCTTCTGCAGCCTCTAAATAAGATAGAAGATTTTGGGGAAGGGTTTCTACGGCACGAAGAAATAGAAGTTGAAAGGAAAAACTGATAATATTAGATAGCCTTTGGCACAGAATTATCTTAAAATTGCAAACTTCTCCTTTAAACTTTAATGTTGGACATTCTATTAACTAACTCAAACATAATAGTTAATTAATGTGCAGTCTTGATTTAGATAGTTTTAACTTACATAATATTTAATTACTATATATTTTGATTTAGATAGATTTAACTTATAAAAGCAATACTGCTTTAGAAACTTTCCATTTTTAGTATTAAAAATTGTGCTGGATTTCTATTAGTGTCTATCTTAAAACATATTAAATGTGATTTTTCTTCTGTAATAAAGTAGTTATTTCAAATTTTGAAACACTTATTTGTTTCTTAGCCCTTCTAGAAATTAAAGTTTTTATTACTTTAATTATTAATCTTAAAAACTATCAAAAAATTGTAGGATCTGGTGGACAGAAGGGGGCAATTGCACAGCTCCATTAGGAAAAAACAAGAGAACACTGGAAAATGAGAGAACTTTGTAAGACAGAGTAACAGTGGTTGACCTTGGAAATCATTGCATTGGGAGAAATGAGAAGACATGTAGAAATATTATAGTGGATAATAAACCCAAAGATGTTAAAGTTGTATCTTTACCCCTTGTCAAATGACAATAAATTTATTTGTTATAACCTATATTTATGCCTATATTTAATTAAATGTTTAGAAAGGAGTAGAACTTTGTTAACATATAAGGATAAAGCATGTTGCTTAAATGCTTGGTTCATTTTTGGACTATTAATATATTTTACTTGGTATTGTGGTTTACATGTTTTTAATGGAGCTTTATAAATAACATGTTATAAGTGTTCATGATTTCAGGGTGTTCTGTCCCTTGGATGGCTAGATTTTGCTTTGATCATATCGCTAAAACCACAATATCAACAAAGATTCCTAAAGTATACGGATCAAGAAAGAGTCACTGGTGTGATTGAAGGTGGTAAAAATAAAGTGCCATACTGATGACTGCAAAGTGAAATGAGAGCTTCCTTCCACCTACCCATGAATATTTTTATCACTGTGTTCTGTAGGACATAAAGCTGGAGAAGTAAATCAAAAAGTATCCTGTGCAATTTATAAATGAAATGAACTCTTAAAATAGAAGAGGGACGGTAATTAATAGGATAAAACGACCATCTCCCTGATTACCACTCTGCCACCTCTGTCTACGTGTCTGTGCCTTGCCTTCGGCCTGTGTCCTTTAAATCCACAGAGCTAACCGGTGGGCTGCCTGTCCTCTGCCTGTGTGTAAAATCTATCTCCGTCTATAATTATAAATAAGACACTTTTCCAAAAGCTTGTGCATACACTCACATGATTTTTTCATATAACCAATCTTACAACTTTCATATTTTCGCGGTATTCACTCTTTTTTCATAGCAAAAAGGGACCGCATGGAATACATTTTTTACACAAGTATAATTAACAGTTACCTTTCCTACTTGCATTTCTTTTTCTTCATTAGCATCTCTCAAAACCAGTAAACTGATGTAGTTTAGTTTCAGAAGGTAATGCCATATTGAGAAATGGAAAAATATCTAAGGCCAAACGAAAGGTGCTGAGGAGACAAATTCATTACAGTTTAAGATGCTGAAGGCTATAAATAAAGTTTTTTTTAATGGTAGAAGAGTAGAATGCTCAATATAAAAACTCTCATTTATTTCAAACATGCTATCAAATACAAAATGTGGAAAGAACTTAACATTTGCCTCCTATCAGACAGATCCTTAAATATGCTTGTGAATGGAATATGGAAAAATTTAAACACCAATTCCTCACCCGATGGTCTCCTAAAATTCTCATTATTTGGCTTTTAAACTTACTCTTTTACTTTTTAAAAAAAATACAGCTCTTTAGTCGCATTTTTCCTTTGAAAGCAAAGTCATTTAACACAAACCAAACAGCCACAGGATGTCAAATACTGAGAAACAGCGATGACTGAGTCAGGGCCGAGTCACTTCTGATGTGCTGTGCAGACGGCCCGGGGTAACAGACGCTAAACTGAAGACAACAGTGTTCAGTGGGCAGAGTGCAGAACAGCCCGGGGAAGCCCAGTCATTATATAACAAAATGGCCACATGTGTTTATGTTCTTGCCAGGTTGTCCCTGTCTTATCATGGGCTGGATGTCAGTGATCTTCATATTAGGCACTTTAATTTTGTCAGAGGCTTTGGTTCTGTGATATTTACTTTGGCTTAATTTTAGCATGGTACAATTTATGAAGACCTTTTAAAATTTATTTTAAATTTCTAATATGGTTTGAAATTGCTATGTGAATACAGTGCCAACTCAAAGAATATATTGCTGGCATTTTTATGAAGCATAGTTAGTGAAATTTCAAAAAGTCAATTGCATATAAAATTTAAACCTTTGAAAGAAAGACTAAGAAATTCAATCAAATTAAACACTTTCTAAATCAAAGAATGCTAAGATATGATGGTAATAGGAAATATTACATGGGATATTAATATATATTGATCATGAGTTAAGTTAAAGTGGTGGTTTTTATTCAACCATAAAATATTAAATTATTGTTCATCTATATAGACTTTAACTTAAGCTATATAAAATGATAAATTCCAGGGTGAAATAAAGTAGATTTTTCACAGGATCAAATATATGGGACAGATATTTTGAAATGTAAAATGTTCCATATATTTTTAGTGGTAGAGATTTTGATATCACCAAGCTCGAAGTGCAGGTGACAGAGAAGAGCCATTATATGGGGAAGGATAACCAAGCTCGGTCTGCTCAGATAGTATTGGTTATGTTTTTATTGGAATACCTTAGGAAACCTTTTTCACTCCACACATCCCCATGTTTCCCACTAATTGGGCTAATATATTTAATAAAATGCCTGTCGTTTGGATTTTTTTTCCTGTACTTGGGAAAAGGATGCCCAAAGACTTAGGACTTTGAACAACATGTGCTTCAATGAATGAAACAGAGTCTCTGTGCCATTAGAGTATCAGGGCCACATTGCAGAGTTTTCTCCGAATTTCTCACCCAACTCTCATATGTGTATATATTCCCTGGTCTTTGGGGAAATTTGACATTTATCTAGGAATAAATATTTTACTCCCATAATTATCTGCTCAAACTAGGTTTAATTTTTCACTGTTTCAGATCACTGTGCTGTTAAGAACTCCTGTACCTCTCCTTCCAATTTTACACTCTGTGAAGAAACTCGTTTTATCAATTTTATACCTTGTGAAGGACCTATTTTCCTCCTTCCTGCTTGTGTGGGGTCAAACATTTGACATTTGCATCCTGATAATGTATCCATACTGCAAAACCCACATTCAAATGCTGTTAAACATTTTGCCTCAAACGTCAAGAACCCTGTGGGTTTTCCATTAATTGTCCTCACTTCTGCTCCAAGCTGTCCACCTCTGAAGGGTTTTAATAGTATCTTTAAACCATACAATCAGCATTCTTTCCTCCATCTCTGGCCTTGTCCCTCCTGCACTGAACATTCTAGCCTCCCCAGTATTAGTTCCAATCCCAGGTAATCTTTTCAGCAGGTGAAGTGAATTAAGGGCCCTAAATAAACTCAGGCATGTCTACAATTTTTTTTTTTTTAATTTCAGGAGAGGCCATAATTTCCGAAACTATTAAGCATCTATGAAGTTTGCTGAAACCCAAATCCCCAGCCTGATTCTCAGCTCCAACCATGCCCAGTAAATTTATCTGATGCTCCACAACTCTGCACACTCTTTCTGTAAAGTATTCAAGTTTCAGCAATCAGGCTCTCCTATGCTATGACTCAGATACCACGGCCATTTCTATAACATCTAACTGAAAGAGAGAGGACATTCTAATAACTCTCAATGCTTAGACCAGGACTGACTGACTGCCTTTACAGCTGCAAACGTGAAACAATCCGAGCTTGGAGTTTTCTTGGTCAGAAGGTGTTTCATATGAATTTCATTTCTTTAAAAGGTGTTGGGCTTTTCAGGTTATCTACCTGTTCTTGAGTGTGGTTTCGTAGTTGGAATGTGTCCCTCTTTACAGATACCTGTTTTTTTCCTAGACTAAGGATCAATTTGTTGACATCTGATACATTAAAAAAATTTTGCAGATTTTGGGGTGTTTTCTGTAAGTCTAAGATCGATACTCTTTCCAACTTTCTACATCCTGTGTTGAAGTCAAAAGTACATCAGTTTCCTTCTGAATGTTTATCCACAAGGTTTTAAAACCCTTCTGTAAGGATCAGATTTAATAAGCATTTGTTCATTCAAGAAGCGTTTACTGAGCACTTGTGTGTGGGAGGTGGTATCTGGGAGGCAGAAGTGACTAAAACAATGTCATAAGGATTTTGAAGCTCGTGTTCTCAGCCAGATGGGGAACAGGTCTTGTATGATTCGGTGGAGCACTGTAATGACTGGCTTTTAGTCGGAGGGTTATGTGCAGGAATAGTAAGGTGTCGAGTACAGAAGTAATATGAACTGACTTTCATTTTAAAAAGCATCACTCCAGCCACTGGGAATAGACTGGGGTATTGGGTATGAATGGCATAATCAAATTGTCATGCCATTTAGTGAGGGTGACCTTTAAAGAAGATTTCTCCTTTGAGTCCAATTCAGAGTTCTTGCTCCCTTCCAGGAAAATTGTATTTAATTGTCAAAAATGAAGCATGACTTTATTCTACAATTAATGGGACTTAAAATGCTAAACTGCAAATCATGATGGCTTAAACTATCCACCAGTAAATTTTGAAAAATATTCTCATATAATTCATACAATCAACTTCTTTGTGAGGTCCCTGCTTTGTCATTAATCACATTCGTTTGGAGCATCTTGAAACCAACACTTCCCATTCTTTTCAATTTTCTTCACCTTATATTCCCTATATTTCTCACTCAACCAGATCATAAAATACTTGAGATTAACATTCTGTAGCTTGAAGAAAAAAAGAGTAACAGACTTGGCTTTTTAAAATAAACATTCTGCTACCCATTTCCTTACCTCCTCCCTCAAAGTAGACCACCGGTTTGTGAAACCTACTGTAACTCCAGCTTTCCGTTACCCTAACCTGCAGTTTGTCTGTGTGGCGATGCCACTAGGAGGAAGCTGTCCCCTTGTGCTGTGGCAGGGACCAACCAAAAGTTATAGCTGCTCATATTTTGAGAATAATACTAATAAACATTATGCACATGTTCCTGTCCGTATATCAATTTTTTATTGATTTTTTTGGGAGAGAGAGAAATATCAATTTATCAATTTATTGTTCCACTTATTTATGTATTCATTGATTGATTCTTATATATGCCCCGAGAGGGAATTGAATAATCTAAACATCAGATTCATAAATTCCTTTATCCACAAAAATGATTAAACTTTTCGTCTTTTATGTTTCTGACTGACGATGACTCCTATTCCCAAATAAAACCCCCAGATGCAGGTATATTGACCATCTATTCATTTCTAAGTTGTGAATGCCAAAATCGTGCCTAGAACAACAGGCTTCAATTGCGTTTTTGTTGCAGAATGACTGAATGAACCGTGGTCACGAAGTATTTGAACAGTCTCTTCTTGTGTCCTATATGGACGATGAATGTGGTTCCTTGAACTCTGTACCGAGATAATTTGTAAGTGGCTCATACTGAGTATGTCTATAACTGAATTCATTTCCTCCAGTTTTCAAATCTGGTCCTTCTGCAGTGTCGTACTGTAGTTACCATCCGTCGGCCTCCTTGAGCCAGAAATTTGGGGGCCATCTTTGACTCTTGAGTCTTCTTCTTCTTTTACTTTGATCATTTTTTTATTGTTACTCTATTACAGTTGTCTCAGTTTTCCCCTCTTTGCCCTCCTCTGCCCATCCCACCCACCCACTCCAAGCAACTATTTACCAAATGCATGATTTCTACACCTTATCCTTCAAGCCCTTTTGATTCTTTGCTTCTCGATCAATGCCATCACGTTGAAACTATCGGTCTCTTTCTAGGAGACTGCAGTAGTCTCTAGAAACAATTACCCAGGCGGCGCGGTCATTCCATCTCCGTTTCCCACAGTCTGAGACATCGCTAAAGAGATTCACATCTGTCGTCGCACTTCCTTGTTTAAATCATGTTGGTATGTAGCCACCGCTTTGAAAATAAAGGCAGAATTTTATATTATGTCCTGTGAAGTCCTGCCTGATCTAGCCTCGCACCTATCATCTCACACCCGATGCTGCTTTGGTGTTTATTGTCATCGTCCAGCTGTGTTACTTCTTCTAGTCCCTGCGGTGGGCCACCAGTTGCACCAATTTGATGCCACTTTAGTTATGACCCTGCACTGTACCTACTCGACCCTCCACTCCACTTTCCTTTTGTCCATTTCACAGCCTCTCTTTTGGGCAGAGCTGTATTCACTTTTTAGGTCTTAGCTTAAACATCTTGTTTTTGTTTGTGTTCATATGTGTGGTAATTTTTGGTTTTATTTTACCATATGAACCAAATGTGTGATTCCTATACTCACTCCTGGAGTACTATGTACTTTCCTTTGCCACACATTTCACTACTAATTATTTTACTTTTAATGTATTTAATACCCGCTTTGATACTGTAAGTACAGAGAGGTTGTGGACAGTGTCTGTTCTGTGCAGTGATTTATCCCAGCTCTCACCTCAGGGTTTGGGACACAGTGAGCAATCAATAAATATTTGTTGAATAAATAAATTGATAAATTTAAAGTTAACTTTTTGAACACAACTGAATTTTTCTTTTCAGGTAGAATGTGAATAATGTAAACACTACTCATCCTATAATAATGATTCAGATTAATTATAAATATCATATATTTCTGATCTGACATTTTAATGATAAGTGTGACTACATTTTCAATGAATTGGTTTTAATATTTTACAGAAAATATCTAACCAGAATTCAGTTGAAATAATATAACATTCCATTTATAGGAGATTGGAACTCCAATCTAACTAGATACCACTTGGGTTTTTGGGGGGGAGAGGGGAATGTACTACCTCTGTGAAGCATTCAGTTTTTCCTTAGAAAATATAACTTTCATACATAAGAATTATCTCTAAGGACCTTTTACTAGCCCTTGTAGAGGCTTTGGTGTTTTTAAAAATTGTTTAAAAGTATTTTCTTCCAATATTTGATATTCAGGAGCTATTTCAGTTCCAGTGCATATATTTGTGTTTCTAATTACAATGAAGTCATGGAGGCAAAAGGACTTCAGTGGTAACAGAGAAAAACCAAGTAAAAAATTGCAGAAAATAATTACAAATAAGCATACTTAAGAAATCAAAACACTTTAATAGCTAGACTAGGGCAAACTATCATATTTAAGTGTTTGTATTGTAAATAGGACCTGCAGAGTGCATTTACAATATGTCCTTTTTGCTAAGGCGCCACCTGTGTTTGTACTGGGGAACAGTTATCCAAATTCCAAGATCATTAATATATGCCAAGGACTTCTCCTTTATCTGACACAACACATCACATTCTAATTAATCACCATGGAAGAAACCAACTATTCTTTTTCAGATACAGACCAATAACTCTTGGGAAAATTAAATCATTTCTCAGACAAATATCATTCCCTGCTGCTAATAATTCAGTGCCAATGAATTTTTAGAATAACAGTCAGATCATATTACATAATGTTCTTCAAGATTCTCTCTCTTATGTGTGATAGTTTTATTCTGCCTTTGAAATCAGCTTTTCTTTCAGAGTCACTTAGAGGATTGCGATCAGTAGCAAAAGGCTGTTCACAAGGCGTAGCCTGAGCTTCAGTCAGAGCTGGGAGATGGTGAAGAGTATTTGGTGCTCGCAAAGGCAAGAAGAGTGGACGGGGTGCTCTCCACAAGGAGGGCAGTGCGGGGCATTCTCCTCCTGTCATTGACATCCAGTCGCATTTTTGCCTTTGTCTTTTCACTATCACACTTTACAACATGCGAATGGCCCAACTTGCAGCAAAACTTGCAGTTCACTCCTATGCTCACCATAGTGAATGAACAGAACAAGGCAAAGGAAGAAGGTCTTTACAGGTCTAGTTACAGGAATTACGTTTTCACACTCACCTCTGTGGTGGGGAACATACAAGACGGGCAAACATCAGGCGTCTGGTAGTGTCACGACGTATGGAAATTCTTAAGTGCACACACACTCACACACAGTGAAAGTGGTATGTTTTCTGTGGCTCTCCCAATGGCCAAAACTCGAACAATTTGAGCAATTATATAAATAAAATAGTGTTGGATTATAGCTCAAAGTATGAAATAAATATCCACAAGGCTGCCTGATAGAAATAAATGATTAAAAAAATCAATATAGGGGGCAGAAGAGGCAAATCTCTCATGCACAGGAATTCCAGATAATTTACACAGATAAAACTCCACTCTAGAGGAGGGGAAGCATACACCCTGTTGTTCAAGTTTTCACTCCACATACTGAATTTCCCGTAAGAGAACATGTGGTAGTGCGGGGCCGGGGAGAAGAATTCTGGAGCAGAGAAACCTGACAGACACCACCTCAGCCAGGTCCTCATGGGGGGTGACACCATCGGTAATAAGCCATGGTGATGGTGGGCCCCCTAGATGCAGTGTGCTGAGAAATGTACTTTACATCCTCGAAACACTATTTATTCCTGAGAAAAACACCAGACAAGTCCCTAACAGAATAGAGAAGGGCCTTAGGTAAAAGTTAAAGACATCAGAATAAAATACGAACTTCAGTTCATAGTAATATATCGATACCAGTTCATTGACAATGATGAGCGTACTATACTCATATAAGAAGCTAATACTGGGGGAAGCTGAGTGGGAGGCATGTGCTAACACTACTATCTTAGCAATGTTTCTGTACATTTACAACTGTCCTAAAATTTTTAATGTACTTTGACTCAAAAGTCATATCACCATAAAAATGTGTTTTTTTCCTTAATGTCCTTTGACCCCGTAGTCATATAATCACAAAAATGTGGATTTTTATTAGCCAAAACTACCCCAAAACCAGTAGCACAAGAATATACTTAAGTGCATAGACATAGCCTAGTGTATTTAAGTCTTTACAACACTTTTCTCATAGATGTCTGATTTTTTTTCCCCTCTAGCACTTCCTAGGAGCTATTTGAAAAATTTTTAAACATTCTCACTTCATTCCACTAATTTTACATTCCAGTAGCTTCCATAGTAAATTATCTTAATTAAAAAAAAATATGGCATAGTGCATTATAATTTTGGTATGCTGAGAAAGGAAAACCCAAGCCTTTTCAGTTATTTGTTACGGAATTAGCTTTGACATCCTGTTTACACAGCAAACAATGGGGCAAAATACTCATGACTCTTTCCTGAATGGTCTAAGCCAAGATGTAATTTAATCCATATGTTTTCCACAAATGGTTCATCAATTATTGATTAGGCTTAATGAGTATCCTAATAAGCAGAACTCAAGTGGCTTCTTTAGCCCTCTGTGCCTTCCACGTCCTCATAAATTTTGGAAACGGTGACTGCTGGAAATAGATGGTGGATAGGGGCCAAGAAGCCATAATGCAGCCCACATATGGTGTTCAAGGGCTGGTGTCTGCCCCATCAGGATAGGATCAAAATGCACTCTGTGTGACATTTGTTCTCCTCCTAAATTAATTTACAAAGTTTCCCCTTGTGTTCTTGCTATTGTATCATTTCATGTTCACAGGAGGTATTAGAATACACATTTTGCTTCTTTTAAAGGTTCACTTGTGAAGGATCAAACTCGAGCCATGCTGTGTTTAGAGATAGTAATAGACACATAGGTTTCACACTGTAACTTCTGCAGATTGGCTTCACCACAAGGCTTACTATTATCGAAGCCTCTAAATGACATTGAATTTACTGGTCTATCCTTTTTAACGTATCACTGCATTCTAATTATCATCGCGTCAGAAAGAGAGAGTTAAGGTATAGTTGCTTTCTCAAACTAGTCAACACAAAATATGTTGAAAGCATAATTAATTAAAGTTCACCGCCACCCCTTATCTGAGGTTTCGCTTTCCGCGGTTGAAATTTCCTACGGTCGACCATGGTCTGAAAATGTTAAACGGTAAATTCCAGAATAAACAGTTCTTAACTTTTAAATTGTGTGCTGTTCTGAAAAGCTGTCCTGCTTTGTCCCGTCTAAAATGCGAATCATCCTTTTGTTCAGCCTATCCACACTGTACGGGGATACAGTAAGATATTTTGAGATTGCAAGTAAGACTACATTCATAGGACTTTTATTACAGTAAATTACTACAATTGTTCTTAATAAGGTAATGTGATCTTTACTATTTTTCTGTCCTCACACATCAAAATACTGTCTCTTTTGGATAACTTTAATTCAGATAACATCTTTCAGGTTTTTATTCTGAACTTTAGTAAAGTGTTAAAATACGTAATTATTTGTTTGACCTTGTTTCCTAAATTTCGATTATCATTCTTGACATAAGTATCATATCAAAACTGTGATAAAAGAGTAAAACGATCAGAAAAAATTAAACAATAGGAATACTTAAAAGAAACTGACTGTGATTACCTAAGAACAGTAGTTTAGAATGAATAACAAGTTGGCGAATTACTATTTTCTAATAAAGGAATAAATAATAATTTATACGAACCACCTGAAACCAAGTGTGTATCCAGATATTTCATCCTTATGTCAACACAGCTTAAACCAAGTAGTTTTTACTAATTTATACTAATGTTATTCCTTTTACCTTCTTGTGTTGAATAATGTGAAAGATAAACCAATATTCTAACCCTCTCCAGAAAACTACAGCCACCAGAAGAATATTATTCTTTTTCAAACTGTGTTCAATGTAGTTATTTAGTATGAGTTGATAGGACTCTCGAAGAAAGGCATTTAATATTACATCATGGCATAATTACAATTGCGACTGTGAGTCAACAGGCTTTTTAACTCCCAGTGCTGTTTATGATGCTATGACACTTTTTTTGGTTGATTGATTCCTGAAAGTTATCAATTTTAGTTTAAAGATATTTTGCTTTCAAAGGCAGTCCCTTCACCCTGAGAAAAATAAAACTTTACTAGAAAACCATAAATAATCATAGAAATAAAGAGCAGGATCCTAATTTACATTTAACCTTTGTTTTAAATGATTAATGGATGCTATTTATGTAAACTATTTCTACAATGCAGCATGAAATGAAATTTAAATTGCAGATTTTACAGTGGTGTATTTTAACCGGTGACCCTATCCCCACAGAGCAAAATAAAAGAAAACCAATTACACTTGTAATAAAGATGCTAATGCATTTCTTGTTTTAAAGTTATTTAAGTTGTGATTGTGGAAGAAACTTTTATTCCTAATAAACAAGGAGGTGATGCTCTGCTTTGGGAAACTTTGTAAGAGAAAAATAACGTGGTTTCTGTTCTACTTGAGACAACAACAAATTTTCCTCTTTAGTCCAGTTCCTGCGGGGGCCAGAGATGAATCAGGCCTGGGAGGCACTGTGTGTCCAGACTGGGGGCGCGGCATGGAGTTTCTGCTCGGGATGTCAGAGGCTGGACACGTGGTCAGCCTGCTGTGCAGTGGGGGTTAGAGCACGACACTCAGGGGGAAGAGCTCAGTCACAGAGCTCTGCACACCTTTCCGTAGGACTTGGCCACATCAGCCCCTTCCCTGTGGTCTCGCCCGTTCCACCAGGAGCTAAAAAAATGGGCTCTTAATCAGATACAAACAAAAAAGTTCACTTCTACTCCTGTTTCGCTTAAAAATGTTATCTTAAAGATTTTGTGTTATATTTTATCAGTTGTCTCTTTATATGTATTAAAATGTTGCTTAATTTTTCTCCTTAATCCTATCCGTATGATAAATTACAATGACTGATGTTTCAATGATAACTAAGATTGAATTCCTAGAATAAGCTTAACTTGACTTGGATACAGTGTTTTATTAATATTACTGGATCCGTTTTACTAATGGAATATTTTGTTTAGGATTTTGGCATCTATGTGAATGGAAGACATTGGCTTGAAAATTTTCTTTGTTGAAATATCCTTGTCGGGTTTTGGTGTTTGAGGTGGTGCCAGTTCCAGAAAAGGAGCCATGATGTGAGCCGCATTCTTACTTTCTGGATGAATGTTTGTAAAATTAGTGCATTTTGTTCCCTAAAAGCCTGGAATTATTTACTAGTAAAGCCATCTACACCTGGAACTTTCTTTGGAGGAAGACTTTAAATAATGACTTTCCTTTTTTGATAGAATTATTCTTCGATTGTAAGATATTTTTTGACATGGCATTATTCACATTTTCTATTTCTTCATGTTTTAGTTTAACTCTTTATAGATTTGTCCATTATATATAAGATTTGAAATTGAGAGGAAGTATTCACTTCATAGCATCTTCATAATCTTATGTCTGTTTTATACTGATATCCTCTTTTTCATTCCTGATTTTGGAAATGGATGCCTTCCTATTTTCTTAATAGACATCACCAGTGATGTATCAAGCTGATTAGAGTTTTCAAACCAGCAACTATGGCTTCATTCATTTACTGCGTTGTGGGTTTTCTTTCTGTTTTAATTGATTTATTTATTTTTGTTGCTATTTTCTTCTTTCCGCTTTATTTGGTTTTAGTTTTCCATTATTTTTCTAATATTTTGAGATGAATTCTAGGTTCCTGATTTTGAGTCTTTCTTTTTCGAAGGTAGACTTTCAGTGAGGTAAGGCACCCCCTAAGCTCAGCATATCTGCATCCAGCTAGCTAGTTAGGTATGTTAATCTCCCTTTGCCTGTTCCACTCTGTGTTTCCTATTGACCCACTTTTCACTTTACTCTTCCCTGTGACAGGCAATGGCATGTAGTGGTAAGACTTCCTAACTAAACAGGTTGATGTGCCTGATTAAAATGTGGATTTTCAGTCCCTTAAATGAATTAAGTGTTTTTTTTTAATGAGATTGCTATAACATCTATGATGTTATAGATTTATAGCAATACCATCCTATGAAGTAGACTTGTGTTTTACTGCTGTCATGTTCAAAACAAAAGTGCCAGACTTTAACGTGTTATGGAAATGTTTGTTACAGTGCTCACACCCCACACTGACATGAGAAAATGCCATAAACTTCCGTAATGGGTTGATTTTTAGTGGAAAATAAAATAGAATATGCAAGCAAGTACAATGTGGTACTTTAAAGCAAATCCAGAATACATCTGCAAGTTGTTTTTCCATTACGATTCTGACAGATTTTTAAAAATTAACTCCATTGCTTCAGTATCGCATTGCAGGTACAATTATGTACACATTGACTTAACTGAGTGCTTGGATGATAGGTAAAATCCATTTCAAATGCAGGTGCAATTTTATGACTCAAAGACTTAAATCGAGGCTCTTAAAGTATTGTTCATAGAACATGACTTGATTTTACAATCTTTGCTCACAGAATTCTTTCAATATAACCAACTATAGTTTTGTGTGTGAACAAGATACATGGTTAGTGAAGTTTCGAAGGCATTATAGTAACTTTCCTTGGGTACAAGTTATTGAAGTCATAGTTGTGTTTTTCTCTGTTTCTTTACCAGGAATATACAGGAGAGGGACCCAGTGTATATAATTTCATTTGGATTTTTGCAGTTTTCTTTTAAATATTTTAGGTAAGTTTTTATCTATTTGGATGATTGGAGAATTATATGCACATGACACATTTAGAACAGCTAAGTCATGCTCTTTGAGAAGGCACACATGTATGCCCAGATAATTTGTACATATAAGAGATCTAAACCACATTAAACACATTGATCACACAATTCTTTGATATTTCTACTTAATAAATCTAGATGGAGCATTAAAAAATGTATGTTGATACCTTATTTGGAAACCTGATGCTTTCATATAATTAACATGTTACTTGTTTTTTTTCTTTGAAATTTACATAGCGAAGTATAGGGACCTACATGACCCAAAATTCTATATAATCCTTCAGAAAGCTGCGTTTGGATTTTTACATGGTAATTTTGATTTTTCGTTCACTTCCTAAATTTTATTTTTATATTTAGGTAGTGTGTAGGAGTCCTGTGTAACATATAACACTTCAATCATATTTGTTTAATCCTGCTTATTGTACTTATTGAATACATTTTCAACTTGGGATAGAAGGATCTATCCAGATGCTGGGTTTTCTTTTGTTTGTTTTATTTCTGTTTCATTTTGCTTTTGTTTTACTTGGTTTCCATTGCACAAAATTTTACAAAACCGACAATTAGGATACAACTGAACTTAAGTTGCGTGAATTGAGGCTCACTGGATTCAAGTGAGCAGAGTCAGTTCTGCCGCCTCCCTGTGGCAAGTGCTGTGTGTTTACGCAGAAGGGTTCTGCGTGGAATCAAGACAGAGGGGGCCAGTGTGGCCAGCTGCCCTGTCAAAGTCCAAATGTCCGGCCACGGCAGAACGCGCCTGGCCAGGCCTGGAAGGCCTCCTGGCATTTTAACTGATTGAGTAAAACCTAAAACCTGTTCCATGCTGTTTTCTGGATCAGGAGAGGATGTCCCTGTATCTGCACTTCCCAGAGGACGTGTAACACGTCAACATGGGAGGCTCCTGAGGCGCCGGAGCAGGGCGCTCGGCTGTGGCCCAGAGGTGGGTCCTCAGATCTCACCACAGCCCGGGGACTAACTGCCCATAGCAGCTAAGATGACCTCCTAAGGCTGAGAGCTTCTCTTTGCACTTCACACACATTTGATCAGTAGAGGGTTAGTACAGGAAAGTAAAGGCTACCACACCAACAATATAATAGATACAAGTTCAAATAAAAAACGAGAGAGAGAGAAAGAATTTATACAGTTGACCCTTGTAGAACACTGAAGTTAGAGGTGTTGGTTCCCTGCACAGCTGAAAATTCATGTATCACTTTTGACTCCCCCAAAACTTAACAACGAATAACCTGCTTTGACCAGAAGCATCTGGTCTGATGACGTAAACAGTCAATTAACACATATTTCATTTGTTTATATGTATTACATACTGTGTTATTACATAAAGTAATCTGGAGAAAATAAAAGGTTATTAAGAAAATCATAAGGAAGGGAAAATACATATATAGTATGTATTGAAAAAAAATCAGCAAATAAGTGGACCCGTGCCGTTCAAACCCATGTTGTTTAAGAGTCAACTGGGTATTGAAATGAAGTGCAGTTCTCAGTTGTGACATTATTATCATGAAATGTTGTGGATATTTTGCATTAAATGTTATCTGGATTCAAATATATATAAAGTTAAAGCTGTAAGAAATTAAGTGAAAACTAAATTTTGACAGGAAATCTGGAGGAGGCAGTATCATGATTTTTCTACCATCGGCTTTTCCCTCTTCTGTTTCTTAGCAACTGATTTTTTTCTTACCTATATAACATTCAGTGGATGTTTTCTCAGGCATGATTTAGAAAAAATTCTCCTTGGAATTTTAGAAAATTTACAGGTCTTGTAAATTTTGTAAATGTTGTCCTACTGTATCCCTGTTGCCCCTAGTGATAGATGTTGTGTTTGGGGTTTGGGAAAGTTTACTTACCCGAGAAATATGACTTCTGGCTCTTCCCCCCTCCCTCTGGCCAGCCACCACTTTCTATGTCATATAAATATAAATGAGTGTGCATGCGTGCGCACGTGTGTGTGCGTGTGTGTGTGTGTGTGTGTGTGTTTCTAGGTCCAGCCTAGGTCCAATTTAAATAAAGTAATAAGTTCAGTCAATTTTCTTTTATTCTTATTCTTATAAAATGATAACAGGAATGAAATTGCATACAGAATTACCTTCCTTGTATGCTTTAATGAGTTAAACACTGGACTTTCTCTATCATTTGATTCTTGTAGCTGACATGTTTTTCTTTATCAACTCATTATTTTATTCTTTTTTCTATAATTCTCCCATGTAAGTGATAAACCATAATATTGGGTACCGTGTAGCTGGGATATTGTTCTTTCTTTTCTCAAGGTTATTTATAATCATGTTTTCATTCTAGAAAGCATCTTTCTTTTTAATCATCGGCAACTAGTCCTTACACTTTCCTTATGTAATTTGATAGTATTTGATATATTGCTGTAATTATTTTAATAATAAAACCAAGTTATTATATGGCTATTGTCTCAGAAAAATCCCTTTGAGATGAAATTGAGCTAAAGCCTATATTATAATTAAGGACTTCAGGGGAAAAGGCTTAGATATGCAATTAAACAGGCTTAAACATGTACAGAAAACAGCTCTGGCTTAAAAAGGGAGGTTTGAGAGATTTCATTTTATTTTCCTTCTTGTCATGTTAAAAGTGACCTTGAGACCCACCTTCCATCACACATTTTAGTTTTATGTTCTTGTGACAAATGTCACAGCACCTTTGAGTTAAAAGTTGCTTGAAATTTTCAAGTGCTCTTATAATACAGTTCCTATATTTGTACATAGAACAGAAAGCAATCATAAACCCATGTAATTACTTAGATAATAAACTGTGATCTCTCACATTACCAAAGGAGTAGAAGAAACCAGGTACATCATAATTTGATAAATTTAGCAATTCTTAATTTTCAATCTAATGCTAAGTGCTAATTTTCTATAAGCCAATGCTAGCTAATTAATACCTGGGAGGGCAAGAATGTGCTTCAGATCATTTACATATATTGTTTCCCTATTACATCGACCAATTTCCTATTTTCTATATTGTGTCAGCGTCTCAACATGGGTCTCTGAACATCTGTCCCTCTGCAACTCTCCTAATGTCAACACCCATATTAACAATCAGACCTCTTTTTATTGTTATTTTATCCTTCTTTCCAGTCGAGCCATGAATGGCAATGAGGCTCGCTTGTTTTGTGGGCAAATTGCCCTTGGTAGACAAATCACCCACACCACTCCCCAAGCAGAGAGTGATGCCAGGGCTTGTCTGGGCTCAGCAGGAAAGGCAACCTCGACCACTCAGTGCAGGTACCTTCAGGCGAGGGAGTGGAACAAAGCAACGTGCATAACCGGGCAAGTTTGCTGTGCATTTCTACCTGTCCTGCACATTGGGACAGATAAGTATCGCCACGTGCTATACACGACTCTATCCTGGCCTCACCTAAGCCTCCATTCTGAGAAAGGTTGCCTCAGTAGGCACATCTGCAGCCGGCACATGCCTCCTGATTGGTCACTCTGTCCCCCCACAACACAGCTACGGTTTCAACACTAGCCCCCACTCCATGCACTCTAGTAGCTAAAGACCTCCTACCCAGCTGGCATCTGCAGGGTCGCCAGTGCCGCCACTCCCGTCGGACTGCAAACCCCGGCAGACGCTGGCCTCTGTGTGCCAATGCTCACTCCGACGCCCTCCTTGCCTCCCTGTTGCCGATACTGTAAAACTCGCTGCATGTCTGGCACGTGGGTGCTCAGCACACAGAGCTTGCCCTCCGCACACTGGCCCAGCAGGAGCGTGGACATTCCCATGTTTCCCTTCTCGTTTTCAGAAGGTAGCTCTAGCTGGCAAACCTTGACAAACCTCCATCCTCCTTTTTCCGCCCTTCTGCCCTGGCATTTGCTCTCTCACAGAGTTCACCCACTCATGTGTCTGCAGCGATCACCTCTGGGGAGCTGAGTGCAATTCTATAGTCAGTTCTTCTAATAAATAAGGATTCCCTAGGGTAGTGTTTCTTGTGATCGGGCCCTAACCTACATGGGTAATATTTTCCTCCCACATTTTACAATTACACATCCCCCAACCACTGAACGCACACACACACACACACACACACATTCACATCCTATACTGCAGCCCTAATTATGTGATTTGGACTCGAAATCTTACACATAATTGTATTCCTTTTATTCTGAACATAGACACCATCCCTAAAACCTTCTATGTTTATCTGACTTGACATCGGAGACCTTTGACGTTGACCATTCCATTTATACTTCCTCTTCCCAAAATTCTTTTGGCTTGGAGTCCACCATCTTTTGACAGCTCTCTGTTTCTCTAGTTGCTCGTTACCAGTAGGTGTTTTAAGTATCACGGGTTTCCAGATTTCAGTTATCAGCCTTCCTTCCCTTCTCAGTGTCCTTGACCTCCCCACGTGGTCAGAACCAGGGGGCAACGTGAGAGGGAATGAGCCCGGCAGTGAGGTGTTCAGGGGAGATGTGCTCTCACCCTCCCCCACCATTGACCCTGCCCCTGTCTGACCTCAACTGTCCAGGCTACTGGAAATTTCCATGACTGTCACCTTTCCTGTTAATCAATTCGTTTTCTGCTTTCTCCACGTGTGGACAATTTCTGGAGTTTGCTTCTGAAATAAAGGTTCGACCATGATTCCCCCATTACAGGAAAGAAGCGAATTCAACTCTCGCAGCTTGATTCCAGGGCTCAGACTCAGAAACACACAGCCCATCTCACTCTTCTTTAGAGAAACACAAATGCAACTAGTTGGAAAGCCTCTCAACTTACCTCCTTATGTATTTTTATTTTACTGATTTTTCAGTGTGCGACGCAGATGTATTTTATGTAAAACATCCACGTTTTTCATTCATCCTTCGATCCCTCACTTCCACCTCAGAGGATGCGATTCCTTCCTTACTCTTCTCTGAACAGAAACATCCCTCCCACCCTTCCATTGCCCTGAGATGTCTCACTGTCCCCACCGCCAAGATGGTGTAAGCGGGACTGATCTCTTCTCTAGTAACCTTGTTCAGTTCCCCAAATGCCAAATTACTTACAAAGCCACAGAACTCTGGCTGCTCCATGACACTGCTTCATATGAGTTGCTCCGGGAACATTCCTCATGCCTGGACGATGGTCAGAATTTAGGGGAACTTGTCAGTGTTTATTTTACTGACCTATTTTCGGAGGCATTGGACTTTGTTGGTCCTTCCTCAAAACTCTTTTTGTTTCATGAAACCAGTCACTCCATTCCCCTAAATCCCTACTAAAACCTTAAATTGATGTTTGCGGTTTCTTTGATCCCTCTTAGAATTTATATTTCCTCGGACAGAGTTCTCATTTCTCATGTTAATCTCTAACAGCTGCTTCGCGCATTTTAATGTACTTGTGAATCACTGATAGAAAACTGGAGTTGAGCTCCAGGAGGTCAGAGTGGGGCCCACGATTCTGCATATTTTGGTCATGTTCTCAGGTGAAACAAATGCTACTGCTTAAGGGACAATTTTGAGCAGATAGATAGGAGCTATTTAACCATTGTCCTCATTCTCCTCTCTCTGTATTCTGACACCTACCAGGTCTATCAATCAGTAGACATTTGGTCCTGTTCAAAATATTCTTGCACCTTAAACCTATATAATTTTATTAACCAACATTTTGCATGCTATTTCATAAATATTATGACATTTTTCATGCTGGCGTGTGTGGCTCAGTGGATTGAGCACTGGCCTGTGACCTGAAAGGTCGCCGGTTCAATTCCTGGTCAGGGAAAATGCCTCGGCAGGCCAGGCCCCCAGTTTAGGGTGTGCGAGAGGCAACAGATCAATATTTCCCTTGCACATTGATGTTTCTCTCCCTCTCTTTCTCCCTACCTTCTTCTCTCTCTAAAAATAAATAAATAAAATCCTGAAAAAATAGATGTTATGTCACTTTAAAATAATTTTTCACAGTGATTATTTATGGGGAGAATATTACTTGATGTTATTATCTTTACTTATGCTTATATTTTTATTCAAAGTAAATAAAACTTCAGACTGTTTTTATGTAGTTTGGCAATATAATTCCAATCAATATTGCTTTAAATTTTCATCAAACAATTTTGGTTGCAAGTGATTAGTGTAAAATAAATTTTTCGTTTTCAAAGTTCAGATGCAACATTTCGTCATTTGAATATTGAATTGTACTTAGTACTGGAAATAGGGATTTTTGTCAACAATCTACAAATATATTCCTGAGAAAATTGCTTAGAGATGCTTACAGAATATAAGTATACTTGACACAAAAAGTAAATGGCAAATAGGTGATTTCGGTTTTTAAAATGAGATCTCTGAAGAGTTTTATTAGAATGACATGTTGTTTACACTTTTCTCTAGGCATCTGGTATTTATTTTTAGTCTCTCTAGTTAGGATAAAATCTTGATAAATGAGGCAAGAAGGCCACAGTTATTGATGGTCCACTGAGTGCGCATGTTTACAGAGAATTTCCCTTTTCAAAGCCTTCTCACAAATCAATATTGAAGTTTATTGTATCATCCCTAAGTAAAGTTTATTTTAGCAAACTGATAACCTTTCATTGCTAAGTTCTTTTAACTGGTCAAGTTGATGCAAAATATGTCCTGCTCTTTTATTCAACATTAATAGATGCACAGCATTCTTCTTTGTGTAAAAAAAAACAATGACTATAAATATCCATACGTGTTAGTTTTGTTTAAATGAGCCATTCTTTGGTGTGTCTTCACAAATAAAACTAAGTTTAGATGATTCTCAACTCTTCCTCAGAAAAATATCCTGAATGACTACTTTTAGATCCTTTATTGAAATGATTGGTTTCTCTTGTCCTTTCAGGATTTATTTGCATGGAAAGAATAAAAATCTTGAGTCAATGTTCCCCAATTTCAGTTACCAAGAATGTATAACTTATTCAAAATTATAGTAACCCCCTTTCCTACAAAAATACTTAAAACAGACTGTCTAGTAATGCTATATATCACAAACAATAAGATTAGAGAGAAGAAAGAAGTGAGTGGTAGGCAGACTTGGAAAGTTAAATCAATATAACTGCTAATTGCTGTCTATAGTATTTTGGTCAAAGCCCATAACAGGTCTTTAAATTTTCTTTCTTTTCTTTTCTTTTCTTTTCTTTTCTTTTTTTCTTTCTTTCTTTCTTTCTTTCTTTCTTTCTTTCTTTCTTTCTTTCTTTCTTTCTTTCTTTCTTTCTTTCTTTTTCTTTCTCTCTCCTCCCTCCCTCCCTCCTTCCTTCCTTCCTTCCTTCTTTCCTTCCTTCTTTCCTTCCTTCCTTCCTTCCTTCCTTCCTTTCTTTCTTTATTTTAACATACTAAGGATTCTGGCCATTGACCAAGTCTCCTACTTGAAGGATTAACATCTTGTAACTCTCTACTATGTTTACTAGTTCATTTGCCTCTTCATTTCACAAGCGTTTTTTGTGTGCCTGTTATATGTTGGACATTGTTTAGGGGCCACAATAAAGTCTTAGATTTCATCGTAGATCCCAGCCAGGGAAGGTGGACACTGAACAAATGAACAAAGGGAAATGAAAACCTTGATTAATGAAAATTGTTCTAAAGGGCATAAAACATAACAATGAGTGCCGGGTGGTGGTATGTCAGCCTCAGCGGTAAAATAATCTCTGGGCGGTGACCTCTGTGCTGAGCCCGTATTTAAAGATTTGGGAAATGATGTTTCATGAACAAAGAACACAAGCGCAGAGGTTTGGAGGCTGAACCCACAGCATCTGTGGTAGAGGCAGGTGGACTGGGGTGTCCTCAGGAATGAAAGAGGAGGCCCTCCAAAGTGCTGCCTGATCTACGTGAGTTATGAAGTTCTAGGTCAGTGGGGCAGAGACTTGATTCAAGCACCCGGAGTGGGGATTTGCAGCCTCTTACCCAGGCCCCAGGGCCCTTTCATTGACTGGGAGGCCAAGTCTTTTAAAGAAAGGTCCCAGAAAAAGACCACAAATAAATCTTCTTCCAAGACTTGAGTGGAGGGACTCGAAACAATTTATCAGGGTTACCGTGCATGAGGCAAATGGAAATGTCCAGAAGCTTTGGGAGTTATTAAACACCAGCTGGGAACCGAGAGGAGCCCAAAGTGGGGCCTGGGCCGGAGCGGGGCTTACAGAAAGTCGCTACAGAGAGGAAGTCTTGGCCCATGTCCGTCTCACAGTGAGTCTGGAAGGATTGTAGCTCCATTCTGTGGCTCTTTCCCAAGTCCAGCATTAATAGGGAGAGTGTTTTTCTTTTAAAATTTCTCCGCATATTTCTCCTCATTTTTTATTATTGTATAATATAATCTGAGACTATGTTTGCTAAGTGCATTTATATTTATATATTGGGTAAGAGCCATTATTTTAAAAAGGGACGAGTAAAAAAAGGCTCTGGAACTCCCCTTCCCTCATGCCCCGACCAAAATAATACCCCCCAAGGAAACAGTGTCTCTCCAGGGAACTGCAAGGATTAGTGCGGCTGCCAAAGAGCAGAGGGGTGAAGGGTGTGGACGCCACTGCCCGCCCCGCCCCCGCCTCAGAGGACTGGCCTGTTTGAGCAGGCATTGATGTAGACTGGGATCAAACAATGTTGTTGTTAGTTGCTTATTATCCAATTAAGTTATTGGTTGATTGGTTGAGTGGGAGGAGAGAAGCCGGCCTACCTGTCTTTTGTCATCACCCAGACAGGAGCCCAGACACTTCCCATCCCTGCGAGGCACCTTTGTCCTTTGAAGATGCCCAGAACACACCCAATTTTTCGACACCTCACTTTTGTTCATAATTCGGGTTCTGCTTCTCCCTTTGTCAATCAGATCCTGTCTGCCTTTCTTCTTTACATTTTTCTCCATGGCCGTAGTTTAATAATAATACCTTTTCTTATTTTCCATTCTACTATGGATATATTAATGAACCTGACCCTTCTAGGTCTTTGAATTAGGTGGGAATGAAAGTTCTGTCTACATCTGATTAGGAAATTTCTTCTTAGTTTATTTTTTTCTTTTGCATATGTTAAACGTATAAATGTATACATTTAATAGAGTATCTTATGGTGCAAATGCATTGCATTATGAGTGTTTTCTTCATTACATTAATTTTCAGTGATAGAATATCAGATATTTAAATTAGGCATACCAAATGTTTTTAACCATAATATTATCACTGGAAATTCAGATTGTTTTTAAATCTTTACTGTTTTAAATGGCTCTAAAATAAACATTTTTCTCCAAAACAATTTCTTACAGTTATGGTTATTACTTTAAGATAGACTTTTATAAGATAAATTACTTTAACAAAGTGTCTGAATCTTCTTACATATTGTCAAATCAATTTCCGGAAAACTCAGACCCAAATTTCTGA
Organism: Mormoops blainvillei; assembly: GCA_004026545.1. Classification (NCBI taxonomy): domain Eukaryota; kingdom Metazoa; phylum Chordata; class Mammalia; order Chiroptera; family Mormoopidae; genus Mormoops; species Mormoops blainvillei. The sequence goes on from PVJD01000039.1 coordinate 264,405, forward strand.
TTACCTAGGATTTTCTGTAAATATCTAACACATCTCACCCTTGCCAGCATTTAAGATTATGCTTAAAATTCTTTTAAAAAATGATCTTGATAGATTTTTTTTAAATGCACTTTTTATTCTTTTAAAAACTCTGTGGTGAGCAACTACTGTGCACCAGACCAGGTTCTCGGCGTGTGGGATACTGTGCTGAGGGAAGGAGGCGGTACCTGTGCCGGTAGCCCTTGTGGACTTCATCTTCTGGGTAGGGAGGCAGGAGGAGGAGGTAATAGTGAGGACTAAGTTACTAATAAAACTTTTGAAGGGATGCTGTTGTGGGGAGAAAAATAAAGGGGAGAAAGGGAAAGGCAATATAGTTGTTAGTATCATTGCTCATCAAAGACCTGCTACTGTGGGACTTCTAGCGAAACCTGGAGACCTGGGGGGGGCGGGGCACCCACTTCGCTCTATCCTTCTGTCAAACCGAAGCGCTCAGCATGTAGCAAGGGTTCCATTCATATTCTCTCGTCTCACGTCCCGTACTGTTTTGGGTTAATGCAAGTTTGTGCTATTCATTTTAAATAACATAATGTGTATAAAAATACAATTTATGGATTAAAGAACCTGTACTGTCAGAAGCAGAGTCTCCTCTACTTCTCTTTAATCTTTTTCTCTGTTTCTACTGCTAGTCATCATGGAATTTGCTTGTCTGTTTATCTTTTTTGCTGATAAAGAAAAAAAAACACATGAACCTAAAAAGTCTTCTAAAAATGCACATACATTTTATGTTTTACATGAATCAACACCTACAGCTTTAAAAATAACATAATGCCTTCCAGAGCACAATATGTAATGTAAGAAGATAGGTGTAAAAATAATTTCAGTTTTTTCACCTGAATCCTGCAAAACTGGTCCAATCTGGTTGGTTTTTTTTGTTTGTTTGTTTGCTTTTTTGTCTACAAAACTCCTTGAAGAGGAAAAACTAAACCCTGCTTGAAAAGATTTATGCAATTAGTTGTTTATGGGATATGGTACCAGGGGAGTTGCCCAAAGAGCTTCTCAAGAAAGTTTCTTTAAATTGTTGGGAACGCCCTTATTCTCAAGTTCCATTATTATGCCTTTAAAGCCAAACCCTTTGTTAAAGTGGACCGCCGTGGGGCTTAACTTAGAGGTCTTCAGTCACATGACTCAGTCAACGAGGAGCTTGCCTACATTCACAGTTTAAAACTGGCTTCTCAGCAACACTTACCTTCAGCCTTCTCTCTCCTGTTGTTTGCTAAAAGTCATTGGATTTTCTATATTCAGGGTAAGGTACTTAGCCTCTTGATATCTTTTGATTTAGACATGTTCTCAGGTTTACTTCAGTGAAAAACAAATGACAGCAAATCAAAAACGGGAGGAAGAAGGTTTGGGGGAGGACATCCTCAGAAATAGATCCTTTAGTGAATAATTGTGTCTTCATAATCTAAGTCATGTATGAAGGCTTGATATAAGTACCATCTCAAATTGCACTGGCTTTTGAAGCATATCTCACTCCCACCCCCCCAATCAGACATTCTCAGATACTCACGTTCGGTGGGATAGTCTTAATATTGTACTATAAAATCTTTAGGAATTAAAATGGGACAAGGGGCATTTGATATGACTTTTCTTAAAGTGGTGAAATTTTATGGGAAAGGAGCTAAATCTTTACAATTAATGAGAAGAATAACAAGTATATGACAACTCTGGGATTAGACTGCTGCTATTATATTTTTTTAAGAAAGAAAATTGTGGACAGTATTTAATGATTCTTTCGGTCTTGCCTTTCCCACTGATATAGTTGTAAAATGTCTGCTATCTTGAGGGATATACGTGACCTCAACCATGGAGGTAGCCAATTAGAAGGGGCATTTCCCTGGCTTTAGATGTCTACAGACCACAGGAAGATGCCATTTGGGTTACCCATTAAAAAGAGCTTTAAAAACCAAAAAACGTTTCCAGTAAATCTCTCTTAAGCTTCTCTATCGGCAGCTTTCTAAGCCGGACCTTTGGTCCAGAGTAAGGAGGGCGTTCTTTAGTTCTTTCTAACCTTTCTGACTGCTTGTCAATCAGGATATAATATTCCTCAATTTAAAACACAAAATCCCCATTTTGCATTTGTGAAAAGGTTGGTTAATCATATTTCACAGAACTACATAATACAAATTAAATACCGAGGAAAAGGAGAATCAATTCACCTGCAGAGCTCTAGGTTCTTAAAACCCGTAAATAGGAAAATTATTTGAAATTTCAAGTATTTTTATTCTAACAATATATGGCTAATGAGATAACTTAGATCAGCTTATATTAAACAGTTTAAAAATACCGTCATACTTGAGTCAAGTGGAAAAAAAAGCGCACCCCGTTATTCACTTACTCAAATAAACTCCGTATTTTGAACCAAGTGGCAAAAATAAATAAAGCCTTATCCCAAAAACATTATATATAAACCCTGTGGTTATCTGACCTGTTGGCATGTCATTGTCAGTCCTCGTAAACCCACCTGGTGGGGCCCAGGGGAGTTAGGAAGATGTAATGGCCCTGGGGCTAGAGCCTGTGGAAAAGCTGTTCCCACTATGCAGTGTTTAGGGTCAGAAAACAAAGAGACCGTCTTTATACTCTTGATATTTTGTCGCTCACAGAAGTCTTTGCATTCACCTTGATTTTTGGAAATGTTGTGCTCAGTATTATTTATCTTGACTACTAAATTTTCTGGTGACTTCTAGAAAGTGGTTCACTCCCTTTACCGTAGTCCCAGCCCTGATGAGTGCTAAATCTCAAGCAAAACTTGTCTCCCTAGGAAAGCCTTGAGGAATCCAACAGAGGAGGCATCAGGCAACCAGAGACTCTATTAGGGGCCAACAGTCATCATCAGTGTGGGTACTACAAGGTCACCCTCTCACTGAGCAAAGAGGTCAAGGCCTGCCATCAATTTGGTCATCGATCTGATATGTCCCAAATTCCTCCATTTGGGCTTCTGCCGCTAAGCGCAACTTTTTTCCTTAGAGAAATATTTCTCTACTATGAGACCCACACACTTCACTATTTTCTCAAGTTAACTGACTGATGAGAATTCTCCATCCCATCCTCTGTGGACCCCCTATGATAAAGGATTCAGTTTAATCTTGCCTTAAGGACAGGGGCTGTTTAACTCTCTTTTCTAAAGTGCTAGAAATTAAAGCTATAATCTCAATGCAGAACCAAATTAGTAGGAATATATCCCCAAATTCTGTCACTTATTCACGCCGATAGCTCCCTGAGCACACAGTCACTTGTCCTCTGAGTCATTCTCACTGTTCCCCTCTTATTGTGCAGTCAAATACACCTGCAAAGGGACAAAAGGGAGGCTGGTATCTTTTGCTCTGCTAATGGATAATTGAGCTCAATATTATTTTATCACCAGCCCCTGTGATTTCCAAATAGCCTTAACAGGTCTCACTGTATCAAATTGAGCTAGCAAATGATTCTTTTGAAAATTAGCATGTTCAATCAAAATCCAGCCGGCTTTCCGTTTTCAAAGCATCTGTTGTCATTTCAAATTCATGAACCACTTTAGCACTGTCTGTGACATCAATTGGCTTTTGAGCTATCAGTTTCTAGGATGTAGCAATGTGTTCTACTGAGTGTTAGTAAAAGACGGTATCAGCATTTGATGGCGTATCAATGTGTTATGATTAAGCGACCTTTGAGAATCATTTTTGTGCTTTGCTTTGGGATTTCAGCTTAGGAAGAGCATTTCATCTGAAAGAAAGGGGGGAAAAGGAAGATCCAAGCATTGCAGCTTTTGTCCTGTCCCCCAAAGAACAGTTGTTATCCATGAGTTAAGAGTTAAGGAGACCAAGGGATAAAGGTCCAATGTCTCAGTCAGTAGTGTTTATATGCCCTTCTCAACAGAGCCAGGTTCTGCAGGTAAAACTTATGAACAGAACTTCTTCATATGCAAAGAATCAGAATTGGAGATGTATTTGAGGTTCATTAATTAAGCATTGGAATTCTTTAATCAAAAGCGTTATTTTTAATAATCCATCTTTACTGTTGCCCTAAACTACTATGTTTAGTGCTTATTCATTAGACAGAAACAGAATTGCACTTATTTATTCTTTGATCATTTCACCTTTTTCTTATTTGCTAGCTTAATGTCCATAATTTGGGGTACTTGCCAAAGCCTTGATGCTAGCTCAGGGGGCTGACCCACATGACAGTCTATCTGATGACATCCAGATAATCTGGGAATTAGAAGGAGGGAACTGAGTAAAGGGGAAAGGTCAATGGGAAAAAAGGAGGTTTCTTTCTGACATCATATTTCTTAGTCCATATGCTCACGGTAGGGTTTGGATGGAGGTCCCTTGGCCTCATCCCCAGGTGACAAGGCATGAATCACGGGCTCACGTTCATCTTCTCCGCTTCACTAGACACATGGAACAGCCCCACAGTGGCGTTCCGACCTTTTCCTGGGCAGAGGCTGCCCCGCGGTGAAAGAGAAGCTGCGCAGTTTAGTCACGTTGTCTTCCCCATCAGACACCCCAGCTTTCTTCTGCTTTCCTGGTTCATAAATAGCTTGAAACAGGCTGGTGTCGAAGTTTGGAAGAAGCGCCAGCTTATTCAAAAGCTGGCCTGTCCTCTTGACATTGTGGCTCTGTCACAGAATCATCCTGGCTCTTATCACCTTCTTTCCAACGTTTGTCGTGAGCATTAAAGATTCGGAGAGCACTGTAAAGTTCCCTGTCATTTGCATTAATTTAAGTGCCTCCCCCCCCTTTCTCCCTGGAATAATGTGTGATTATATTAGCATAACTTTTATAGTCTCCAGGTCTTCTTGAGTTATCAATATTCTTAAGGTTCTTAGAACATACGGTCATAAAAATATTTTCCTGGAATGTTTTAATGTTTAATTATTATACAGCTATTTATTCATTATTATTAGCTGAGTAACACATTTTATGAATTTATGAATACAAGTCAAGTAGGCGTGTAGTTAATGGACTATCTGTGAATGTTTACTAATCATTACTCCAAGGGGTGGGTATGTGGGGGGTGGCGAGGATGAGTAGGATTATATGAATTCTCTGGTGTAGGCCCTACATGACCAGTTTCAAGCTGCCAGCATTGCAGTTGCAGAACAGGGAGTGGGGAGCAGGGGATGAGACAAGCTAGCGCTGGGGACCTGGTATGAACGGGCTCTGGCATTCCTCTGATTCTGTTAATGGTGGGCCCATGTGTGGTACTGCCCCCAACCCAGTCCCCTGCACCCTCACTCCAGAAGTGACAGCTTGGGACATTTTAAGTTATTTTCTCAGGTTTTTATTTCTAGGAGTTCTTTCATTCTTCTCTGAATGATCCCTTAATATATCCACTTCTCTTTCTTGGATGAAATATCTTTATTTCTCTGAGGTTACTAATAACATAGTTTTGAAGGCTTTTTTTTTTTTTTTGTTCTCCTTCCTGGCTTCTGTTTCCTTTTAAGATATATATATTTTTAATCTTTTCATTTCTTTTGGTTTCTGGGTCACATGTTAAGATACTTTTCTCACAAGTCTAGTAATCTTCAATTGTCTGTTCCTATTAAATGGTATCCATCAATAGAGGAATGGGTAAAGAAAATGTGGTATATATACACAACGGGATATTGCCGAACCATGAAAAAGAATTAAATCTTGCCATTTGCAACAACATAGCTAGACCTAGAGGATACTGCGCTAAGTAAAATAAGTCAGACGGAGAAGGACAAATGCTTTATTATGTCACTTATATGTAGAATCTAAAAAGCAAAACAAATAAACAGAACAAAACCAAAACAGATGCATAGATATGGAAAGTAAACTGATGGGTGCCAGAGGGGTGGGGGTGAAAGGTGGGCAAAAAAGGTGTTGGAGCACAAGAGGCACAGACTTTTCGCTATACAATAAATAGTCACAGGGAGGTGATATGCAGCATAAGTAAGAGTCAGCAGCATCCTAACTTTGTAAGGATCACGGAGGGTTACTAGGTCTGTAGCGGTGAGCACTGTGCATTGTATATAAACGTTTAATAACCATGTCGTACACCTGAAACTCATAATATTGTATGTCAACTACACTTCAATGAGAAAAAACAAAACAAAGAGGCAGGCACTAAAAAGCCAACTGGCAACCTTGACCCTGTAGGGGGCGCTTGTAACTAAAGACGTCACTAAGCCACTTGTTGACTCGGGTGGGCTATTGGTTGAAGAAACCCTAAGATTAACTATTCCTTCCTGAGATTGTTATATTTTTACAGAAAACGGTCTTCCGATGTTTTGCTGACCGAGCAATGCCCAGTCAGTGGCTTTGGAGCCCAAAAGGGCATCGGGCAAGCGGGGGCAGAGGCGGAAGAGAATCGCGTGCTCAGTGTCCAGTCTGCATTCATTTACTTTACCTTCTGCCTTGGGCTGCTGGTCCCGCCCTTGGTCCCGGGGGCTGTTGCCGTCTGTAGAACCTCGGTTTCCACCTGTCAAGAGAGTGACGCTTCCGCGTCTGCTGAGGTGCAGGCCGGTAGTCAGGCCCCCGGGTGTTGGAAAGGATTCTAAGCCTGGTTTCTCAGATAGATTTCAGTCAGTCCTGACTAGTTTAACTCTTCCTCCAACATAGCCTGTGGCACCCGTGTAGCCAGTTCCCCAGACACCGGAAAATTCTGGGTTGTCTCTTGGCCTTTCCCATTGCCGATTTAGGCTTTTTAGTTGTTTTTCTTTGTTTAGTTTCTCCTGCCAGGTCAGTGAGAACGTGTATATCCTTTTCAGCTTCTAAAAGTTTGTTGCTACCGTCTCCTCTCTATTCCTTCCATCCTCGTGGTTTATGTCTACTGAACAATAAAACCGATTGTTGTGGCTTTGGGGGGAGGGGTTGCGGAGGGAACAAATGATGAGCACAGGTAAATCTGCCACCTGCATTCAGAGGCCGTTCTCTGCAGCTTTTGAAATCTGCGTTTCTAAGCACAGAGCACATTTCTCGTGAGACCGAGGTCCCCCGTCTGAAGATCACAGACACCGTGAGTACATGTTCATCACATTCCAGAATTCCTGTCATTTCCACCTCACCCCGTTTCTGCATTTGCTTGTCATCGTCTCCATAGTTACAGTCCCCCCTGTCACTTACTCAGACTCCAGAGAGATAAAATAAAAAGGAAGTCAGAGCATCTTTGTGCAAAATGTGCTTCTTTTTCTGGACAAGGGCTTGGATTAGAAGGGGAGATAGTGGTGATTAGGTGGCAGATAATAGGAACAGTACAGTGGAACTGACCCCGATCATGGAGAGTGTCGGGTCCCACAACCAATGCAAACTTTGCTGGTAAATGCTGGCTAATGATGTTCTTTGGGGTTTAGTCTCAAAAGATGCTTCTCACTGTGCAGGATTGAGTTACACACAAATGGTCCCATAAATTCTTCCCTAGCAGTGAAGACTAGGAAATGTAAAGAATATCACATCCTTGTTCCTTAAGAGAGAAAAACAATCCCCAGACATTTAAAAAAAATCCCAAATTATGTCCCCTACTATAGTACTTGTCACTGGAGTGAACCAAGGAGGTCCTTGGACTATGCAGGTGCATCCTTACCTCCAAGTCACAACATCAAGAACACATCCTGATCAACTCACAAGAGAATCTCAATATTTCTCCTTGACTTGTCCATTTTTCCTAAAGAAATAAACAATATTGTACCCCAGGTAAGTATTTTTGGAAAGGTCTCCTTTATTTCCTGTGCAGGAATAAGAGAGTGAAGACTATACTCTCTACAGTGTGGCCATGCCTAAATTAACTGTAACCTGATAGAATAGAAGCTTTAGTTTCTAATGATCAGTGTTCTCAGCCCATTCACCTGTGTCTCGCCTAAGTCAGCCGTTCCTCGCATGAACCCTGCAGGCCAGTTCACAGCTCTGCCCCTTCCGCACCCCACCCACTTCCTGTTGTCCCAAACCCCATCACATCCTGCAGACGAGGACTGGCCAGCATTCCTGAGCCCTTCTCTGGGAGATCACAAGGGCATTTCTTAGCCCACGAAGAAGGAATCAGGCCCGTGGATGCGAAGGGAGAATTACTGGCTTTGAAGTCAAGGCTGTAACTCTGTCCAGGAAAAGGAAGTATGACTAGTAAATGGCCTTGAACAAGTTCCTTCCTAACCTTAAAGCTCAGTTTCTCAGTGGGTAAAGGGGAACGATACTTCCCTCGGCAGAAGGTTTGAGATTTCATCATGATATCTATAAAACAGGTAGCTCTTTGCCTAGTAAATGTGGGCAGCCAATTAGTAGTAGCTAATACTAACAATTATGAATGCTATTATAAATTGAGAATTAATTATAATAAATATTTAAAAATAGCCTTCAAATTTCTTCAGTAGACTAAGGAGTAAAGGGATGTTTGAATTCCGTCTCCATAGGTTAAACTGGAAGGCAGCACATCTCAGTCTTTGTGACCAATGTGTGGATTATATAGTTTATAAAATGAGGATAGTTTTGAAAGTTACATGTGGACGAACACACTCCACATTCATTATTGCTAATGGAGCTCAAAGTAAGTATATTTTTAATAGTTAAGCTTGAAACCTTTTCATTAAAAAAGTTACTGTCTCATCAGTTGTAGAGTAGGTAGCTCTGCATTGTTTTTTAATGACTAATAATAATAAACATGTTAAACAAAAAATTTAAATAACCTAATGTGCCCATAGTGAGTAAAAAAAGATAATATTAGCATTTAACTTTAAAATGCCCTTTGATTCTGTCACTAGCAGTCCATCACAGTTACAATTCAGTTCATTTTTTTACTTGGCCATAGTGATAATGTACCGTAAAGACCTAGACAACGTAAAGCCATGGTGGAGACTGACGAGGAAGAAAGTCCGAGGGCCATGTAGCTGTCTTAGCATATGATATTGAATACTTCTTTATGCTGTGTCTTCGAGCACATTGCCGATCTTGAGAAGGAAAACCCTGCCGAGGTCGGATACTTCCCATGTCTCATTCATGAATTTAGAAAGCAGAGTAAGACTCAACGTATCCTCAAAAACTCTCTTTTTGCTGAAACAGATGATCACAATGCAGGACAGTAGGAGTGATAAGAGAGGTGATTTCCAGGTGCTTCGGGGCATGACAGGGAGTAGGACATGCAAAGCATTCAGGACTGGCTTCTTAAGGATCCTGAGAGAACAGCATTTAAGAAAGCAACTCAGTAAAGGAACCTGGTAGAAGAAAGCTATGTCAAAAATGTCAGTGGCAGTGAAACACATGTTTAAAGGATTATCATTTTGAATTGCTTTGAAACTGTTAAGCAAACAACACTCTACAGAATAATTCAGCGATGGTGACAGCACACACTTTTATTGATTTCCAGTTGACTGTTTCTCGCTAGAGGCACTGCGCAACAAAAATGTCGTTTCTGTTGGGACCCGTCGTTTTATCTCTGGCTGCTGGGTGCTGCAGAGCTGAGCCCATGCCCGGCGGTCACTTAGAGAGCCGTGCACACTGCGGGAACGTACCTCCGGTTGCCCGCTGTGTCTCCTCCACATCTGTATTTCCTGCGTGTATCACATACTTACTGGGCCCCTTCTGTTTTCTTTTTAATTCTAGTCCTATTTCTTTTTTTTTTTTTCACCACTATGGTTTTCTTTTTCTTTGCTACCCTTCTGCGTCTTGATACCACCCGTGTCTTGCCTCCAAGAGAGGCAGTGAATTAAAAAACAATCCTCTTTTCTTCTGCCACATCCAACTAGACCTCCATCTCTACAGTCCTAGCCCTCTAGCACCTCCTGGTCTGAGCTAAGGACCCTGAGAGAACAAATAACACCACCTGCATGGTTGATGGAAGGGAGAAGAGGTAGAAATTCACTTTTACCATTTAGATGAAGGTACACTCGCTCCAGCGTCTCCTTCCCACCACATACCCAGTTCTTCTCTCTCCTTTTACGTTCTTTCCCCCCCTTTTAGAAAATCATTGTAAAATATGTCTTTAAAGGAAATCAAAGCAAGATCATAGCATTCTCACAAATTCCTCCATTCTCCCAGGTCCCCTGACATGAGAGCAAGTATCAGCTTCAACCTCTTCTTCTTGAATCGTTGATTTTTTTTTTAATCCCATATTCTAGTAATTGCAGCTGTCTGTCACTCTGTCATGGATGGAGGAACAAAGTCTATCATTCCATTGAGATTTGGAGGGTATGCAAAGCTTCAAAGAGGGGCTGCAGTTGAACTCTGCATCCAGCCGGTTTTTCTGGAGGTCCAGCATCAGGCCTAGGATCCAGCTCTGTGCTGACCAGCTTCGTACACAGGCGATGCACACGCAGCGTGCACATGGCATGTTTTGTTACTTTTCTTTTTCTCCATTTGTCATGGTCTCCAGGTGTTCTGTTTCTCTCCGTTATTTTTAACACTTTAACTCTCTATTTCGTTGAGCTTACGTTTTACACAAAAGACATAAAAGAAGCCTTTTAAGCATCACAACTATTACATAAAGTTGTATTGAAGCTCTTTTGTACATATGCTCTTTGTTTATGAAGGCAGGGGGCGCTGTGTGCAAAGAAATGAGCCTCAGTAACTAGGTAACATTTCCAAAGACACACACCTGCAGACTGTTAGTCTCACGTTATAAAATTGCTTTAAAATGTGTTATTTCTTTCCAGTGCTGCCAAATATATAGTGATGCATGTTCTCACTGAGATATGCAGACAGCAAATGTCACACATCTATTCTTCTCATCGAAGAAGCAGTGCTTTGTAACTAATAATGACTTCTCCAAATCAAGGATTAATTGGTGTGCATTAATTTGCATACCTTAAACTGAGCGGCGCGTCCTTCACCGGAGTTCATCTACAGGAATAACACATTTTTTGCAGGCGGTGTTGCGAGAAATCCCAGATAACCCCCCTTTCAATAACAGATCCATTCTTCCATTGACCAGATAAGTGAGAAGTTAGAGAAAATTGACAGATAAAATAAGAACGAACCATCATTTTGTTTTTCCTTTCAAATAGCTGACATATTTGGAATATTTTCTTCAAATAGTTAACATTTAGAAGTGTCTCATTATATTACTTGGAAACAGATAAGAGGAAAAATAAAGTGCAAGGAACATGATTCACATGAATTACCAGCACAAAAGGTAAAAAGTAGTACAGACGATTGCATAATTTCAAAGGCTTTCTCAAAGAGCTAGAACCACACGCTTTGAAAGGTCAGTACATTGTTAAAGTGGTTTGACATGGCATGCGAATAAAGGACCTCAAGGACAGGCAATCTGACTCGTTCAAAAAAGACATTATTTTTGTAGAATGCTCACTTTGATATTTTTCCATATCACAGTTATCTGCAGACCAAATTGCATAGGATAGATGTATAAAATACTTCAAAAAACTTATTTGCATCAGTCCAAGGCCCACATCCAGAATGAATGATCCAAGATGAGCCTTTCACTTTAAATGTTCGAGTCTTGCCATAGATTCAGAAGTAAATTTGAATGTTCGATGAGGCTAACGAGCACACAATTAGTTCAATTGAGAGTGAGTCTTCAGGGCCAGTTCATAGGTACTCAGATTCAACATCATAAGTATGAGGTGATATATATATATATATCTATATCTATATATAGATATAGATATATATATATATAAAGTTCAAATTATCAAGAAATAAAATAATTAATGCTGCCAACTATTAGTAATGACCTAATCAACTAATGTTGAGTCAGTGATGAACAGCTAATTTGTGTTTTCTAATACTGTTAGCATTTGTAGCTTTCTCAGTTTGGAGAATTTGTAAAAACTATTCTCACATTTAATACAAAACTGAGAATACCTAGTGATAAATTAGTTGAATTGCTGACTTAACAAGGGGATAGCCATCAACCTGCAGACTGAATACTCTGGAAATTTTTAAAAAATAGAATGAAAACGCAAGAGCAGAAAAATATGGGGAACTATTACAAAAGTTTGATTGTTAACATGTATTTATTTGTGCCACAAAAGAATCACCCCCTTAATACTGAAGACAAAGTATTTCCTTGAATAAGTGTTCTACCTACAAAAGCTATGTCGTGTTTACCACAGTGCCCAGGTTCCCAAAGCAAACCCCGCCACACCGAGTGTGCTCAATAAATATTTATGGAATGAATGAAACCACAGGCTGACACTTCATGTTCAGAGCGGCTGGGTACAGTGAATATCATTTTGTAATACTTAGAATTATTTGACCTGCAGCATGTGCAATTCTGCTAACCTACAGTTTTCCAACTGATAGATCAATATCTTAAAATTCTCAACTTGAAGTTTGTATTAGCATTTTTAGACAAAGAACAAGGCCAGCAGCATCATAAATTTTATCCAAACCCTTGATGGGATTACAACATAGAAATTGTACTATTAATGAACACATTACAAACAATTACAAAACGACAATTGAGGTTTTACTTTCTTTAGATCCAGCAGTTTACATAATATGCTGCCTTGGTTTTTCTTTTGGCTGAGGATTAAATAGTAGACTTTTGCATAAGACTGTCTCAGTAAGGAGTAAGGACTAAGGCTAAGGGTTGTCAGAATCACCTTTCATATCTCTGCCACCTCTGGTTTCCTCTCTCCTTCCTTCCCTCACGCCCTGCCTCCCTTCCTTCCTCCCTCCCTTCTTCCTTCCTTTTCCATCATCTTTCTTTTTTAAGAGAGAAATTTTGATCTCTGACATGGGAACCAGATATGGAGTTAGAAATAAAGTTGGTTTTTTTTTTAGTTTTTAGGATTCATAAAGTCAGAGTTTTTGCTTATTTTATTATCATCCTAATTCATAAATCCTTGGAAGAAATGTATTTGCAACATTTTCTCAAGGAAAGTAAAGGATATCAATAGGAGTCTGCAGCAAATGTGTTATTATCTGAAGTGTCCAGTAATCGCATCGTAGTGGAACTCTTTAATCGTTTGGGACTTCCTTGGGCAGATAGCGATTCTATACTCCATTTAGAGAAGAAACGATGTGGAGGAGAAAACCAGAAACAGATTCGAACAAAATAGAATCACTAAAGACAATTATAATTCTTTCTGTCATTTTTCTTGCTTAATGTGTGATATTTAAAGTATTACATTTAAAGTCCTTTAAAATACATATGATCTTTATTTTATGATTAAGAGAAGGACATTTTTAATGAAACAAAAGTCAGATTTAATAAGTCCCCTATAATTTGGGTATAACTTACTTTGTATTTGTTTATTAAACAATTCTACTACATACACTGACCTTTTGTGTCCTAACATTTATGTTTATTCCAGTAACAGGATTGTTGTACATTCGGTTGCAATTGTTCTTCAGGGGTTATCCACATTCAGTGTTAAGTCTACAATTCGTCAGCTTCTTTGTTAAATTGTTGATTTGTGAACAAATATTTGAAAGCTCATCAAAGAAACCTAAAATCCTAGTGAAAAACTATTCCCTGTTTTGATCCAATTTTTGTAAATTGGATCTGGGTAGGGCCCTGGGATGGGCAATATTTTATTCTACAAACATGCACACAGTGTCTACCAAGAACCTCCTTCTTGAAATGTGCTCCGAGGGCTTATGAGGATGGGATTAGTGACACCCATTCCAGGTCACAGTCTCTGATACAATTCTGTTTACATTTGAGTTTAAAGTATAAATTTGAGTTGAAGTCTGATATTGATAGGCCAAGAACACAATTAGAAATAATTATAATTTTTGTTCTTTTGTGACATTAAAAATGAATGAACTTTTTCTATATGTTCAACAGGTTTGATAAAATAATATTTTTGTAAATGCCCCATAGTTGTTTTATCCACTCATCTACTCATGGGCACTTGGGCTGCTTCCAAATCTTGGTAATTGTAAATAACACTGCAATAAACATAGGGGTGATTATGTTCTTCTGAATTAGTGTTTTGTGTTTCTTCAAATAAATTCCCAGAAGTGGAATCACTGGGTTACATATATAGATATATGTTTCATAAAATATATGTTGAAGTTAGACATCTCAAAAACCAAACTGAAAAGTGTAAAGAGAAGTGTGTCAAACTTTTCCAAACTCTGTTTAGCATCCATTCTTATAAGGAAGATCTGTTTTGGCAGATTCACTCTTAGATATATCCACTAATTTCTGTGATGTAAATGAGCACATAAATAAATAGATTTTCTAACTTTAGGTTTGGTTTTCCGTTGTTGATTATTTGATAGCTTATTAAAGGTTAATTTGAACATAGGAAACAATATAGCATCATTTATTCTTAAAATAAATACCTTTTAACTAAAGTAACAGCTGGTTAGGATATACCAGGAAATTAATACAGATTTCTATAACAAATAAATAAATTACTGAAAGTCACAGGTCTCCATTTTGAAGAGACTGTACCCCAGATCTCCACATCATTCCCGATAGATTTTGACTCTTTGCTTGGTGTTACCAATTGGGCAGAGTTGTGTGAGTCTGACTGCCTAACTTTAGGAGAGAAAATGAACAATGTGTCAGCATCTCTAACCAAATGTATCTCATTATAAAAACGTTTCTACTTATTGCTCTTAAGATGCCACCTACTTTTCTTTAATACTTCCAGAATAAGCATTTCTTTTGCATCAGTGTGCCGCCTCACCACAGTTTAAAGGCCAAGATGATACATTGTATTCCTGTTGACAGTGCTTCTATGGATTAGATGGTTTGGGGATAATGTTGAACAATGGGAAGTTTCTGCACTATCAAGCTGGACTTTGATTTACAAAGTAACCATTTTTAAGTCTAGAATAGTTTTTCCTTTTCTCCACTTCCCAAAAGCTTAACTCTCCTTGCTCAAGAAACACAATGTCCAGTCAGTTGGAATTTTTCTCTAGCACGTTATTTCACTTACGTTATTTATTAAGTATTATAAGTAACAATGTCAGTCTGGACATTTTAAGTATAGAATTTAACCTTGAATTTCCTAGCAACTAGGAATGTATTAAGTGGAAGGTCATTTTAGAGTGGATGAATATTATCTATGGGATCCCTCATGAGATATTGGAGGGCCAAGCTGGGCCCTCAGTGAACTGGGTTAAACCCTAGCTCCCTACTCAGAGTTTATGTAACTACAAAACAAATAGAAGAACCCAGCCCATACCATGGTCTACCGTTATGTAAGAAAGTCCTCTCCTCATTTCCTAGGAGTCAGGGGTGATGCTGCACTGAACTGGTCCACTGTGCCCAGAGACCATAGGTGAGAACGGTAGGGCTGGCAGCCCTCTGCTCCCTTGACTTCGGACGGCCTGCCCCAGGAATCAGCCACATGTAAGTGTCATGTTTATTGAAAATGTTGGAATAGCTGTATCAGGATATCATTTTATTTATTTATCTTTTTTTTTGCCCTTGGTCTGTTACATTAGTTTTATGCTTTGTGTTTTACTTCTCAAAAGAATCCACACAAAAGCTAATAGAACCAATAACTATTGTCTTGAATTTCATTCCTTATTTAGTAATTTCTTAGAAGATCTGACTTACTATTTTACAGAGGCAGAATGGTCATCCACTATTGTTTTTATAAAACTAGGCATGATCAGACATCCCAAATTTGTTATAATTTAGTTATTATTAACTTATAATCTATATTTTATGTTTCTTTTTAACTGCGAGCAAATCTGAGTGTATATAGGCATGTTTGTGGTAGACAGCAACTGAGAAAGTTTTTTTTTTTAATTCTTTTGAAGAGAATCTAAATTCACTGGGAAAAAAGCGTTAACATCTTTAAAACAGAGAATAACGATCCCCTAAATATCTATACCTGTGAATGCATTCCCTTATAGGGCAAAGGGACCATGCAGATACTGTTAAAGGTAAAGACTTTCAGATGTGGGGAGAATGGTCTGGATTATCCAGGTGGGGCCCATCTCATCACGTGACCCTTTAAAAGCCGAGCGCCGTTCAGGGCTTTGCGCAGAGAGAAGGGTGGGAAAATGCAGGGATGCTCAGAGAGATGCATGCAGCTGGTTTTGAAGCTAGAAGGGGCAGGGGAGGTGAAAACCAAAGAACATGGGCGGTCTAGAAAAGGCAAAGAAACAGATTCTGACCTGGACCCTGCCGAGCGGACTGACTCAGCAGACACCTCGCCGTCAGGCCCGAGGGACCCGCATCAGACGTTCGCCTGCAAGGCGGTAAGACACACATCTGTGCCGTTTGCTCCCCAAGACTGTGGTAATTCCTTAGGAGAGCAGTAGAAAGTTAGTCCAAGAGTACTGTTTTTTGTCTTTTGCTTTTTTGTTTGTTTTTTTTTAACGTACTACCTTTCTGCTTTCACTCCTGTAGACGCGTCCTCTTATTATCCAAAGAGCTGCGTATAATTGGGTTATGAAATGTTTTATCTCCGCATGTCACAGAAAATGGGGAATTTTCAAAATGCAAAAGTGCTTGCGTGTGTTTCACCAATCTTTTAAAACTTAGGGCGTGAAAACATCTCTTTTCAGTTGTGGTTATGTTTTCTTTGATAACATTCTTGTTTATCCATTAAATGAAGAATACCACACATGCCCGTGAAAGATGAATCCTCTAGATTTCCCCAACGCAAGCATACCTCTGAGGTATTGGCAGATTCATTCCCAGGCCAGCAAAACAAAGCACATTGTAATCTTTTTGCTGATGAAGCCTCTTGCTTTTAGTTTGTTATGAAAATCAAAACAACAAAAACACAACACCTTGACGTACAATACAGCAAAGCACAATAAAACAAGGTATACCTGTAGTTATAATCTGTTCTACTATCATCCGAGACTCCTGGGAAGAACCATTTGCAATCTTCCCTGGTACTTCGGACCTTCTTCCTCAGGTGGCATGCCCAGGTGAAGCTGCCTCATCAATTCCATGACAGTGTTTAATTTAGTCTTTTTTTTTTTTTCCCCCTGTAATAGCTCCTACTATTCCCTTAGGATGAAAGAACTTAGAAAAACGAAACGAATGCTGCTAGTGTCCCGGGCTGCCCCTCCAAAGCAACATAGGAAGCTGCAGTGTAGACTTTTTGCAGTGCCTAGAGCTGCTTTTAGAGGCTGAACCACCATAGTCATTTCCACCTGGATCTGAGACCCTGGCCGGCAGACAGCCCATTTCGCGTCCAGACACAGATGGGCTCCCTCAGTGCCTAGGAATCCTTTCCTTGCCTACTTAACATGAGCCCACCTACGTCACTTAAATTCTTTCATGTTATTTCAAAGACAAGCTAGGAGAAGGTGTAAAGTTTGTCTAAAATCAGTTCCGTTGAATAGAAAAACACATCCATTTTCATGTGACTATTATCTGATTCAAACTCGTAAGCGCAGACCTGCCTGTATAGGGGTAGCCTTTGTTCAGCAATGAGTGTTAGGCTTCTGGAATATGCTTTTTGAAGATATTCATGAAAATATGTTGCTTTTTTTAAGAAAGACAATCCATCTCTTAGTTCTGAAATGACTATGCAGAGGAATTTAAAGTGCCACCATTTTAGATTTCAACCACAGCTCCAATATTTGGTCTACCAGTAGTTATGCAAATGATAAAAATCAATGCACATTAAGAACTTATGTCTGATTTCTTATCAGATAAATCTGTTGTAAAATGTCATTAAAAGCAGGGAAAGCTCTACTATGAAAAAATTAACTTGAAAGCATCACACAGACACACAAGGTTTGGGGGGAAAGGTTTCATTCAAACCCTTCCACAACCTACACGTGGTGTTGACAAGGCTATTCAATGTGTTAAATAACTGTCATCTGTAATTAGTATACATTGAGCATTAAGATAGGTGTTAGGTAAAGGATCGTATTAAAGAAACTTATGGCAATTTCTGTTGGGAGCAGAGATGCGTACTGAATACAGAAAGCTCATTTCACAATCTTTTGCTAAAATGATAGCTTAGTTTTGGCTTTAGCTTTTCCCAGGCATTGCATGTGCTTTGTCTGGAAGCTGATGCATGCTTTTAGTTTGAGTGACATGCTACATCGATGCAAGGCCGTGTGAACGAGCCTTTATCACCATTACTACCCTGCAACACTCCAGGTGATGCATTGGAGGGCTGGCTCACTCCCCAAATCCACTGCTTCCTTCTTTAGATCCTCAGCACCGTCTTCTGTTGCCAAATCCAAAACACATTGTACTGTCTCGTTGACTGTTCTTGTTTTTCTTTGTTACTAAGGTCACTAAAATGTAGCATTTAAGCATTGTCCATGGTGCTTCCTATCTTTGCTAATGGCTAGAGGAGGAGAAATCAAAAGGTTGTTTTGTATACGACTCTAGCTTTAAAAAGGGTTCGTATTTTATTGTCACTGCTTTTTTATTCAGCCAGGAAAAGAGTATTATATTTTTTTACCTTGATTTTCTCCTTTTAAGGCACTGTTGTTTTAAAAAGAATACTATTTCTTCTCTCTGACAATAATCATCACAGCTCACACATGCATGGTACTTTTTGTGGCCCAGAAACTGTTCTAAGCACTTTCCGCGTGTTATCTCCGCTTTTATAAAACTCCTTCGAGATCATTACTGTCATCCCTGTTTCATAGGTGAGACTGAGGTACAGGGAAAAAAATGCAACTTGCCCAGCTACTGGGTGAGGGAGCTTGTGTTTGAACCCCATGATTCTGATTTCAGGGTTTGCGCTTTGAAGCCCTCCAGTGAGCCCATTGACAAACTTACTTTGAACAAGATTGACAGAATGTTTATGATTGTAAAAGCATTTATGGCATTTTATTTCCAGTGTTTGTTTGGATAAAAACAAAACTTTAGTACATGGTAACTACATTTTATGAAAAATTTTGTGGATGTATTTTTTCAAACCTTTACGTAGAAACACCCTGTCTTCTTTCCTCCCATAACTGCAGTGCTCAGGCACCACTTATTCTGTGGGGGCTACTTCATCCTCAGTCTCCATGTTGTTTTCAAGTTTATCAGATTTCAAAGTTTATATCAAATTTCCAGTGAAGCGAAATGCATTTGTCCTCTGGTGTCCTAGTGTTGGATAGGGGTCATATCTAAAATTTTAAGCTTTCTGAAATCCTTTCAAAACTCCGGGATGAACATCAGCTAGGTTAGATGATTCAGTTTACAGAGCTTGTTTTTACTATAAGACAAAGTTTAAGTGGGTAAAAATAAATTGGGGAGACTGTCAGCATGTGGACAGGTTCAACTCCTTAACTCAGTTTTAAGTTTAACAAACCCCACAGTGGGCATTCCACTTGTGTACAAGTGCCTGATGGAGTGTGTTGGGATATCAGTGGCAAAGCAGGAAGAGAACTAGGGTCACATGGTCACCTCACTGGGACATGGGCCAGGACCTGTCGTCCACCTACAGTGCCGTAAGAGCCGATTCCACCAAAGGCAGCTGGGAACTCCAAGACCCACCTGACATTCATGAGCTTAGGAAGATTCAGGCACTTATCAAGGCTGACAGAGCCAGCCTGGCTGGCAGGCACAGTGACAGAGAACCTGAGTGGAGATTATATCCCCATGTGTGGCAGCTGGTGATTATGGGCCTGGGGTTAGCATGTGCTTAAAAGGTCTATGGCCATACCACCCTGAATGCACCTGATCTCATCTGATCTTATCTGACCTCGGAAGCAAAGCAGGGTCGGACCCGGTTAGTACTTGGATGAGAGTATATACGTGGAAGGTGATTGAAGGACAAAAAGCATAATATTAGAGACTCAGTAAAGCTATGTGCTGTTCAGAAGCAGAGTGTGTGCCGAAAGACCCCACAGAATGTTTAATAAGAAATTAATTAGGAAGGGGATAAGCATAGAAGGTCACCCGAGAAAAGGGGGA
Organism: Mormoops blainvillei; assembly: GCA_004026545.1. Lineage (NCBI taxonomy): Eukaryota > Metazoa > Chordata > Mammalia > Chiroptera > Mormoopidae > Mormoops > Mormoops blainvillei. Next base: position 284,136 of record PVJD01000039.1, read on the forward strand.
CTGAGGAGAGCTTGTGTCCTGCTTGGGTATCTGTGTAGCCTGACCACCCACGCACCAGATCTGTCCTCACGAGGGGCTCATCATCATAGCAGCACCCTGCTAAGGTCTAATTACCCAAAATGCTGAACTAAGAAGAACAAAAGTAGAGACTCAAAGGAAGTAGTCCAAAATAACTTTGAAACAACAGAATACACGGGCAATATTAATAAAGGTCACAGGATTGTGCTTGCATTCAAACCGTGGTTGAAAGATTAACACCCCACTGAGGAGAAGCTGTTGCTAAACTTGCCGGTGCTTAATTTGTTCTCTTAATTTTAAATGTACATTAAACATACTTGAATTAAGATTAGAAATCAACCCCAGAGAAGTGCTATGAAATTGTTATGAATAGGACATATAGCTTCCCCCCCCTCAGAAAATAGAGTCTAGAATATTGATTCATTTTTGGTGGGGTGCATCAGGCTGCAGACTACAGAGAAAAGGTCAGTTTCCTACAAAATTACTTTCATTATGTTGTCCCTGAAGGTACAAGACAAGTTAATTTAAAATTGCAATTACATCTTCATACCAAATATATCTGGATTAAAAATAACAGGGAAGCTTTTTTTTTTTTTAAGTGAAAATGTGAAACAAGTGAAATTAACTTAAATGTCATTGAGGCTCTCTTTTTTGTAAAGTAAATATCCAACAGGAGCTTGGTTGTATGAAGTTAAAATATAATGACTTTTAGATAGCTGTCAATTTAGCGAGTGATTTTAATGGAAAGCTGTTTCTAAGCTTTATTGAAGTATCACTGTATTAAGAGGCTGTCCATCTTTAATGCACACACTTTGTGAGGAGATGAGACATACACGTACACCCATGACACCGTCATGGCAGCCAAGTCACTAAACGTATTCCTTACCTCCAGAAATTTCCTTCGGCTCTTTTGCGGTTTTTGCTGTTGTTTTTTGTTTTTGTGGCGAGGACACTTCCTCTGAGACCTAGACCATTCGCACATTCCGGTACTACGTCCTGAACTAGGGATGCTGTGCTGTACGGTAGATCTAGGACTCGCTCATCTTGCACAGCGGAGACTTTATAACTGTTGAGAAACAGCTCCTCATTGGTGGCAGGTGAATTTTGTAAAACCTAATAATGTCTATTTTTTTAGTCAGCAGGGAATTACGTTTACAGTAGTAAAGAAACAATACTCTTGTTGATTACTCAGAAGAGCTGTATGTCACATTTTAATTCATAATTTGCCGTTAAATAAATGCTTGTATATAATGTTTTAGGGAATTTTTTCCATAGTGGATAGATTCGCATGAAAAGGAGAAGAGCATTCGTTGGGTCTACTATGTGCCAACATCCTGTGTATGTTGTTTCAGGTATCAGAATAGAAATGGAAGCTCAGAGATTAAATAGTTTACCCGAATCACAAATGCACTGCATGCACTTCCAGAAAAGATTTGCATTTAGGTCTGCCAGGCTCCACATGGGTACTCTTGGCCTCCTGTCGCCATGAGGCAGTTTTCTCCCAGGCTGCTCCTGCTGGGCTGGGTCACCGGGGCCCCCGTGCAAAGGTCACACCGCTGCTGGCCCAGGACTCTGAGCCCATCACAGGGGATGAGCTGCAGCCAGGCTGCCCTGCAGCTACAAGGGACACACAGCATCTCTAGCCAGCAGCACAATTCTCGGTCAGCACAGTGGAGTAAAGCAGCAGTTCACAGTCAGAGAACGAAGCCTACCTCCACGCGCAGTCCGGACACTGAGAAGGGAGGCCACGCCGTGCTTTGTGCAATAGCCTGACTTGGCCATTTTGCTCCCATTATTAGCGTCACTTTACTTTTCCGGGACCCTTCTGCCTAGACAAATGGTTTGATTGTTCATTATAGTCGCTTCTCAGAAGACTCATCTACTCTTCAAGGGAAAGTATTAATATACATCGAAGCATCCAAGGTCACTTTTCTGCAAAATTGCTTTCATTATGTTGTCCCGGAAGATAAAAAGGCAGGTTAATTTAAAATTGCAATTTGAGTTTGAACCCAAAGATTCTTGGAATGCTCCCACCAGTCCTGTCTGTTGTAGCCTGAGTCTTGCCTAATCCTACTCAGGCTCCCTCTTTGAAAGAACTGCCTGAAGCCAGATTTCCAGTCCCCCCTCACCTCTGGCCTTCCCGTCCGCCCTCCGATGCACCGCCAGGGCTTGGCTCTCCCTCACTGCAGGAAGCAGTCAGCTCAGCTCGGCCTCTTTCACAGGCTCTTGGCGATATTCGGGGAGCCCCCTCGGACAGCTTCAGACACACAGCCCTCTTCTCACCGGTGCCTGTGTTGCCACCGGAGAAGACCTGCAAAGCAGTGCTTGTCTGAAACACAGACCCCGCACCTGGGAGGCACCCGTTCACTAGCCATAGACAACAGCCAGCCACCCGAGCTACTCTATGGGTAGCTCTGTGCCATTCCTTGGAGAGGGGCATTTATTTGAAGGGCAGATGTTTGCCTAAAAAAATCCAAGGCAAAGACAGTTCTGCATGAGCAGGGTCAGATTGGGGGGTCGCAGCATTTCAAGTGTCCCCGTTAAAGGGTGAGCCTGGGGGTCATTTTTAAGTGCGCCGTGTTCTTTCTTTCCCTGACTGCTTTCAGTTCTGTGCGTCACATTCTCAGGCGTTCAAATGCTCATGGCAGGCGGGGGTTTTCCCCCTCAACCGTTTTCATTCTTGTCCTTCTCTTCTCTCAGAATAGCAGATTATTGTCTTCTTTGCAGAGTCTGCTTTGGTACGTAGATATAGATAAAGATATAGATAATATATAGATATATAAATGCCTAGAGTGATATGCATCTATATAGACAGAGGGAGAGAGAGGGAGAGATGTCCACAAAAAGCCATGCTAAAGTCCTAAACTTGCTTCGCTTCACTTTTGCTGTGGTAAAATTATAATATAAATGGTATTCTATTACATAATCTCACCTTTTCTTATTTTTTTCCTTCAGTGGTGCTTGTCATTGATGTTTTTGCATAAGTGCCCTAAAAATCTAGAGAAAAGAAAACACTAAGCATACCCTAGAGACTTTTCTTTTAATTTTTTGAATATGTGCATCCTGTATGTGTTAGAGTAAATTTTAATATATTTGAAACCTTGTCATGAAATAACTGTGAGAATTCGTGACAACTCACGAAAAGCTTTGGTTGTTAATCACTTGAAATGTAAAAGGCCCACAGGTTCTTTTCATTTCTTTTTTTCCTGTCTCACTGCTGGTCCCTCGTTCCTGGCTCTGTAGGAAAAACAAAAAACAAAAACAAAAACAAAACTCAGTATTTGCGAGGCAGCTTCAGCTGCCTCTCCCTACTGCAGTGGCTTGTTAAAAACATGCTTCTGTCGATCTGGAAGCCTAAAAACAATGCAATGTTTCTTGTTATTCTTGAACAAAGACTGCCTGAACTTGAAGCCAGCACTGAGGCAAGCGGAGAAAAGCAACGGAGAGAATGAGAGCAAATGCAAGATGACGGCTGGAGGGAGGCAGGCGGACCCCTGGGCCCCTGGTTCATGCAGCCACTTGGGCCTGAAACCAGGTTCTGCTTTTCGTCGCCTCAGTTTTACGAATGAACAGATTCACCGCATTTGCCAAGACTAGTTTGAGGAGGTGTCTGGCCGTCGCAAATAAAGCGTGTTGAAAAACAGAAAAAGTGGTTGTGAGAGGGTATTTTTGCAACTGAAAGACCCCCGAAGGTATCATCGAGTCCTGGCAGAGTGGATGGCAGGGGGGTACCCGTCTCTCAAATTGGGAAGGCAGCAGCAGTCTTTTAAAATATCATATTGATAGTTCATTCAGCTTATTGGGGGGACATGGTTTCACAGGGCCACAGTCCCGTGACCTTTTTTATGTGGAACCGAGCAGCTGACCAGCCGACCCGTGTGTCCACGGGCACTGAGAGCTGGCTGAGGGAGGCTGGGAAGTGGGGTGTGGGGCCTCATGCTGGCAGCGTGGTCAGGCTCCCGAGGAAGAGATCTCGGTGCTGGCCCTGTCTGACTGCCTCACCAGAAGAAGATACGGCACTGATGGGGCAGCCGTGATGCCAGCAGTCCCTGGTGCCCGAGACGGAGAGAGTCCTCGTAGGTGGGACGCTGCGCCGGCCGCACCCTGTGCCCTGGCCAGGTGGGGAGCAGGAGCCACCTTCGCGGGTGCCTTTGGGGGGTGGAAGAAACAAGAACCCTGGGTCCTGTGTTAAAACGTCCCGTGCTGTGGTCTCTCCTGACCAAATTAGTTCCCACTCGCCTTGCAGAGAGTCAGCCCTTAGGATTAGCCTTGTGGCAAGGGCAGCACAGACTGCCCAGCCATTCATGTGGGGACAGTGGCACAGAGGGAAGCTCCTGAAGCGAAGACTGAGGGGGCAGGTAGAACACCGAACTTGGTACAGAAAGACAGGGCTGCTGCCCTGGGTCCATCGAACCCAGATCACTTCTGGCGAGTAGAGAGAACGCGAATTTGCCAGCATCCCAGTCTGGCTGTAAGAGCTACTTTGTTACAAAGAAAACCCTAAACTAACTGGGAAAATACTTGCACGCGTGTTTACCCTTAAGGTTGGAAACCAGCTCGGCCGGGAGTGGGGTACTAGAGCAGTGCAGGTGCCCAGTTTTCCCTCTGTGTGTGAATAGGAAGGTGAGTGTTCCCTGGGAGGAGCATCTGGGTCACGGACGTTGGTTACCGAAGGGACCCAACTCACTGTCTTTGCAGGGAGTCCTTGCAATTCATGTCCTGCAAGTATGCTGGATGCCTAACCCGTTTCTCTCTTTCCCTTTCTAAGTTGGGGGATTTTTGGTGGTTATCCTGTTTTACCCCCATCAACACTCAGTGTGTTGGGAGGGTTAACTCTATTATTTTGCCAGGGACTATTAGATTTGAGCCCTATATGGACATGACTGAAAAGGCTGCACACCACTCAGAAAATGTGGGCTCAGAGCACAGAGCACCCACCAGGCCAGGCTTCAGTTGGTCCCCGTCTGGCGGGAAGAGGGAGAGTTGTTTGTGAAGGGGATGCTTGCATGTCATTATTCTCAGAATTTTTGAAATTGTGTGAATGGCAGAGAGGGTAATTTGTGGCTGCTGGGGATGCACAGAAGGCACCCACTAATCCTTTTTTCTGACCTCCACAATTTCTTTTTGGAAAAAGCATCTCCCCCTTTGACGTGACTCTGATGGGCTGCTAATTAACATGGCTCGACATCTCAAAGTAGAGGGATAGGGTGACAAGCCTTCTGACCAGAGTCACATCTACTCCAAGGGGCTGAAATGCACACTTTCTCCCCAAAGTATGTCCGAGCCACTCTGAATTATTAATCACGGAAAATGAGCTTACGATCAGGCACTTTCTGATAGCTGCCGTGGCCTGATGTGAGACACGGGGGCTGCTGTGCAGAACCGGTGATCTGGGAAGGAGACGGCTTTTTCGTCGGGGCTGAAGCACAAAGTGTCTCAGTCCCGAGAGGGGTGATCGAGGAAAGGGCCTCTTCTTTACTCTTCAGAATATTGACTGTAGCTTGACCAACTGACCCTTTTAGAATCATCACACAAATCAGTATATCTCTCACATTAAAAACATTTTCTTTTAGGTTGATGAGTGCTTGTCTTCCTTTTTAAGAAAAACTCAAATATTTGTGTTCTGGGCAAACATATGGTATGCTTTAAGGCTGCTAGAAAATAACCTACATAATTGGACAGCCCATTATCTTAATGATTAGTATTATTATTACTGCAGATAGAGCATTTGACGAAAAAGGTATTCACTCAAAGTAACTGACAAGCATTAATTACTTAATGCGTTCAGGTTCTTTTTGGGTAAGTTAAATATAGTCGAATATATCTGTGCACACACATGCCCCCCCCCCCCAGGATTTGTTACCTGTTGAATGTTTGTATGATAATGTCTATACAATTCCCAACAAATAGATACTAGTATTTTTTTTTTTTTTTTAGAAACAGTGCTCTCAGGATTACCTTTTATAATAACTTTTAGATCCATTGGTAGCATAAATTATTTTACTCAGGAAGTTATTTGCAGTAAAACTTTTGTGGTAATTTTTCCCACAGTATTGAGGCACAATTTAGAAATAAAAGTTGTATACATTTGAATTGTACAGTGTGCTTTTAAAGGCTTTTTTAAAGAGAAGTCTTTATAGCAAAACTGAAGGGAAGTTTCAGACTTTTTTGTGTACCCTTTGCCCCGACACATGCACAACTTTCCTTCCCCGTAATCGATATCCCACCCCAGTGTGGGACATCTGTCACAACTGGTGAACCTACAGTGACATATGATCACCCAGAACTCATAGTTTACATTACAGTTCACTCTTGGTGTTGTACCTGCTATTGCTTTGGGCAAATGCACGATGACATGTATCTGTCATTATGATGTCATACACAGTAGTTTCACAGCCCTAAAAATCCTGGGTTTTGCTTACTCCCCCTCCCCTTCCTTGGAAGTGAGTCAGATATCAGACCTCACTTGGGCTAGTCATTCTGATTAGAAGAGGAAGGAGAAGAGTCAGAGGCGGAGGGGGAGACAGAGATGGTTCCCACCCGGGGTTAGCGGCAGCATCAGAAGTAGGATGGAGGCCCCCTTGACTCTTAGGTCAGGGTCTTTCCAGTCTTCTCTGAGGAGGGGTTGGTGCTGAGATGAATAGAACATCAGGTTATGGTCAGATTGTGACCAGCTATGAATTTGGGATTAGAATTTTGTCGTTAAGCTTAGAGACTTTGAGAATTCCACAAATAGGTCTTAAGCGGGAAAAGGGAGTGCATTTTTAGGAAGACAGAGTGCTGGCACTACAAGATAAAACTGAGGAGAAACCTACTGCAATTGAAAAGAAAAATATTTTGAAAATTTTAACTAGCTGTTTATTTAAACAATTCTAGCAAGAGGTGGTGAATTATAAGGACTCTTAATTCCTGTAGAATAGAAAAGGTAGGCAGAAAAAGTAACACATCTGCACTGAAATTCTTAAGACATTTTCTAAACCTGGACAAATGTTATTCTTGTATTCAAAATTTATAACAACTGAATTTTAAGTCATGATTGTAGCAATTTGGTTCAGTTATTGATGGTTATTTATGTATAACGTCCTATCTTTAAGTTGAGAGAATATACCGTTCTTTCATTTTTTAAAAAATATCAGTATTAGGATAAATTTTAGCATCCTCTTAAATAATTTTGAGTCGATATTAACCAATGTTATTGGATAGTTTACTGAAAAAGGAAGTTAATGACGGTTTAGTACATTTAATTGTGTAGACAAAGAGCATCACTGCACAAGACACTATCTGAAACATACCACTCAAATCATCAGTGCCAGTTTTTGTGATGAAGCTAATTTTTAAGCCTTATGAGGACAGAGACCTGTCTGTCTTACTTGCTGTGGTTTTTCCAGTGTCTGTCGCTTAGTCGACACTCAAACAGTAAACACGGAATGAAGTGTCTGCCACCTGGTAGAGATTTCAAGTAACTTGTAGAATAAATACATGCTAATACATGAAGCTACTTATTTTCATGTTGTTAAACATTTTGTATAATGCACTATTACAGTTTGAAAGTTTGTAGAAATTGTACTCATCTTCAGTAACATAAATCCTGTGAATCAATATGATGGGACGAGACAAAAACATATCATTTTATAAAGGATTGAGCATGTTATGATTGGAAATTACTTAGAAACTGTTCAAAGAAAATATGTATGTATACACCATGCCGTACAACTCATTCCTCCTTTGCCGAGAACACATTTGGGTTCCATCTAAATTAGTTCTTCCAATCAGGCGACTGATGAGACCGTTTCTACCACACTTGAATTTTCTGTACCACCGTAAAGAGGGAACACATAGTTAGTAAGGAAAATTTGCAAATCTGCATCTGGTTTTCTTTCGTATTTTTTTTCTTTCTCCTATCAGCTGAACAAAATATTTTGATGTTGAATTTATAAATATAATGCTTAAAAGATAATGATTAATTGTAAAGTAGAAATTTACATTTCCCCAAATAATTTCTCAAAATTATGAGTAATTTGACTTTTTTCAAGTAAATGCACACTTTCTAATATTAGACTATTACAATCAGTGCAGTTGCATTTTGTAAGGAGAACCTGGGACTAAGGTAATTTCTTGTAATTTTGGCCACATAGGATCTGATTGCAAATGGCTTATTAGAAATTCTGATTAGTGGTTGTAGATGCATTTGATTAGTAAAAGTGATGAAGTCATCATAAGGTAATAAATGCAGCTTGCTTTGTAGAAAAATTCTCTTCCAAACACATGATTCATGGGGAGCAGGGGTCTCTGTCTCTTGGGTGGCAGAAATATTGGGGCCCAGTGAACTCAATCTGGTTCTAGGAATTGGAAGTTCTTTGATAAGGAGCATTCTGAGGTAATTAATTAGCTTTCCCTTCAAGGATTTTAAGTACCCAGCTAGACCTTTTGTCCACCTGATTAGCCAGTTAATTAAATGTTCATGGAAGTCTTCCAACCTGGTTGGTTTGGCGGGAGCATGCACTAACAGAGAGTAACCGAGGAGGGTCTCCCTGGCCCCTGTGCCATCACCAACTCTCCTCTTCTTCTCCCAGAAGAAGCTGCTTTCACTAACGTCAGAGCCATTGTGGAGACAAATAAGTAAAACCAGCAAACACCCCAATGGGGAGGTTTTCAGGCAGCCTCTAAGGTTCTACAGTAGACGTCAAAACACTACCAAAAGGGAGAGGGAAATGATGGTAAAACTGACCTAACGGTGCCTTTCAAGGGGAGAAGCACTAAACTGAGTATTGAATAAATTAAATGAAGAAATGAATCTATAAACGGCTTATGGGCTGTACCAACAAGTCTTGTCTTCAAGTCGTATGATCAAAATGGTTTAGGAAGCTCAACTTGGAAGAGCCAGTTGGGCAGTGTCCATCAGGTGAGTCATGGATGCCTAAGAAATGGGCAGACGGACCGGAGAAAAGGTAGGGGTGGAAATAAAAGAATTAGAAAATGTTTGTTAAGGGGAGGCCAACTTTTAGGGACCAGCCATGAATTCCTCGACTTCATCCTCCATCTCCTCTCCCTTTTCCCTCTCGCCCCCGTCTTTTCTTTTTCCTTCCTGTTTCTTCTTTCTAAACCCTGAGACCCCTCTTTCCCCGGCTACAGACTCAAACTAAATTTATTGTATACTTAAAATAAGTTCGAGTAAATGTAGTCCAGGGACTTCAGACCCTTTATCATAATCATTTCCTTCAGAAATGTTGTTTAGTTACAAACTTTTTATCTACTGCGACACCCAGAAAATTCCTAGGATGGTGCTGCCCATCTTTTGCAGCTTGGTGAGCTACCTGTCTGCTTTTTCTCCTCATTAATATAAAAGTCAAGATTTTCTAGTAAATTCCTTTTACTTATCACCCCATTGATGGTTGTATCCTCAAATATCTGTGAAGAAACTAACGAGCTTTTTCAGCATCTCAAATGTGCATATCCTTGGCAACTAATGTTGTATTAAGCTTCAAGCATGATGGATTGACCCATCACCACTGTTATACTTTGCGGTTTCAGAAAAATGATTTATAAGAAGAAAAACAGGTGTCATTTTGTTTATGATTTATGGGTTTTGATCTTTAATCCTGAATTTTCATATCATTAGTCCTGAGAAAGGGATATTATGAGACAGGTGCAATGAGATTTGGAATATGTTCATCTGTATAAATCAGTTTATTCCCCATTCTTCAGTTATGGCTTTTATTATAGAGCACATAGTCAAGATGAAACACACAATGCTTAACCCCAGCATAGTTTCTCAAAAATATGTATTTGCCAAGTTGCATAACAAAATGCATATTTATATAGGTATATGCGTGTGAGAAAATCAATTTAAGTATATGTGAAGATTATAAGAGATAAAAAGTTTACTAAAAATTAATTAAATACCAATAATCCATACAGAAAATAAATTTCTCTTTAATATGTGAGGCCACCTACATTTAATAAAATGGAAAGATTTTCAAGGATTTATTGACTTAAGCTCAAGAGAATTGCCTTTCTCCTTGCTAGCCCCACATAAATGAATAGGTTATTTTTTTTATAAATGAGTAAAAGGTCCAGAACTCTATAGGGACATCAATCAGGAAGATTTTTCAAAAAAGTTCCTTTTTTCCCTACTCAAGATAACATTGAAAAATTATTATACATTACCGAGACTGTTTTTGTAAATCTTGTAGCATTCTTTCTCCTTGAGCAGTTGCAAAGTTTCTAGCTGAGCTCGAAGCTCCATTTTCAGAGGCAGAATGTGGCTTGTCACATGTCAAGGCCCCTAGAAACTTGTCACTGCTGCTTTTCCTTGATGTGACTGGCCTTGTCCTCTGCAGCCAAGTTAGGTGATGGAGAGCTGTCAGAGGTTCACCCAGAGAAGCAGGACCAGTGGGAAATAGATATTAAAATATATACAATGGGATATTTATTGCAAGGAATTGGCTTAAGCATTTGTGGGGGTCATCTGGGCAACTTGGAAATCCATAGGCTAGGCTGCAACTTTGGGATCTGGGCTGACACTATTGTCCACAGGTGAAATCTCCTCTTCACTGGGGAAACCTTGGCAGTAATATTAAGGCCTCTTCCCTGACTGAGTCAAGGCCACCCAGATTACCTAAGGTCATCACTTTCTCCTGGTTGACTTTTACACGTTTGTGCACAGGTAAGGGATTATCTAGGATGAGCTCCCTTACTTATAGGCGATTGATAATGGACTTTGATCACATCTACAAAATAGTCACAGGAACCCCTGGGTTAGTATTAAATTGTATATTGCAAAGTGTAGCTTAGCCAAACTGACCTATCGAAGACAGTCACACCATAGAGATAATATATGGCTATAGCTTTTCTTCCTCATTCGAGGACCCCAAAGGCAAATGCTCTTATGAGTGGCACAGGATCGAGAAACTAAGAACATTCTCCTGCTTTATGTTTTTTGTTTGTTGGCTTTCCTTGTTGCTGAGGCATTTCTTATCATGCGTCCCTAGTGACAATCGCACAAATTCCATTTATTCACAAACAGAGAAAGGATGACCAGAACTTTCTGACATTGCCACAGAAAGATTTATATAGGAAACTTTGCTCTTTTAATCAGTTGGTAGTAGTTGTGTTATATTGATTAAAGTATAAAACACAAACAGTGCAGGGCTTAGGATGGTTTATTATCTGTATAATTATTAAGGAGATGGAGATTCTAGGTAAATATATAACATCTTTAAATCATAAATTTCTGTGTTCCTTTGGAGGATGCTGATATTATAACACTTTTGCCTAATAAGGTAGAGGCTAAAGTAAGTACTGTTTTCACCAGCTACACAATTATAATATTATTTAGTTTTGAATATAAGGATATAGCATATGCTGTAAAGAAAATAAACATTTTATTGAAATATTTCAATTAATAATATTTTTGGAGGAAAAATTAGTATAAAAAACATTTTGTAGGGGTGAATTTTCATCATAGGCTTGGGTATTTTTATGTCTGAAAATGCTTATCCTCATGTTACTTGAGACAACATTCAGTTTGAATTAGTCTGTAGATATAAAACCTAAATTAGGAGGAAAAAGTCATCGCTTCAGTCAGAGCAACAACAATGAGAACAATGGTAGATTTCCATTGAGAAAGTGATGTTTTCTTAAGAATTAGGGAATCCTTGCTTATTCCATTTTATCCGCCTGTCCGATTCCTTTTATTTGTCATGTAAGTACTGCATTAATCAGCAACTTTGTTTGCAAATCTCTGAAGTAACTGAAATAAACCATAAAGCAATTTGGTCTTTTTAATTTTAGTTTCTAATTTTACAAATTATGTATACCTGAGCCAAATAATTAAAAAATTATTATTAGTTTCCTATCTAGGATTAAATGGCTCTTGTTATCTTTTCCATGTTTAGGGTTTTTTTTGTTTTTTGTTTTAAATAGTAGAGTGGGAACATGTACATACCTAATAGCTGTTTTGTAAATATTTGTTGATTGATGACAGGGGCTGGTTAGAAGAGTTTTAATGAATAATTAGTACATTAAGTTAATAAATCATGGCAACAGTGTTAATGTTGGCTTAGCTATTTCTAGACTGCTCTCATGAACACAGATAGTCCATTGGTGGCTTTGAGTTCCTTGTTTTACAAATATAATTAAATATAATCTAAATTAATTAGATACAACAAAACTTCCTTGATAAATATTTAAAATTTATATCTCCGTATATCTTCCTGTTCACTCATCAAAATATTACATCGGTTCAGGAAAAAAGAAAATGTTACCTTAGCCCACTCACCCACGACACACGCACACTTGAATCTAATTAATTTTTCACCCTTGGAGCATCATTTCTCCTACAACCAAGGCAAACCATTTGTCACACAAAGGGAGGTGTCAAAAGAGGTGTTTTTCTTTGGGGGGAACTGATTGTTTCCTAACCGACTAGCAATTTTGCTTCTCCAGCATTTCTCAATCATCGTTGGGCTTCCAACTCCTGACTTTAATAATAAAAACCAACAAGAAGAAGCAATTCTTTTTCCTATCAGAAAAAAATTTGTAGAATTAAAAAATAGATGGATTTCTTCCATCTTTTGCATAACCAGAAATATAGCCAATGATGGTTTAATTGCACTTTACTAATTACTGATGGTCACAATTGACCATGTGTTTGAAATGATTCTGAAGTTGGATTTCATGTGGCTTGGGGCACTTTGCTGGGCATGGTGACAGACGTGCCACTGAAGAACCCCAGACCTGCCCTGTTCTCCCTGTGGCTACTTTCTACAAGGACGGCAGCTGCCCAGGTCCGCAACATGGAGAGCCCAAAACTGTGCATTCCTCATTGATCGTATTTATTGTTATTCTCTTGTGTGTCTTACCAAGGGTTTCAGAAAGAGGTTGCCCTGTGGAAATTACAACCTTGTGAGACAGGCAGACGTCAAACATGTAAATGCAAAAAGAGAACAGATCTAGAGAATAATGAGGCAATGGTGGAAATGGAATGGGGAAAGAAGAGGTGTAGCACTGGGCTCTAAGAAACACTGGTGTTTAGAATAAGAAGAAAAAGGTCATCTAAGTGAATGGGGGAAAAATGTTAGTACAATGGAATACTGACCCCCCACCTCGCCCACTGAACCAACCTTTGACACTAACATGACCTGAACACCTGTGCACGCCCTGAGTTGAAACCAAAGATTACTTTAATGCTCATTCCGCATAATAGATCACTATTGGGGGAAAGCCCCAGAATTCTAAAATCAGGATGGATTCCAAAGCACTCACGGGTAGCCTTATGCAAATGCATGAGAGCATTAATAGGAGGAACTTACACGAATGGGCGAAGCAACCATGCGTCCACTGGCGGTCGGCCAGGAAGAATCCGCCCCTTCCCTGCACAGGGTCTTCTTTTTGTGGGAAGTTATTGGTAGAACCATATGGTGGGGAGTCAGGTAGACCACCAGAAAGAGCAATGAATTCCTGAGTTAACAGATGACAGCAGACAGTTATCATACTCCATACACTCATTAACCTCCTTCCCGGATGCATGACATTTATCTTTGGGCGGTTTTCTGGGTAGTCAGCCAAGCCTGAGGTTACAGAGACTCTCAGAGGGTTGAGCAGAGAGTCCAACATTTCCCAGATGCCTTTGCTGCCGGAGCCATAATGCCTCTCAGTGAGTTCACCTACACTCAACTTAGTGAACCAGCCTTTTGAAAGTGAAATAAAGTGGAATGGGAAAATGCAGGAGAGAAGAGAATAGCCAAGAAGAGAGGCGTAGATTTTCAGGCATTTTTCATGAAAATTTTACTTTGGCTACATGCATGCTACGCACTCCATCTGGATAGCTGTGGAAAGTCCAGTAGTAATTGGAGTGAAGGTAAAAACAAATCACAAAACGCAGTCCTTGCTTATCTTTTGCTAGAATCTCAATCGCGATGCTCCCATTGGTTCTAGTACTTGTTAACTTTCCTGCTAAGAAGCCCACCGAGGTTGCAGCAAACATCCTGGGGTGGGTAGGAGTGGCTTCCAAAGGCCACAACTTCTGGCTATCCACTATACATCAAAGAAGGCTGGCGTTGAAGGAGGGGTGTGGTGAACAATGCTTCGGCTAAATATTGTAAGTGTCTTTTTCGTTGTTATCTATGACCCATAAATATTACGCTGGGAGAAATTTGGTTTTGGAAGGCTCTTTGTATCTTCAACACTTGATAATATATAAAGGGGAAAGAAAAATTAGCATAATTAAAGGCTACTTCTTCTATGGATGTTTTGAGACCAGTATATTTAAACTGATTGTGTATTTGATTACATATTGCTATCTTTATTCTATATTTATGGGTAATTCACAGAAGACACTAGAAATCACGTCTTTATGTCTCTGCCTGGCTTGATTCAAACATCGCCATGCTACTGTTTGAAAGACATTGATTAACTGAATCCAAATGTTTTAAGTATCTGAAAAGTTGAATCAGAAACTGAAAAGCCGGGCTTGCCCTATGTTTCACAATGATGCCTAAGTATTGGGTTCTTTAACGTGGAATTACTTCAGATAGCTCTCCTGGGCTCTCAGCTTGAGGCCGTCTACCACATCTAAATGTTATCATCAATTCATAGAGCAGCTCCTAAGGAAAACGAATGGTCCCAGGTTCCGTCAAGATTGACGAGGCCCCTGAAAGGACAGCGTATATTTTGTGACAGAGTCAGATTTCTCGTGTGTCCTGGGAGCCACTGACTGCAGACACATTGTTATTCCACAGTGGTAGTTAGTGATTTAATCTTTATTAATAGAAGAAAAGATTCCATTTGTTTAATATGCAGGTTATTTGTGATGCTAAATGCAATGTAATTGATGTAATTTAAAAGTTCCAGGGATAATGTCATGATTAATTCATCTGTAAACAATCTGGCATCTTTCATTTTATGGAGGCAGGCAAAATTTTTTAACCAGCTGAAATGTGGGTAAGAACACTTATGACAACAATTATCATTTAAAAAATATAATGCAGTATGAAAGATGAATATCCTACAGGGCATTTTGCATTTGCTGTGAGGTCTGTAGCGCGGTGATTCGATGTGATTTCGCTGTCTCTGTATGAAAGAAAGACGAGGGTGGCGTAACCAGCTTCGTGTCTTTGGGATGAATGAGGACTCCGAATTATATGAGAGAGGTTACTGAGCATACTTCCAGGGTCAATTTCTTGAGAGTTTTTCTGCCCCGATGCAGCTACTCATTCATCCAATCATTTATTCATCCATTCAATAAATAGCTTGGAGTGCCTTTTAAAGGACAAGCGCTTTGGAAGAGACTGGGGATATTGTACACATATTGCATTATTTCAACCAGCAAAGAACATCTAAAGTATTAAGAGACAGTTTAAGTAAAATACAATTAATACACTCCGGCATATGGGAAATGGGTTCCATGAGAGAGAGGGCACTTAACCCAGGCTTGGGGAATCGGTTGGAGGAACGGACGTGTGTCTTACTTAAACTTACTTGAAGCTGCTTGTTACTCAAAGAATGAAAGTAAAGTTTATGAGAAGTTATTCCAGGTAGAAGAGATGACATGCAAAAGCACAGGTTTTAAAAAAACACACCAAATACACCTGGGTTATGTGGGAGAACATGCAGGATTTTTGGAAAGCTGGGTATGAGGCAAGGAGCATAACCCAGTAGAATGAGACTGGAGGGGTAGAAGGGTGCTAGCATGTGGCCGCTGTTGTTCAGGCAACCTTCTGTGGACTGCGGAGTCGTGGGAACACCATTATTTAGGCAGATAACCTTGGGGATTTCAGAGGGATGGGTCGAGAGGTTTCCAGAGAAACCAGTTAGGATCCTCTGGATGTAATTTGGGCAAGAGATAATGGTGTGTTACCACTGGCCTGTGGCTGAGACTTGGGAGTGAATGGGACAAGTCAGCATACACTTGCTTTTTCAGAAGCATAGAAATCAAAGGCATAAGAAATGGGGGAATTTCAACATATAGAAAAATGAGGGTTATGTAGGAGGCACAGAGAGAAGTTCATAAAGATGACAAAGAGATGGTGAGAGAAACACCTGGAGAATTAGGAGAGTGTCATCATAAAAGCTCTAGGCATGAGTGACTAATAAAATCCTCACGATGTGGTAGGAGAAAGAGAGATGGCTTTTACCTATGAGGTTGTCATCATTCACTGGAAGAGCAGTGTTGGTGGAAGACGACAGGGAGAACGCTGATTTCAGAGGTCAGAGCAGTGGCTGGAGGTGGGAGCTGAGAAAATGGAGGAGACTTGTGGACAGCTGTATCTCTGAGAGACTCTAGCCTAGATACTGAATGCCCTGGATCCTCAACGTGCCATTGACCATGACTGATGTTGCAGTTGTATACATACCCAAAGCTCAGAAAGTAGTCCAGTGGTTACCTACCATTATTGGCTAAAGCTTTCCCTGCAAACTCCAGTGTATTCTTCTACTGAATGAGACATACTCTGTAAGTACTGGTCTGCTTGTAAAACCAGCTGGGTCAGTGAGTTGGGGGCGGGAGCTGACTTCAGGGGTGCACACGTAAAGAAAGAATAAAAGTGGAACAGAGTCACATGAGTGGACGAGGTCCAAGCAGGTGGTCTTTTTATGGGGTGGGTGGGTTAGAGAATGTTTACTTTATATAGCAAATGGAAGACTTTCTAAGCTCTTTGAAAATGTGAACTATTTAAATGTTTATGAAATTTGATGAGATAGTTATTGTTATAGATGCATAAACAGGAACACAGAAAGAGTAAGTAAATTGCCCAAGACCACTCTACGGTGAATAGAAGAGCCAGGATTTGAACTTGGGCAGTCTGGATTCAGAGTTTGTGTTCTTCTGTGCTCCTAATGTGCTGTGCTGTATAGTTTCTTGGATTTACCAATAAGGACACAGAGTAGCGATTGAACAATATCATTCACAATCTTCTGGATTCAGTCTTTCTTAATAAGAACTAAAGATGCCCTTTAATTCACAGCTTTAGACATAGAATAGTTTATTTTGAAAGCCGAACTCATATCATGTAATGTTTCAACACCAGTCTATCTATACTGTTAAAAATACTGGTGCAGTAATACTGATATTTATTCATTGGAACCCTTAGCCCTGAATCTCTAAAATGGATCACATTAAAAAATGAGGCGTCTAAGAGGAAAATGCCAGTGTTTTGGAGTGGACATTATGAAGACTGAGAGAATGAGATGGGGAGTCAGCTGGAGACCAGGAAAGGCATGAGAATCAGTGACAGAGGCTGACGGAGGCTGAATAGCATAGACTGGCAGTGGCCCAGCCAGTCTGGCTCTATGACGTGACTTTCACTAACCCCGGGCCACGGAGCAGGGCGATACGCGTGTCTCGGTGCGTCTGTGTCAGGGGTTGGGGAAACAAACATTCCTGTCGGCTCAGGGTGACTGAAGGGAAAAGCAGTCAGGCAGATGGAAAGGGAAGCAGTTGGAAATTTAGGAATCTATATTTGCATAGTTTTGTACAGTTCAGTAATAATCGAGATAAATCGCCCAGGCCAGATGGCCGGTTTACCCAGCCATGCTGTGTGACTTTTTGTATGCAAATGAAAGGTCCGGGAGGCAAGAGAGCTCTGGGCAGAGTCCAACATGAAACAGCCAGTTCAGCCCAAAAGGTGATAAATTTGGAGCCCAGAGAGGAGACTATTGGAGGCTGAAAATCTTGCTTCCTAATTTGTCCTAGTGATTTAATATTAATAAATGAACATGAATCTAACTGTTCTCTGATAGACGTATTGTGGAATAATCTTGTGCATAAGTATGTTGCGAAGAGGCTAATACAATGAAACTATTGTTTAATTTTTGGTTTATTCAAACAATTTTGACTTTAACTTTCCAAAAATGAATCATTAGGGGAAATTAAGAAGGTTTTAAAAAGTAGGTTTACAGTGGTGAGTACGCGAAACATAGTATATTCTTTATTATTAATTAATCATTGCATTATTTTCCATACAAACAGCTATAAACCTACTTTCCCCCCACCCTGCGTATCTGAGGTATATTTAATTACCTTTGGAATCTTAAGACTTTAAACACACAAATTGGCACGTCCCACATGTGGGTGTGTTAGAGGATTGTTACTGCATTTTTCTTTTTTTTATAGTTGAATCTGTGTCCAGAACCACCACGTGTGACCTGTACAATACATGTACTCTGACTTGGGGCCACCCAGAGAAAGGACACTTGATTTTTAATTGATCTTTCTAAAAAAAATGTGTGAAAATTTCCCTAAGACACCTATATGGCTGACCGAAGTGTCTCACCTATTAGCTCAGGCAGAATTAAAGTGCTAGACAGTAGCTCTCCAGGTCACTGTGCTTTCTCAGGTGTGTACTTGTGGTACAGAGACACTTGGCAGTTGATTAATGCCTGTCTCCTACAAGGACCATGCACCACATGACAGGGACATTGTGTTTTAGACCCAGTGTGTGAACCACAATGAGAACGGACCCCGGTAAGCAGCAGGTGCTCTGTGAATAGATTTGAGTAAATATGTGAACACAGGATATTTCACATAACTACGTATACAAGGGGGGACCTAAAAAATAGAATCTGTTTATGAAAAATTGTATATTTATTCTTACATGTTAAACTTTAGTCACCTTCAAAGCACTCTCCATTTGATGCAATGCACCTCATGTTTTTTCCACTGCTCAAAGCGGTTTCTGAACAGATCAATTTTGATGCCTTTTAGTGCTTCTGCCATTTTTTTGTTTCACTTCTTCCACAACAGAAAAACATTTCCCTTTGAGGACTTTTTCATCTGGGGAAACAAACAAACAAAAAAGGCCCTTGGGGGTGAGAGCCAGTGGATAGGGAAGATGGAGCACGGGGATCATGCCGTTTTTGGTCAGAAACTGCTGAATATTCAACTCGGTCTGGACAGGTGTGCTGGTAAATCTCCCAAAATCACCCATCATGAAATGGGCAAATGCACTGAAAGAGTCTTCCAAAAAAAAAAACAAACAAACAAACAAAAAACACTTCCCTGAAGCCAAACGCAGCCTCTCATAACAACGCCAGCTGGTACACTGATTCGGGTGGATCCCCAGAACACTCACCTAGCAGGGGAAGCCTGGACTCCAAGGGGCTGCCTCCCACAATATAATTTTGGGGGGTTTTGTGTCCCCCCACTTGTGCAGTAATCATATGTACAGAGCTTACATATCCACTTCCAATGGACTTCAGGAGAACTGCAGTGAGTATTTATCAGATAGAGGAAATGAGGGAAAGGAAAGATGTAACCAGGTTAACATCTTTAGACACACCACCCATGAGTGATAACATGGAATTTAGGTAGAGAGAAGCCAAGTGCTGAGTGGATTACAAACAAGGTAAAGAGATTGTCCTCGGAACACACACCGTCCCTCAAAGGGTAAAACAGTAGCATCACACCTCTCCCCTCTGCTTCACGGATTCCATTTGCATTGCAATGACCCTCTACTCCAAATAATATATTCTCCCAAGTTTGTTACATTATCCACCTGCTCTCTGTTTCAGACCCAGTTCTTTGATAGATTTGCATAATTCCCTAACTGGACTATATCACTGATTCCCCTTAAGAGATGAACATTGACTCTCTTGAGAAACACAGCATCTGAAATCCAACTTCTGCGTGAATTGTGTTATTACTTGACAGGGAAATAATTTCTCGCTGTTTTCTTGCTGTCCCCCAGAGTTTTCCCAATTTTTTTTTTTTATACATCTATCCTAGAATGCTCAGTTTTCTGAAGCTCTTTAAAAACCATTCATTCCTTTCTACTCATTTTCACTTGTTAGTCTTGACCTGGTTTTCTCGTGTTCTCGCATTGCACCTGTTTACCTTCATTCTGTCTCTCTCCTCTCCAACCCCCTAGATAAATCGTATTCCCGGCACGTCATACATCTACCTGTTTTTCTCACCAAACAGCTTTTTCTCGAAGCTCAGGAGCCACATTATTAAAGGTGGCAGGCATTGTATTTTCCTAGGACATAAAGTTTCTGAGAAAATTTAATTCTTCTCGTAAGAAATGACCAATCTGTCATATTTTCAGTGGAATTTAAAATTAGAGCCCAGATTATGATTGCAGTCCCAGAAATGTACCGACTCTCAGTTTAGATTTATGTGTTAATTAGTGCACCCCTTTTCTCAGTACACTGCAGGTCAGATCGCCCCCCGCAGTGTCCCCCTAGGGGGCCTGAGGCATGCTCCTCCCTGGCAGCATGGTCAGGAAATTAGAACTTTCATAAAGGAAATGCAAAGAAAAAGGTCTTTTCTAAGTAGAATTATGGAGTAAGTAAAAGATAAAAGATTTATCTAAAGAATGCCGTGAGCCAAACCCAGAGATCTCAGATGAAGCTGTTTGTCCTTTAATGTAGAGACCACCCCCCCACCACCACCGCCTTGCCAAATGTGTTAAGCAGGCAGTCTATAAATGGCAGTCGTGGGGGCTTTTGACTGTAACAGTGTTTGGGACTTTGAAAGGGGGTGCCAGCAGGCTGCCCCTGTGACAGCTGGACAGTGGTACTCAAGGGGAAATGCAGCTGACACTTCCCCTTGAGTACCACCCTTACATATGTGTGTACGTGAGTTTTAGTTTGACCAGTGTGGTGCCTGAGAGAGCTGACATTTAGCATCCTGGGTGCCCTTCCTTTCAGTGTAGCCTGGAGAGAGCCCTGTGTCCTAAGGAGAGCTTAGAAGGTGGGGTAGTAGGGAATGGGCAGCTTGGCTCCGTGGCCCACTTCATTGAGAGGGTGGTGGTTCTGCAGATGCGCAGTCCAGGCCGGGGGCTCAGTGGAGGAAGTCATAGAGATGCAGAGAGATCTACAATGCAAGCAGGGGTCGGCATGAGGCTCGCTCGGTCACTGATGATGGCCAGACCGATCAAGTCAGGGAGGAGGCTTCCCGATGAGTGAAACCCTCCTCCGGATTCAGCCACCTTGCCCACGTTAGCAATGATCAGAAGGACAAGGACACTGAGGGAGGACCAGAGGGGTGAGAGGACACTGTACGGATTCAGTCCATGGACACAAGGGCATGTTAACCCAAGATACCACGTGGGTAAGAGAAAGATCAAAGAAACCTGAAAGCCTAAACTCTCTTGATGATATTTGTTCAACCTAAGTCTTAAACAGAGTGAGTCGATTTTAAATTTTCTCCAAAGTATGGAATTTAATTTGGGCTAGGAGGTGGAGGGTTCTGGAAGACAGATCAGTTATACAAAAGGAGTGATCACGATTTTTTGCATATCAAAAAAGCTCTGCTATAAATATGAACTGTGTTGCAGTGGACAAGTCATTTCGATACAGTCAATATTAATGCACATTTTCATTTGGAAAATTAAATGAGTTGGATATATAATTCGTAAGGCCTTTTCCAATTGTGAGAGCCCATATGTATGTGCAGCCTGTCCTTTTTATATAGAGGACACCAGTGTCTCACTGTTTTAATTTTTTATGATGGAATTATACTGATGTATTGAGCGGGCCTCTTCCAGCCATGCTGTGACTACAGCCATCAATTTTGAAGACACCTAACCCAATCAAGGAATGTTAGGTTACAGCTGCAAAATAGAACAGAGATGTCTAGTCTATAGAAATTGAACCTGTCACATTGGGCTTATTAGTGGGCTCCAGCCAAGTGTGAACAAATATTTCTCAGGGGCAGATCCCCCATCCCCTCGTCTCCCCAGCATGCCTACCAAGCCTGGCACGGCCCCAGCTGGGTCACAGAAAATTCTGTTCCCTGAATATGTCACTTCCCTATTTAAATCCATAACTTTCTACATGCTGCTTCCGTTAAAACTTGTTTTTGATTACGTTCCTGACCCCACTCCCCTTTTGCCTAACATTCGAGAGTTTGGTGAATCCCCAATTTTCCTTCCGATGTCACCATGGAAGCTACATCCTCTGACATTTTCTGGCTAAGGAAACTTTACCTGTTGTTCCTGACTTCTGGGGTCTGCCTCTGTTGTGGCGTGCGAGCATCCCACAGTATTCCTCCTAACATGTCATAAGGTGATATTGGCCCCCAGCCCTGACCACAAACACAAGCGTGTGTCCATGGGCCCCTTTGGGTCAGAAGTAACACCTTAGTCAGCCTTATACCTTCCACTGCCTTGGTTCCTTGAGGTGCAGAGTTAACGCTTCACGCAGAACAGGTAACTCTCGGTCAGCACTTGGACTTCCTCTTCCTGTGTCTTCTTCACTGCAGATTAATTTGTTCCTGGTTGCTGGCAGTTTTATTTTAATTTATCCATGAACCCCTTTGATTTCAGTTGCTCAATTTCTAACCAATCTTTTCCATTGGTTAAAAAGAGATTTGGGGATAGTTTGCAGATATGGTCAGTAATATGGGTCAACATTTTATAAATGCCAGATAACATTATAAAATTACATTTAAATTACTTTGTGACCAAGCTTTTTTAAAAAAAAAATAGCTATACATAAATACCTATTACTTTCTTATTCAAAATAGTAAAACTTAATGATTTTAACATATTCACATGGATAGTATGATGTAGTTTTAGATTTTAAATAGGAAAAGGGAGTAAGATACACAAATCTCGAATGTACAGAAATTTTCTTCTGTAACTGAACCAGGGATAGAACATAAGTCAGTTTTATTCCTCACCTGGGAAAGCAAATATTACTTCCTCTGTATCCACTTTTGTTATAGTCAGTAGAATAAATAATAAGAAAGTGACTCTATTTGTAAAGGAGAATGGTGCAGAAAACCTTGAATAGAAATTTCAAATAACATGGTAGTTACAAGCTGAGTGACTTATTTGTCATGGAATCAATAAAGCTCTATGTGAGAGGTGATGGCAGAAAACTAGACAAAAATTGTATAATACAGTGATAGAAATACACCTGGAAGTGCTAAGGAATGAATTGGAAACCTATTTCATTGCTTGAATGGGGTCTGTGTTCTGAATGATAAGAGAACCCATTGTGTGTTTTCTATCTGAATGATCTTGTGTAATTTAAGCCACAAGACTGTCACGTGAAACTGCCCAGTGGAGATTGTGCCAAGCGCCACGTGTATTCTGAAACAGGCCACAGGCTTGGAATTAGTGAAGCTATTGATAAGTATAAAGCTTTGGCATGACGCGTAATTTAACTTTCAACTATTGAAACGGAAACCCTGCCTCTCGGGGACACACTGCTGTTTCAGTGGGCGTATCTTTTTGCATCCCAGCGCGTTGCAGATGGAGTTGTGGTTCTTTCCCCTTGAATTAAATGCCTTCCCGGGGCTGTCTTCTGACAGGCGCCATGGAATGACAGTCACTTTGCGCACGGCCACTTTAGGAACCAGCCCCATGGTGGTGCCGCCAAGCTTGCAGCCAGTTCGTTTCCATTCCAATTTATTTAGGGCAATAGTTTTGTATTTGACCTCTGGGGTGAAATCTTGAGTTCTACATATGGAGAAGACCCCACACACATTTGATGACAAAAGGTACTTGAAAGTACTAACAAGTCAGCGAAGGAAAGAGGTCAGTACTTCATATTAGAACTTTTCAAACTAACTTCTTAGTTTGTAAATGCACACAGACAGAGAAGCCTGTCTCTGTATCCACATGGTCTTTTTCTGTCGTTAGGGGTAAGAAGTATGCTGGCATTTTTTACTTCTCTCTCAGGGAAGAGACCCGGGGGCGCTGCATGCATAGCAACTCCAATTGCACAGTTTCAGATACTCAGGGATGATGCACATACATGTGTGTATATGTGGATATGTGTGTAAAGGTACAAACATACATACAGTTCTCAGGCTACTCGAGTCTTCAGAGTTGAATGTTTTTTGAAAGTGGAAACAGCTAGAGCCCTCAAATTGGTGTTTTAGAAAGAGGAAAAGCCCAGATACAACATTGGAAGACATTGCGCTATATTCTATTACTTCTGCAGCATATTAAAAATTAGTTTTGCTAATTCTGTGTATGATAGCATATCTGGAGCTACATATTTTTATAAGTTTCTTCATTGCATTTTTGATCATTTTTAACGTGGCAATAAAACCTGGTTTTATAAGTAACATTTTTTTTCCATATGAAATTACTGACAAGTCATCAGGAAAATAAATGTGTGTAATGTGAGAAGGGAACATCACGTTACAGGTGTCATCATTAAAGACGCCCAGCTTAGATGATGGCTCTGACAATGAACATGTGACACATTTAAGTCGACCAAGAGTCTGTGGGGTTGATTCCAGTAACACCATGTATAATTCAGTATTAGTACATTTGTTAATGCCATTAATCATGTCTGTAAGACAAAGAAGAAAACCCATGACACCACCTCCAAATTGGAAAAGGATTTGTTAAGTTTCAACATGTATTTATTTTTTTAATGCTGGTTAAGTAGGAATAGAACGACATTTCTTTAATTTGACAAGCCGTGTTTATGTTCAGTGTCCCCTTGTTTGTAAAAGCATTTCTAGCTACATGGACCTCATAGTCATAATCTAGACCTTGGTTTTAGAGTCTCCATTCAACTTTCTACCCAGGCAGTTACCTTGTCTTTGCTCATCAGCATATTCCAGTAATTCTCTTCATGCGGATGAGGTAGTGTCACAGGCTCACGTCCCCACCGCCTTAGAGTCTACCTGGTGGCTTCCTCATGGACCTTGGCTTTGGACTGATCCAGCCATAAACGCTGCCCTATGGTCTCTTCTCACCTGCACTGCTGTGCCCTGGCTCTAGGGCTGTGGCCGCACAAATCCAGAAAGGCATCATCAGTGCCTCTCTGTATCCCCTCCACATGCCAACTTCATAATCAAACAAAAAGATAGGCATCAAAAAATGCCCTGCCGCCCAAACTGCAAGGAATAAGGGACGGTTTAGATGAGCAAAGGGAAAGGAGGAGAAACCTTCTCAACATAGCCTGTGCCAATTAAGAACTGTAGGAGGCGATGTACTGCAATTAAATCATTTAAAATGTTATGTATAATCATCGTTAATTGAGCAAAACCATAACGGGATTCCAGAGAAAAGAACAAAAGCTAAATCATTGTAAAAAAACAAAACAAACAACAACAACAAAAAACCCTTACGCCCTAGATGCCGATCTGAACTTATAAAAGAAGTGGAATCACAGCTCTAGACTTATTTAGTTTTTTTTTGTCTCAACTGCACATCTTACTTTTATGGAGTACATTCAGTCGTAGAATGCACGATTTCTCGAAAATCATAAGGCCTGTTTCTTTGTGAACTTTATAAAACCAAACTTATAGAAGGTGGCCAATGAACGGCCTTTGCTGCGTTAAAACCAAGAACAAAAACCGAAAGTCTGTCAGCTGACTTGCTGTTGTTCAGTACACGAAGCTAAATCCAAAAGACAAGGATTGAAACACCAGCTAAGATCCAAATGTGAATTATTCTGTATATTAAGAAGCACTCGGAACATGGATCTCAATCAACAAAATGAAAAAGAACATAAATGATAACTGACGTTAATAGAAGTTATTAAAACCAAAACTAAAATGCATATGATGAAAGAGAACATTTGTTGTAAGATAATAGGAGACACATGAAAGAGAAAATAGTAAATGTGGATTTTTTGGAGGTCACAAAATACCTTTCTAAAATTTGCCTCATGCATATTGAGTACAGCAAATAAATACTACTCACGCCTTTGAATACACAAGATGACATGCCCACAGTGTCCTGCGTACTTGTCACCAGAGCAGTTACCTGATTTTTCACCAGGATACTGGCATGGTGGTACCTCAGCAGGAGATAAAGAGCTTTCCCCAGCCCCTTGGTACTTAGACAAGGCATGGCAGTGCTTCCCGGGCACCGTGCGATGTCAGACAGGTCTCCAGTGGCGGAGATGGCCACAGATGGCCGAACTGAGCATCAGCCCCTCCCACTGCGCTGGTGCCTGAAGGAGGCCATGCTTCATGTGTCTGGGTGGACGGGAGCCTCGTGGCCCGGCCAGGGTGCGTCCCCCCCTCTGGGCACCCCAGCTCTGATTTTCTACATTGTTCCTACTCTAGTTCAAGCTTTCTTCTTCACTCCCCCGCTCCACCACAGCCTTTCCTATAATAATTCACTTATTTTAAAATGTAGATCAGTAGTCCATTAGATCTCCCTAAAATTAAAAGCTCTGGGCTTTCCTTAGCTCAGTGACGTCTCGGCAGGAAATAAATACACTTGTTCAAAGAAAAGGACATATTCGAATCTTGAAGCAAACAAAAAATTACATCTATTTACAAACAAAAAGATATTCCCCTGTATATTATTACTTTATCGACATTAATTTCTAATTACCTTATGTAAAATGTACAGTAAGACAGACCCTGGGTGAGAAAAGTCAGTATTCCTACCCTGTTGTCATTGAATAGAAATGACTGCCTGTATTTCTAAATCAAGATAATCAGGTCTCAGAATAACAATGTGTTACTTAGCCTAGAAACACTCACTTAAAGAAGGTCGTGAATAGAAACCCATTTTAGTCCCTCACTCATTCTTCTTTGTAGAACCCTGATTAGGTACATTGACTTGGACGTCTTTGATATTTTCCTGAGATGAATGCGTGCCTGCGAAACTTTTTGTCTAGTTAAGCTTTATTTATTCATTATATTGATTATCTTTTAAAATTATTTTCACACATGATTTTGAAAGCTATTGATCTATTCTGGTTGGAATGTTTTGTTACTAAATGCTAAATCAGATGGCTGATGTAATTGAATCCCTGATCATGTAGTAACAAACCACTAATAAATTGATGAATGAATTGAACAAATTGAAATAAACCAATCTTAACTCTACTCATAAATCTTTTTCCCACCTACTCTTTACATTCTTTAGAATAGAATTTAGACAGATTGCTCAGCAGCTGTGTAGGTGGGTGAATAGACAAACAGCCCACCATGCATGATTTCAGCACGAAGTCTCCTGGCTCGCCGATTAAATATTCAATTTAAAAGCAAAAAAGTATATGAGGAGGTCAACACTATTCTCATGATTATGAAATAGATTACAACAATGTTGTTGCTGTTTTAATCACTGGTTAGAATTAGGAGTTTAGAAAAAACACTGAGTGTCCTTGGAAATACATCCATATTTTAGATTACAATGTTCCATTATTTTATTGCCGATCTGAATGGCTACCTGGAGTTCCCCAAGAAAGAAGCCATATTTTTCACAGTGTGCTCTTTGTTGGAAGCCTTGATTTCAAATCATGGGCAGTGGCAAGGCTCCCAAACATTATAGCCAAGCCAGACTTTTCCTAGCCTCAAGGTTCTGAGGGCTGGAGGGGGGAAGTAACAAAAACCAACCTGCCATTTGCCAGTGAGTCATTTCAGCTAACCATTGTTAGTGTCTATTGTGTTTAAGGTTCAACCGAAAGAGAAAAGTCAGAAACATGGCTCCAAGGAAAATAGTTTTACTGACAACATACAGGTGAGACAAAAGTAGGTTTACAGTTGTTTGTATGGAAAATAATATCATAAATAACACAAAAATAAACTCTGTTCTGCGTTCTCACAACTGTAAGCCTACTTGTACCCTACCCTGTATTGAACATCCCACGTACGGGTTTTGTCCTTGACTCTGGAGACACAGGAAGGCGTGTGCCAGACAATTCCTATGCTCTCACGTAGCCCACAGTGCAGACGACGAGGTGAGCCTTAGACAAATAATTACACAGATTGCTACAAACATGGCTTGCCTGAGAAGGTAACTTATGGGCCCCACTCCGGTCTGCACGTATTGAAGTCTTTACTGAAGAATCGATATTTAACCTGCACTGGGGCTGACGGGAGTAAAACTGACCAATGCTAGGCAGTGACCAAATCAGCTGGCATTAAATTAAGAGTTATTTTTATAGCATAAATCATGCATATTTTTAAGGAGAACTTTAAAAATTAGCTACCTCCTGTCATTTGAAAATGTAGAATGGCACGACTACATAGGAATAAAGGCTGGATGGCAAAGCAGTGGAGTGAGGAATGTTAGAAAAATCGGGAAGAGACGACCTCGAGTGGATTTTAAAGACAAGCGGGTTTGGGAATACATGAAACACCAGCCTCTCTGATTCCAGCCTGTCCACATCCCACCAGTGCTCAAAGCGGGACCTCACAAGTTCCAGCATTGAGTGCTGGGAATACAAAGCACGTTGAGCATCATCGGTCCCCTGAGAAGAGGGAAGAACCGTACAAAGTTCATGCACGATTCACACAGAGGATGACAATGGTGTTAATTGTCAGACTAAGTGCTGACTGTGCCACTACTTGCTCTAACTCAATTATCAACTTATTTAAACTTCACTGTAAAGTTACAGGTAGAGGTTGCTATTGGGTCATGAACAAATGGGAAAAAAAAAACAAAAAAACTGAGACACGCCAACCTGAAGAAACTTGCCCCGCCTTATGCAAACAGTACATGGTGAAGACAGGATGCAATTTTGGGGAGTCTGTCTCCACAGTCCACAGTCCTCCAATAGAGATGAAATCATCGTTCTTCCAAAAGGAGTGGAACAGAATGCTGTTGCTTATGTGAGAGCTGACGTCCTCCAAATCCAAGCATACGTGAGCATTGTTGATATCAGCAAATTGTGGGATCTGTCCCTCAGCTTTCTAGACTTGGAGATTCTCCCTCATTTGTCCATGCCGAGGTGATCTGGCTTACGGGTTAAATAATACCAATCAGTTTTGCTACAGTATCTAGCCTGGAGCAGCAAGAGTTTCAAGCCAGGCACAATGATAGTTGAAACTTGGCTCTACTTAGTGGTAGCTGCTTGTCCGTAACCGACACACCTCATATATCAGGGCCTCAGTTTCCTCGTCGGCAAAGTGGAAGCAGCACTAACTGGCTGGACTTGTATGACGTGTGTGTGTGTGTGTGTCTGTGTGTGTGGTGGGTAAAGCAATCCTTACGGTTCCTGCGGCAGAGCACAGTACCTCTAATGAACCTGGCACGGGTAGTGACTGCCACTGTTGTAAGTGGAATTTCCCCGAAATGAGTGTCGATCAGCACAGATCGTCTCCTGGCCCTTGTGGGCAGCACCTGACCCCTGTCAACCACCGTGTTTCCAGTTTTCTGTGGGGCAGGTACCGTTGTCAGGGTCCATTTTCCAGATGGGAAAACTGAGGAATAGAGAAGTAAAGAAACTTTTCGTTCTTTCTTGATCAGTGCCCCTTCTTAGTGACTCATTTCTTTAAACATGTGAGTACCTATGACCCGGTGACAGTCTGCTGGGCCTGGGGACTGGCCTGGCTCATTTATGCAGATATCTGCCCTGACCCTCCCTAGGGCTGTTTAACAGTTCCATGTTCACGGGGACTGACTGCACGTGGAGTGGAGAAGGAAGAGAGGAATTAAGAATGTCATTTAAGGTTTTTTATTTTTGGTAGTTGGTTCTACAATGATGGCAGTAATCTGGAAAACATGGTCATGAGTGAAAGAGTAAATTAACTTTTATATAGGCTGGCTTTATAATTCACGCTGACCTAATCATTTCTACCTTTAGGCATCTGAATGTATAAAATTTCATATATTATGTTTTGCAATTATAATTGCAAAAATATCTTAGGAAGTAATTTAATTGACAAGTACATAAAGCAATATGTGTTCTGGTTTGTCTTTCCAAATCTATTCTCCTCCTTAGAGGCAGACACAATTAAATGTTAGAAGACCATGACCTTATCTGGGACTTAAGGGGCCACCCAGCAAGCAACTTAGGTGCCTCCAGGGTCCTCTCAGCCTCATCTTCCCCTGGTCCCCTGGCTGTGGCATCCTGACTGAGGTTCTACTGAAACAAGCAGTTCCATGTGGGTGACAACACAACCCGACAGCCCCCGTCTCCCGGTCGCTCCCTCCCCCCCTCTCACCTTCTGTCCCTGGGCCTCCACTGAAGCAGGTATCTGTAGCTGTCACCTGTCTATCTCAGGCGTGCAAAGGGAGGGCTGCCTGTAAGACAGAACTTTGACACAGGGGAGGGAACTGTCTTGTTCTGAGAAGTAGCTGTTTCTCTGGGAATAATGCCCCTAGAGATCAAGCAGTCACTAGGGACTTGTGCCAAGCGGCCCCCTTGTGAGGTTGGCTGAGTCTCTTTCACACTCACTCCAGTTCCCAGGACTCGTGCCATTGCATGTAGCAGTACATAAAACTATGCTTCCAGACTTAGTTTCTATGGATATTTTGATAAGACAATGTAACTCTATGTATGGAAATTATCACACACGCCCATGTGGAAAGACACCCCCCTCTGGTTATATATCATCATTCACGTCATTTTCTTTTTGATCAACTTTAATTTTTTTTCTACTTCATTGAAATTACAAGAATTACAAGTAATAGATTTGCTTTTTGGCTCATTTCTTTTTTTAGCATTTTATATTTGTCACTTTGTGAATGGATGTTTTTTCCAGCATATTTTCTAATTGTAATACCTAACACTTCCATTAAAATATTATTATAGGCATATGTATTATTGCTTTACAGTAGATTCTAGAAATAAAACTGCATTCAAATCATGTTCCAACTTTAATTTTCATCCTCTAGTCATACTTCTGTGAAAACCAGCTGTGTAAAATGAACAAATATGGAGCACGTGTGGGTGACTGAAAGCATAAAGGAGAAAGAAATCAGTCTTTCTTTGCTCCCATTGACCAGTGGACATTTGCATGGTTACCACTTATACCATATTAGATGGTAATTACTTCCTGTCAGATGTAACCCGCACTCCAAAACCCTTGGGCCAGTCCTTCACTTTGTTTTGCTTTGGTATCTAGTACAATGATTGATAGGGTGGCCATATGACGAATGTTGGTTTTGAGTGAAAGCAAAGAGAAGGAATAACCAAAGGTATACTGGCAATCCAGGAGAAAGTTCTGGCTGAAGGGTGATATTACAAAGATCAGGCTGAAATCCCAGGAGAGGTCCTGGGATTTAAGAATTGGAGAACTTCGGTGACTTTGGCAAGATCAATTTCAGTGAAGGGATAGATATGGGAGCTAGAATGTAATGGGATGAGAAATGCCCAGAAAAGGATAAATTGAAGTCAGAAGAGAGTAGTGTTTCCAAAAATTTGAGACTGACACCAGAAAAAAAAAAGAGAGAAAGGATGTTTAGCTTTTTGGAGAGGCTGTTTTAATGCTACTGCTTTCAAGAATGAGAGAAATGTTAATTTGGGAGTTATGGGGAAGGGCTTTTGAAGGAGTTTAAATTTAATGGCATTTATCCTTTGAAGTAAGGACAATTGAGTTTCACATAATGTTTAAATCTGATTTTTTTTTAAAAAGTCTCTTACCAGCACTTTAAGTGGATCCATTAGTGTATTTTTCTCATTTATGGAGAAAACAATATTTTGCTATTTCATTTTAGGGTGGTCAGGGAAATAGAGGCATAGCATAATAATTAATAAATACATTTGTAAACTTGGTTTTTTTGGGAAGAAAAAAAGTAATGAAAAGTCATTTTCTATTTATTTGTCATAGCAGATTTCAGGGCTGGGTTAGCAAAAAACAATTTGCTACATCTGGAAAAGAACATTCCCTCTCCTTCTGCAAAATGTTTGGAGAGAGCTTTTGTGCACAATGAAATGTGAGCCTGTGAAAAAGTTTTTATTATTCAAAACTGCCTTCCTTGCAGAATATGTCATCTGGATGTTTACATAACAATTCAAAGTCTGTATTTCATTTTCTTTGCCTGCGGCCCGGCATGCACTGATGAAAGGACAACCGTGGTAGCAGTTTAGTCACCAAAGAGCTGCAAAGAAGCGTTCACTTGGTCCCGAGCCCCGCCTCGATGGTACTGATGGTCTGCAAAGACGCTTTTCCCTTAAAAACAGGAGGCAATTAACCAGCTCTGCATTTGCTCACATCAACAAATCCTGCACTTGAGTAATCTAAGTGATTGCTGACACAGACTCTCGGCTACAAATGAAGAGCTTATCTGAGTGTGTAACAAGGTCCACATAATTGCTATTCAAGTTGGAGAGACTAACTAACCAGCTCCAACTGCGCCCAGTGAATTACTAAGCTGGTTATATGGCTGTAAGAAGTAGACATAAGCATACTCAAGATTATTCTACTTGGAGAGGAAGACGAATGAAATAACTTTCTTCAGTCTTCCAGAACTGTTTAAGTTTCTTGAAAATGTATAGCAGTAGCTGGGTTATATATAGTTTGCCTGTGTAACAAATGGTCTCGCTCATTCAGTTTTCAATTTACAGGACAAAATCGCTCCCTCTGAGATGCTCACGCTTCTACTGCGTGTATCACTTTGACTATAGCGCATCTAGTCACACATGGTACGGTGGAAACAGGGACATAGACATCAATACCACTGCGCCAATGACTTGACTATCCTTTGACCCAGTTACTGATTATTTCCAGCCTCGAATTTCTCACCAGTACCATAGAAGTATGGCTAATCACCTTGTGGCATTTTTGACTTGAATAAAGGATGTGTGTGTGCCTGCCCATGGTGATAATTGGTTCTAGCAACCCTGGAGGGCTCACTGCACCTCTAAGTTCCACCTGCTCCTCACAATAACCACGTGCAGTGGGAGCTCCCATCCTCTAGTGAGGAAGTGACATAGTGAGTGATTTAAGATTGCCTTAGTGTCCTCAAAATTGTAATTTACTTCCTTATGCTTTTACTGTATTTCCGAATCATCCTTTAAGAAATGTTTTCCATGTCTGTAATTACCTGATAGGGAAACTGAATAGAGTTGCCGAAGAAACACATTCTCTATCATTTCATCCTAACGGAAGTAGTTTGATTATCCAGGGATGTAGACAGTGAGTCATTTCTGATGTATGCACTGAATTCATCCCTTTATACAGCCTCCTTTATGTGCTCGGTGTGTTACTGTCCCTTGGGAGATGCGGCAGGAGAGCAGGTGGTCGTGGTCTCTGCTCCCATGTAGGTGCACCCTCGCGGGGAAGACACATAAGGAATCATAAATAAGCAGACATTTGCACTCAGTGTGTAGGAAACCAGAGGGAAGAGGACCGGGACCAGCTAAAAAGATAGCAAAGAAGTGCAGAGTCCCAAAGGGGCAAGGTACAGAAATTAGGTGGCCGTCAGTTTGGGTGCCATGATTACCTCGATCAGAGTTCCATAGCTTGGGTGTAGAAATTGTCAGAATGTAGATGACTAGATCCGTACTGCTCTGTCAGATGCACATGTAACATCGGCCTTCTCAGTTTCACTCTCTCCTCTCGCCAGCCCTGACTATATTCAATGGCGGAGTGCATTGGAAACATCTTAACGCTGTATTCCAAAAAAAAAAGAAAAAAAAAAGGCTCCAAGAGCTGAGGCACTTGGTCAAGGTGACAGAGATGATAAATTTAAATTGTAATCCATGGACTCAAAGGCCAGCATCCAATATACAACAATACCAATAAGAGCATGTCTGATATCCTCTGACACTCTGAGGACTGAATCTCCTTTGGTAGTTACATGTTGATTTCTCTAGATTTTCATTCTAGTCCTTTCTGCAAATTCCCAGCATGCGACAATGGTAGCACTCAGTTCTTTTAAGCTCACTGCTTTGAAGGAAGTGGACTGAAATAAAGGAGTTAATATGAAATCCAAGTTTTGAAAAAAAATAAACTGAAATGATTAGAGTTAGACAGTCAATTTTATTAAATGGCAATTTGATAATAGAGTGTTACTGATTTTCAAAGATTTGCATAACACAACTAACACTATACTTCAGGTCCCAAGCGAATTTCTTTAAAATTTATTTACCAACGTCACTTTAATAAGTGACTTCAGATGCACATATGACAGGATAACGTAGCATTTCAAAGACCTGAGATTACCATTAATATTGAAAAATATCTTTAAAAATGCAATTTCTGAAAACATAAAATGCTCTGGGAAAAAGTGGGTAAAGGGGCAGCATTCTTGGTGAAAGGAATTTGAGAATGTACAGTACCAACGGGGGTGATCCGTATAAAAATTATGTTATTGCACCAAAAGAAAAGAATCTTTGGAAAATTCATAAATTTGATTCAAAAATAATTTTGACAAATATTTACCTACCAGGAATTTTACAGTTTGTTAGAACATGTTGTTACTTTATTTTTAAAGTTCTCTCTCTTGGTACATTTAGCTTCATATGAGGGGAGATAAACAATAGTTAATACTCTGGAGACATGTGTAGGATGTAAGATTCATAAAACGAGGACTTCCCTTGAAAATGCAATGACAGTTCCTCAGACACTAACCCATGTGGATAAACTAAGTAAATAGAAGACAGTCAATCGGCAGCTCTGCCTCTCTCCTTCCCAGGAAGATTACGTGTCAACACCCTAATGGCTTTGAAGGATTTGTTTATTTCGAGAGTTCAAATTACAAGTCTAAATAGAGATGAAACCATTTTCTTTCCAGTGAGGAAGGAATTTAAATTAGACAATAACAGATAACAGAGGTGGGTTCTAAAAATAGTTTTATTTTTCCACGGTGAACCATTGACAACATTCAAAGGTCCATAGGCAATGAGACTTAGATTATAAAAAGGAATATAAATCATAGCAATAAATAAACCCATATAAAAAAATCAAAATGAAGCACAGTTGACCCTTGAACAATACAAGTTTACACTGCCTGGGTCCACTTACATGTCCTTTTTTCCCCAATAAATATTGTAAATGTATTTTTTCTTTCTTACAATTCCCTTAACAGTTTTTTTCTGTAGTTTATTATAAGAATATAGAATTTAATACATGCCATATATCAAATATGTGGTAATCGACTATTTATGTTACCATTAAGCTTTTGGTCAATAGTGGGTTATTTAGTTTTGGGAAGGTCAGAAGCTGTATGTGGACTTTTGACTACATGGACATTGGTACGCCGTCCCCCCACCCAACACTGCATTGTGCAAGGTCATCAGTATTTCATTCATTCTGAAGAGAACTGGTAAAGAGATACTTAATTTGAGTATAAGCATATCTATGTGCTCTAACTTTTGACACTTAATGAGGAGGAGTGGACAAGGATTATTGAAAGTAAAATTTATTGCAAACAATTTCTTTCCAATCTGAATAAAGGATATAAAAGCAGACATCTCCTTTCAATTCCCAGCAATAAATTTAAGTGATGGATGATAACATCGTGGTCTCATTTAAGCCTAGGGCTATAAATATCGTCTATAAAGCTAAAGATTCCCAATTTTATTTCTTTATCCTAGGTTTCTTTCTTTCTTGAACTCCAGGCACATATATTATGTTGACTTCTTTAAAATGTCAGTTGAGTATCTGATAAAAAATATCTTTAATATTTCCAAACAGAATTACTGATCATCTTTCCCCAAAGCTGTCCTTGTCACCTGCAGGCTTCCCCATGTCAGCAGATGACATGCTCCTCCGGTTGGTTGAGGCCACAAGCATTGGCTCCATCCTAATTCTTTTTATCTCACCTCTTACAGAATTTGACCACTTTTGAACATCTCCATTGCTACTGCCAAGCTCCAAGCCACCATGATTTCTCAGTTGGATTGTCATCATAGCTTCCTAATGAGTTCTACTTGGTCTGCTCCCAACCTTATCTTTCACCCCCTAAGCTTCTCTCAACACAGCATTCAAAGCAGTTCTTTTACTAGCTCAGTCACATCCTAATGTTCACCTGTATCCTTGCTCGCTCAGTAACTCGCTCTCTCTCTCTCTCGCTCTCTCTCTCTCTCACACACACACACACACACACACACTCTCACACACACGGAGTAAAAGACAAAGACTTCACAATAGCCCCAAAGGCCCTGGCTCCCTTCTTATTGCTCTGACCTCCTCTCTCATTTTTCCCTCCTTTGTATAATTTTCCAACACCACATTGCCTTTCTTTCCTTTTTCTTAAAAACTCAGTGCTCTACCTTGGGATTTCTGCTGCAACCATTCCCATCGCCTGACATGCCCTTCCCCCATGTCCCCATGTCTAGTTCTCTAGCCCCCTGTAAAGCTGGTTCAAATACCATCAGATCGATGACCCAAAGCATGGCCGCTCTATCTCACATTCACTGTGTGTGTTTGGAGTAACGTTAACGAATCAGGAAAACAAGGCACAATGGCATTGAGAAACTTAGCATCTAGAGCATACAATCATGGAAATAACATATTGTTTAGAAGATGGTTAAATAGTATGGGGATAAGAAAAGAACATTTAGGGTAAAGGCCAATGGTACTCTCTTTGACAGTCACCTACATTTGCCTGTATGTTCCTCCATTTCCATTCTCCTGCCACCCAAGATAGCTGTCACCCAGATTCCCAGATTCATCGTTCCCTCGATTATTTTTATAAAATTATATTGCATATACACACACACACCTCTTTTTTATATTGTAGTTATTTCAGTTGTATTTGACTTTATAGAAAGACTATAAAGTCTATGAGACTATCATAGTCAATGTAATTTTGAATGTGTCTTATCACTTAATACTATATTGCTAGAATATTGCCTGTCAGTATAGTTGGCTTGTTCAAGAAGTTTGCATGTACCTTCCACAGTTTAGATACCCATGCTCCTGGTGATAAGACTTTGAGTTATTCTGTGCTTTTATTATCGATGGCGTACATCTTATTTGACTGTTCTTTTCTACATACTCTATTCCAAAACGTCAACATTTTGTTATCTGCTATTCTGAACAGACAGTTTCTAAAATGAGTCTGAAATGTGATGCAGTGAGCAATGTCAAGTTAGTCACCACGGACCTCTCTTTCCGAGGTGGGGCTCCCGATTTTCAGGAGGCTGTCTCTCCCAATGGACGTCTTCCAAAGGAGACTCCCCAGAGCCGCCCAAGAAGCTCTGACAGCCACCGTCAGACCTTTACCCCAGAGTCCCAGTGTCCGCTCCAAGAATCAGCCCCACCAAATCCTTCTTTGGAGTTCTAGCTACCAGAGACTTTGCTTTGGGTCTAAAGGTAACAGGGACAGACAAGTGTTTGCTCCCTTTGGACTGACGGGGAGGAAGCAGATTTACAGCCAGAGAGGACAGATTCCAGACTTGGAAGAGATTTTCGTTACCAAAATGGTATACAGCATGCCGTAACTGCTTTTTAGTTTCTAAATATCATAAGCACTATAAATCAGCCATATTTTTTTTCCCTCGGGAAAATATATTCTGAGTTCCAAATAACCTGTTTACAAATGACCGTTTGGAACATAACCTCTTTACAAGTTGGGGGGTTCCAGATCAGGCACCCAGAGCCAAGTGCAGATAGTTTCCCGTTCCCCATTGTCAGGGACCCTGTGCCCCACTGCCCTCTTCATTAGCACAGATGATAGAGACCTAACCAGGTGGCCGCTTCCAAGCACGGCCGTTACTTTTGTTCTGTAAAGACACAAGATTCCTTGGGCCTTTAACATCATATCCAACTGGAAGTTTTAGCTCCTTGTTCTTGAATAAAAAACCCTCTAATGTAACTAGCGACCTCCATAAAATTCCAATCAACGGACAAGCAGAATAACTTTGCCTCCTTTATTGAACAGGCGTAGACAAAGGACCCACTCAGGGTGGAAATGTGATGTCAGGGGCAGTAGAGTACATAAAAATAGAGCATGCTCTCAGTAAGTTTACCAAATATTTGTTGGAAACCTGTTATATGCAGGATGCCCTGCTAGGAGTTAGAGATGCCCACGAAGCAATGGAGCTGGCTTGTGCAATAGTGGAGTTTACATCCAAGTAGGGGAAGGTGACAACGAACAGTTTAGAGAGTCACACATGCAATGTAGTATATAAAACTGGTCAAGTGACAATGAGATAACGTAGTGCACGAGGAGGGATTATTTTAGGCAGGCCGATCAGAGAAGTCCTCTGTGAGGAAATGATGTTTGAAATGAGATCTGAATAATAAGACGGAGCCAGCCATGGGAAGAATAGGGTAAACGTTCTCCAGACAGGGAAGATCAAGTGCAAAGGCCCTGCATTAGTAACGGGTTTGGTGAACAGAAAGGACAAAACGAGGTCACCCAAGATCCAAAATTCCATTTACGACAAACGAAACTTTAACAGTTGGTAAAGATAATAATGTGCTGTTAACAAAAGGGCAGTGCCCACACACCACCATCACCCCTGCAGCAGACACACGGGTAGGGTTTCCTGTCACTAGCTGACTATACGTGTGAGAACGAGCCCAGCCAACACCCCTGGGAGCAGAACTGAGGCATCACAGTTGGACTGAACCCCAGTGGCTGAAGCACAGAATTGTAAACAAGTAAATGTCCTATCAAACCGCTCAGATGCGGAATACTTTGTTACACAACACAAATTAGTTATGGTACAGGTCAAAGTACAATGGCGGCTTTGGATATTCGGAGACACTGAGTACTCATTCTGCTTTTCCTGATATGTGAAAACGCTATTACGCTAATTTCAGGGAGAAATAATTTCAAGGAAAAAAGTACGCTAATTTCAAGGGACCAAGGAAAGGGTGCCAGAGTCATGCTTATTCGTGGGGCCAGTAACTTCGTGTTAACAAACTGTTATGTCCCAAAGACCATGGCACTTGATAAGGCATAGAGTTGTTAGAAGTATATCCTAGCTAACACCAGCTACCATTTATCCTCTGTTTAATTCAGTGTATTCGAGTTCGAGTAGCACTATGGGAATGCCAGCTGCTCAGTTGGCATCGACCGTAAAGGTTGGGTGACACCATAAGTGCTGTAGTTGGTATGTTAAAATTCACCATGGGCATCTTTTGACCAAAGGGTGGGAAAAAAAAAGTAATAATGTCCAAAAACGATGCTAGCCAGTGAAAATATGTCAGCCACTTCTGACAGAAAAATAAAAGAAGAAATATCTGATGTGTTGTTCATAGCATGAAGTAAGCAAGCTCTTCCCCACAGTCAGCAGAATCAGATACTGCTTTCCCCAGATTTGCTTATCTGCTCAAATCTGCCGACCTCTGTTTGGCCTGCCAGGTTTGTATCAGTGCTTACCTCATAGATTCAAGGGTGTAGAATTAACGCTCATGAAAACGGATTCAGTCAATGTTTATTGAAATGAAGTTCAGATTTGTTATCGGAGTCTGTCTCCAGGTCCTACAGCTCTCACATGACTCCGTGGTATATTGCCAATGCAGGGGAAGATGACAGGGGCTATGTGACGTTGCACTTTTAGCAGAAATGATGAACAGCGGTGAGGACAAGGTGGAATGAGTGGACCCCAGAATAGACTCCTGCATAAATGGGAGGGCAGGGTGAGGTTACCAAGGAATCTTTTTCAGACATCCCTAATGTTACCGAAATTGCAAGAGTAAAGAAAGTGAAAATTCTGTACACAATTGAAGAAGAACTGAAAAATTAAGTTATGTGAAGTTCAGACACTTCACAACCACTCCCCACAGAGATTAAGAAATTCAACCCGCGCCATTTATGAACAGGGCTGGGCAGATCATAGGAGTCCAGCTCGTTACATTTTATTAATATGGAACGCATTAGTGCAGCGCTGGTGTTGGTGACCACTATACATGCCTGTGATTTAATATTTTTTCAGAAGATCCACTTATGCTCAAGTTGAATGCTTATATATATTCTGTTCAGCCCCAAAGACCTGAGTCGATATTGTTTTATTTGTGCTCTGATGGGCACCGTGTCCCCTTTATTAACCTGTTCTTTAGGCTTGGATGGCCCAATGGCTGGGGAAACTTTTTTGAAATGAAACGTTTTGTCATCTGCAGAAACGAGCATTCAGGGTAATATGGAGAATAGGAACCATTTTTCTTTTTCATGTTTTCATTAGAACAACAGGACCATATACAGTGCTTAACAGAGTTCCCGTATTTTCTTTGAGGAAACAGAGTAAGATTCTGTTGTTTTGTTTTCTTTTTTCAAAATAAGATTTCTTATGTAAGGTTTAACCAGCAGAGCATTTCGCTCTAAAGACCCCACATAACTGCTTTTAATTATTATCGTTATTATTTTGTCATTCTCAAGGTACCTGGGAACAAACGCAGCCATGAGTAATGAACTGGGACTAGTCTGAAAAAACCCACACCAGGCATTGGGAACGGCCCTGGCCCAGCTAATATTTTCTCATCAGAGTCACACCTGTGGTTGTTCACACCATTTTAAATGCAATAATCAAAATAATACTTACACAAGTTTGCAGCATGTTTTCATTAGATATTCTCATTTGCTCACCTTGATACCAACTCCTCCCCCCACCAACACTGGCCCACTGAAGAGGACAATGAGGGGACACAGAAATTCCACATTTTGGAACTGAAACTGGGTCCACCCAGCCTCTCCAGGACAGCAGTAGCTCTGTGCTCCCCATTCACGGAGAGGGAGAGGCTGAGTGCGTGGAGGTCGGGGCTTGCGCTGTTTAAAAAATCTTCATTTTCACGTTTCATTTATTAGTGTTTCTATAAGACTACAGTCTACTGACACCTAATGTGCTAAAGATACAAATGATGACACCTTCACTCTAAGCTATCATATAGGGTATACCAACTCCATCAGTACTCATGGATTTCATTAGTAATAATTAAGAACATGTTAATGCAGGGGAAGTCGAGACATAAAAACAGATAGTAATAGTTATCAAGCTTAAAGTAGATCAAATGGAAATAAACCCAGATATGGTTAAAATTATTCTTGCAGTAATTGTTTTTTAACTGGTGTTTCAAATAAGTAAGTTCTTATTAATAGAAGATATATATTGACCTCATTGCTTGACTAGCATTTTAGGGAAAAGTTGAAACTACAGATTCAGAAACCTTTTAAAGAAATTGAAAATAAAGGAAAATAAATTTTAGTTTTGATTGCAACACAGATGTAAATATCTTCATTAACCAGGTATTTTTACATGCATCTATGGCCAGTATGCCCTATTTTGAAGAATATCAAAATATTCTTCAGAACAGAACAGAATAGTTATTACAGTAAAATAATTATGCCAGTCTAATATTTGAGATGAGAGTTTAATAAAATGTATATTTCACTCTGTGTAAATTTGAGACATCATTCTGTATAAAATGATGACCATTTTTCCTTCAGAGACTCTTCAGCTATTTCCTATTTCTGTCTCTCACCAAGAAAGAGGGCTGGAGTTCCCTTTGCATCCGTCTTGACCTCCAGCAGACAAAGTCAGAAACCTAGGCCCCTAAGTCTGGCCCCGTGTAAGTTAACAACATGCGATCGATTCCTCTTTTCTCCGGGCCCCCTTACGTACACTCTGATGTGCCGATCAGTCGCATCTGTTTTTACAGGAGGCCCAGTCCAAGCAGCCACCATTTCCCTGATGCGAATCTACCATATGTGACTCCACCCCTTTGGCTCTTCCCTTCCTGGAAAACAAGGAGATGGGGAGGTCTTTTACCCATGCACCTTGCTTCCCATGTAAGATGAGCCATAAGGGATTTCTAGGTCCTCCAAAATTTTCATCACCACCAGGGCACCAGGCTTCTTGACAAGGTGCCAGCACCAGCACGTTGTCAACAAAATTCCAACAGTTAGGTCATTATTCCGCCACTCCACTCTTTACTCATGTTGTCTCTCATCTTCATTTTAATGAGGCGCCGGGCTGCGGCCGTCCGATCTGCGTGCACGTTCTCTGTGAAATTCTAAGGCGAGGCTATAATGAGGAAGCAAACTCCTATTACTCTTGGAACACTTTCTGAAATCTAGCCCCTGATAATCAGTTCGAGTAACGGAATCTGAGTCACGAAAGTGCTAATGAGCAAGCTGCCTGTGATGACACACGCATAAATTAGTGACTGAAGTGGGAACAAAGAACGCTGCTTCAGTTTGAGGCTGTTGCCTGAGAACGAGAGCACCCCAGCCTCTCTAACTTTGTGAAGGGAACCGCCAGGAGCGAGGTGCCACTTGGTGATTATCGGACCATTTGTTAATAGCCTTCAGTCACACAAAGCTCTGGCGAATATTGTTTGGACAATGTAATTCCACTCATTTCGAAGTGGTGATGTTACATGATCTCAAATCCTGATTTTGGAAGCTTGCCATTATTTGGCTACATGCATAGGTAGACACCCAAAGTTGTGCTGGACACACCAGGACACACACACACACACACATACACACACACACGTGCCTCTTTTAATACACAGAGTACTTCCAGTTATAAATAGTGCTCTAGAACTTGAACATCAATGCCATCTGTAAAGTGCTGCACTTTCTTTTGAAGGAACAAGAAGAGATAAGGGTCCAAGGAATTTCAACCAAAATTTAACCCATATCGTTCTACAGAGGATTTGAAATGGTTTTTATTATATATTTAATTTGCTTGCCTCTAACCTAGCTTAGATATACTTGAACTTTAAAGCCAGCTAATATGCTCGTGCACCTAATATTTCTGAACGTGTTACTAGATTGTGTTTAAAGATTGTTTAATTCATAGATTTCTCCCTGATCATCACCAAGGCCTACCGGATTGTTAAGAGCTACAGTACAGTCCATTTCATATTCTTATTTGCTGACCGTCTAGTGTTCTCTGGTAAATTAAATTATCACTGCTATAGCTAGTTATGTAAAAGTTACAAGTTTAGTGGCATGGATTTTAGAAAGTGCAATTCTCTGTAATTCCTGAGTGGGTACCAAATATGGGTTCTTTGGCTCCTTCCTATATTCAAATGAAACACATTTCTCTTTCACCCTGCTCTACTGCACTATTTCTTTTGCAATTTCTGTCTGTATGCATTGGGTACTACAGATTTTTTCTACAATCCTAAACTCATGTGGGGTTTACATCAGCCTGCCAGTTTATTATATTTTTAGTCTCACAGAGATCGAACATGAGCAAGTAACAAACTCTGTTCTGATCTGTATAAGAAACATCACAAAATATTTCTTAAAAGATTAGAATACACTATACAACATGTTTTCCATGTTCATTGGCATCTCAGAGATAAATATTTTGTTCTATTAAGACATTGTTTTCTCTTAAACTATAAAATATCTTTTTAGTCTTTCCCAATAAATAACTAAATGTTCCATCAAGCTCCCCTGCCGCCCCCCAACTTTGAACGGCATAGCTGTAAATACAGCTCTATGAATCACGCTTACTAAAGAATAACAATAGTGGAATCAGTCTCTTAGAAAATGAATGCGTCTATTTGGTGTTGCTTTAATAACCACCGAGTAACAAAACCTACAGGGAAGTATTTCCCCTATTCTCCACAGGAAGTACTGAATCAAAGAATTTTCATTAAAGCTAATATGGAATGACAGAAAGAAGAGAAAAGGAGAATGCGTCTTGTGTATTTTACTTATTTTTGCCACATATCACATATTGATAAAGCAATTTTGGGGACGTATGCATGATATAATACAGTGAAATTGACTTTTGTTTTTTATAACCACATGCCTGTTTTTACACCTGCAGCAATATTCTTTTCGAATAGCTACCTGCAGTTAATTTCAAGTTCCCATTGATCTTTGGTGGCCTTGACAAGTTAAAGTGATGATAAAGCAGACAGCCTGAATTATCAGCATACCAAATAGGATATGAAAACTTGGTCATGCGCAGGCATTTATCTCTGATAATGTATAGTGGCAGACACCAAATTTAAAAATACATTGTGTGTTTCTCAAGCTAGAACAGATGACAAGGTGAAAAAAAAATGCTGTTTATTGTCCTTTTGTGAGGTTGAGCTGCAGAACCACTTAAAATAGCTACAACTAAGGAAGACATGAAAAAGAGTTTAAAAAAAATCCCCCATATGTGCATGTAGCCAATACAAATGTTTAGAAGGTCTAAAATAAAATCGGCTCACATTAAATGTT
The DNA here is from genome assembly GCA_004026545.1 of Mormoops blainvillei. NCBI lineage: Eukaryota > Metazoa > Chordata > Mammalia > Chiroptera > Mormoopidae > Mormoops > Mormoops blainvillei. The sequence goes on from PVJD01000039.1 coordinate 327,836, forward strand.
CATATACACCACTGAAAACATTATTTTGAATCTTGCCACCCTGAGCAGATATGTAGAGGAAACATATTCTTACGTATAATTCAGTGTGAATCCAAGGACGCAGGGAATTCCACAGAGAATTTCTGGAAGAGACTCATCCAGGGAAGTAGATGGACCAAAGTGGGCCTGTCAGACAGGGTGAATATTACTGCTCCTCTTCGACCACCACGGACAGTGACACCATAGCACGGTGTCGCTGAGGCTCTGTGAAAATTGGCAGCTGCTTTTAGGTAGAAAGGACTTGGAAGTGTTTCACTTCTTTAAGGTTTCGAAATGGGCGTTTTATGAAGAAATATTTTCTGTGGTTATTCTAGCTGAATACTGTAATCAGAATCCATCTCAGGCCTTAGGCCCTTATCTTTCCTGGTAGTGGACTGGTTTATAGGCGTCTTATTGACAAACTGTGACGTACCCAGTTTATAATTCTCGATGGACAAATGAAAATAAAAATAAGAAAAGCTGCTGCATGAGAAAAATCAATTTTAAAGTTAAAAGATTTCCAAGCGAAAAGAGAAACCCCTAAATTGTGACAAGTAAGCAACATGCTAGAAATCAGAAGAAAAAAAAAGGAATTAGGCAAAAATCGGAAGACGCTTTCCATCTGTCTCAAAGTCAGAACAGCCAAGGATTTAAGCATGTCCTTTTTGAAATTCCTAAGTTGTTTTCCAGAATCCTCTCTTACTGTGCACTGCACCCCACCCTCCTTTACCGGGTTCGGGCAACGCAGCTTCTTGTCAGTATCTTACTTCTTCCTATGGGTCTACCGCTCTGCCAAGGGTGTGCTGGGCCCAGATCCCGGACCAGCTTTCCAGAGTTGACTGTGCACATCCCTCTTAAACTTGGCATTCAGTGAACATCAACTTGATAGCTTGAAATCAATCATATTGAAAAGTATTTATACCATGGAAAACTTAAAATCCTTCAAATGAGGGCTCCTCTTCTCCCAGAAAGCCTTAAACGTCTGCCTGCACAGCACGACCTTGGGGCCGTCCAGCACGGCATTATGCTTAGTAGACATTCAGTAAATAGTTTTGAATAAATAATACTTCCATGTTTGGGACTGCATAAGTATTTGCATAACGTTAAATGGGAAGACAATTTATCTAGACTCCTTATACATATCTGTACTAATGGTCTTTCCCAAACTGTCTAGACAGTAGTTGCTATGTTACATGGGGGACTTAGGGTTTGCGCCGATGATTCAGCTTGGTCTCAGCAACAACCTGCATGCAAGGTTTTTCTACTGCTCACCCCAACGGGTGCTATAAAACATAGTGCAACTTGGATGATTTTCGAAATGTAAAGCACTGTGTGAATATAGAGCATACAGTAATGTCATCGGCACAGGAAGCTTCCTAAAGATGGGCAGTAGGTGGGAAAGGTAAAGGCATGCTCACGTGTCATGAAGATCCAAGTTGGAGCTGTTTGTATTCATAGTCTAACTGCAGCAGAAACGGGTGCACCATGGCGTACCTAACCAACAAGAGACCTCCAACAAGCAGTGAACCAGAGGTCTACAGAGAAAACGTTCTGCAAGAAGACCTGCCGGTGTTAGCGTGAGTTGAGCAAGGCGTGGAAGGCAGGTTTCCACGTGCAAACTGGTCAGCCGTTGCGACTAAGGGAACAACAGGCTCTGAACATCCCAAATGCCACACTTAACGTCTCTTGGTTCAGATACCGTATTGTGACCTAAAGAACCAAAAAAGTAAAACTGGCCCTTGAAATTCTCCTGGTGCTGATGAGGGAGAAGACTACACGATCATTTGCCTAAGTGGTGGGGACAGTGAAAGGGAAAGAAAATCTGTTTTCCTTTACACACTCACACAGACTCTCAGAACATTTCTACATCCTGGTCTGTGTCACACAATGTTAAGAAGATGAACAGAGAAGCCACAGACTAGGAGAAAATAGTTTCAAAACTTATCTTTGATCAAAGATGTGTACCCAAAATATACAAAGAGTTTTTAAAATTAAATGACACGAAAATAAAGCCAATCACAATGGGCAAAAGATCTGTACAGACATCTCACCAAGAAAGATCAACAGATGCCAAGTGAGCACATAAAAAGTTGCTTGACATCATTTGTCTTTCCGGAGATGCAAAGTGAAAGTATACTGCATTCGAGAGCAAAGATTTGGGGAGCAGCAAAAAATCTGAGACAGTATGCGCCCCTATTACATTCTGGTAAAAGCACTGGGTAGAGTCCAATGGTTTTAGTTAATGACCTGCTGGCCCCAGAAATTGGTTACTGTGCACTTGTCTCCTTTAAAACAGGACATGAGAGCACATGATAATGTAGATCCCTGCTGTTTCACACTTGAATAAAATTTATTTGCGAGGGAAAGAAGAGACTGTCTTTCACATTTGCCTAATGAATGAAACTTCAAAGATATTACTCGATATGAATATCCAAAGAAGGAGATTGCCACATTTTATCTTATGCTTATGGATTACCTTTGTTTTAAACTCTGTCTAGGGAACAAACTGAAACATTTGTTATGTTCATTTTCTATTTTATGGCCTTTACGGTGGGAAATAAGCCGTCTGTGAAGAGGCCCAAGTGGGATGCTTCCCGGCATTTCTCGTAACTTGTAATACCACTGCCTGAAATGATAGTGATGTATTCTTCACTTAACTTTACAAACTTGCAGCTTTTATTATTAAAGACTACAAAAGAATTGAATAACGCACGCAGACTTGCAGTGGAATAATGTGGCCCCGGATAATGTGAAAGCAATCGTCTTGTATTGTGTAATTTATTTATTTTCTGTGGAGCACTCAGAAAATTGCTTTTCTGTCTGGATTGTTCTGAGTTTGACTCCAGCTGGAACTGTCATTGCTGTCATTCAAACAGGATGGCCATTCACATGTGGGAAAACAGCAGACGGTTCGGTTAATCTGGTAATTATTTTCCATCATTATACCATGGCCGACTTCAGTTTCCTTTCTTCTACAAGTTTCCTTGTGTTAATTTGTCTTTTAGGTGATAGAGGTTATCCCCAATGTCCTGTGGAGAAAGTGAAATAAGGCAAAATGTTTTATCATATAAAAATGAAACCCATGCAGACTGGCAGTTCAGTGCACCTGAATGAGGCACAAGGTAAACAGGACAGAGCATATCGCATCTCAGTCTGGTATGACTTGACTGCCCCTTAATTTATTCTTTATACAGTCCTCCTAAACCTTCAAATTGTCATTATGTGCCTTCCAGCCATTGCATAGCGATGATAGAGGCTATTCGAAATTAATGATCTCACCCGCATGCACGCCCACGCGTGCACAAACAGATGCGTGCCTGCGGAAAGGGTTCCTCCTTCGGGGTGAATCTCTGCACTGCGAAGGTCCTCGGCTCCTCCTCACCTGCAGACCTGGCTCCATCAGTTATCAACACCCTTTCCCATCTCCCATATCTCCTTCCGCAGTGACTTTTTCCCTGCATGTATAAACACATCCAAATCTTGTCTCTGAGAACAGGGTGCACGTACCCTGCTAGAGAGTTCCCCATCACTCCCTTGGCCTTCAAAACCAACTTTGTAAATAGTACAGTTTATATTTACACCCTCTCCTTCCTAATAGTCAGTTCCCACCTAAATTGATTGCAGTTTGAGTTTGGGCCCACTCCTTGGGAGAACTTGGGGGTCCACAGTTACTGCACCGTTTTCTATGGCCACCAGCAATGCCCAAGGGTATCTGTCAGTTTCTCCATATTTTCAAGCTGTTGCGGTTCCAAGAAACAACATTTATAGAATATATATGTCCCTGTGTGCGTGGGCGTGTGGTGTGTGGGTTTGCATAAGATTTGTTTTAAGGGATTGTCTCATGCAAATGTGGAGACAGTCAAGTTCAAATTCTGCAAAGTAGGCCGGCAGCCTAGGGACCGGGGTGGGGGTGAGGGTGGGGGCGGGGCTGGGCCCAGTCGGAGGGGACGCTGGATGCTGCAGGATGCACTCTTCCTTGAGAGGAGTCAGTCATCTTTCTATTAAGGTCTTCAGCTGATGGGATAAGGTCACATTGGTGAGGGACATCTGCTTTACTCAGTCTATGGATTTAAATGTGACTCTCATCTAAGAAGTACCTTGTGTGAAACATCTAGAAAAATGTTTGACCAAATATCTGGTACTGTGGCCTAGCCAAGTTGATAAATTGGATTAACCACCATACTCACATTGTTTTTTTTCTGATTTTTTTTTTTTTTTTTGTAATTGCCAGCCATGAGGGTATGAGGTTGTATCTCATTGTTACACTTCTCTTTTTTGGTAGAATGCACAATCAGTGGTAGCTAACAACGAGACCCGACCAAAACTGAGTTGATGACTCTTTTCCCATCATTCCCCACCCTAATTTTTGTGCCTTTAGACATTTATGTTATTGTTAGAATTCCAGAGATTTTGCCTGCTCTTTTACTGATTGTTTTTTCTTCTTCTTGTCGAGGTGAGGAGTTCATTATATATTCTAGAAATTAACTCCTCATGAGGTATGAATGATCTGTAAATATTTACTTCCATTCTGTGGGGTGCCTTTTCCCTCTGTTAATAGACCACTTTGATGTGCAAAAGTTATAATTTTCATGTAGTCCAATTTATTTGTTTTTGAGGTCTGTGCTTTTGATATCATATCCAAGAAATCATTGCCAAATCCATACCATAAAGCTTTCTGTCTGTTTTCTTATAAGTGGTTTATAGTCTTGACTCTTATGTTGAGGTCTTTGATCCAAACCTCCCAGTTTTAATTATGTATTTATGAATCTCTTCTCCACAGTATGCTCTTAGGCATAATAGCAAGGGCGGGGAAGATCTTTATTCACCCATCTTCAAGTGTGAAAACACTATGATTGATACTGTATAAGTTCTTAATAAATGTTTGATGACTCAAAAATAAAAGAATGATTCATTTTTAAAATGAGTAAAATAACTTTATAGCTCTGTTACAAGTCTCAGCATTTTACATGAATTTAACTCACTTAATCCTTGCAAAACACCTATTAATGAAGAAACGGAAGCACTGAGGTGTTAAATTACTTGGCCAAAATTACACTGATAGTGAGTGACCAACCTTGGAATCTGTGAGCATGTAGATGAAATATTGAAGCCACTGAGAACAGGCTGATCTTCTAGATGGCAAACAGTTTGGCCTAGGTTCACACACTTGGCTCACCGTCAGAATGACTTGGAAGAGCTTTGAAAAATACAGACTCTTGGACTACACCCCAGATCTACTGAGACGCTGAGAACTGGTATTTTAAAACCATCTTGGGTGATTTGTATGCAGTCAAGCCGACACCTGCCTAAGCACTGGGGGTTGTGAATTTTAAACACTAAGCCTCATTGGGCTGGTGTGCGAAATGAGCAGAGAGTGCCGTGAAATCTATCCTTGCTGTATCGGCCATCACAAACATCAGATTCCTGTGACAACTAGAATTACTTGACCAGAGAGGGGATACTCGGGGGACGTGTAAGGTGCAGTGTGCTGGACTGTGGAGTATTATGGCCAGTGGGAGAGAAAAGAAAAGCATTAAAGAAACACAGAACCTAAACCCCTATAGTGAGAAGAGCTGAAGTAGTTGAGTGTGTAAATTGGTGCAAATCATATAGAAAAAGAAGTAAACAAGAGAACTTGCAGGCACTCTCATCACTCATGTATAAATAAACAACTTAGGAATAGTAGGCAAAGTTGTTTTTTTTTTAAACGAGCAAAAAAAAAACAATCTGAATCAGTGACTAAAACGAAGAATGAATGGATCAATCCTACAGATGTGTGATTTCACACCAAGCAATATAGTGACAGAGAGGGAATTCCAACTTAAAATTGCAATGATCTTTTGTGCTCTTTACCCAATACTGTTCTGCCCTACAGAGCATAGAGCATATTTTAAAATGTTGGGCCAAGCCACAACTTCAGTTTTACTTACATGTGGAAACGGGAGGTGTAACTACAACAGTAAAACCTTCCCTCTCTCCAGCACCTGAACATAAAATGGACATGGTATTATGAGAAATAATTGCAATGGTAGACAAAGAGGGAACCATCGATGTCCAGCGATATGTCTCATTCTTATTTCTGATAGATTCTGAAGTGCCTCTTTTGAAAACCAGGAATAAAGGAAGCGAACTCACCATAGCTATGCGATCACATGAATCACTGTACCTATTGTTTTGACTCTGAAGTATGAGATAGTCAGAAAATAATCCCCTTCTTTCTTCCTGTGGGACTGGATTGCACCATTTTTGAAAATTAATATTTTTCATTTAGCAACGTGCAGTGCATATATAAGAGAGAAAACTCAACGATTCAAATTTGAGCAACTTGTGTGTGCATGTGGTAGAGAGAAAGGCTCAGAGATCACAAATTCTAATCAAGGAAATTGGGAGGATGTGAAAAACAAAGGTGCTTGAAACCACCCCAGAGACATGCTGTGGGAGAAGGCCCACGCTAGAGTATATGAATACGTTTCAAGACTTAGATGGCCCTGAGGTGTCACTAACGGGCCTGATCAAATAGACCCTTCTTTCCCAGCTGTTAGCTATCAAGGGTGTATTCCAGAAGGAGGACCTTTGATATGGGTGTGAGATGGGGGACTTTGTAGAAATAAAAGGCGAGTAAGGCTTTCACTATTAGAAGCTTTAGTTTCTTGATTATGGGAAAAGACATTATTGGGCATCTTTAGTTTCTTACCTCTTATGTTGTGATTTATTTATTTATTTTATTATTTTGATTGTATTTATACAATATGTCATTCGATAAAACATTTTGACTGGATTATCCTGGCAACTTTTGTTCCTAAACCAGACAAAACCTCTCACATGGTAATTTTAAGTTGATCTTAAAACCCATCAAAGATATGCAGCCAAATCTCTGAAATTTTAATATGTTATCATATTAAAATTACTATGGCCACAAGAAAAAATGTAGTATATTTTACTTGCAATTAATTAATGACGTAGGATGGCATTGATGTATTACATAAAGGATTATTTCCTATTCGCTTTTATAATAACAGGATATGTCATCATTCTCAAATACCAGTGCAGGGATGCTAAGTGTACAGAAAGTCTCTTTATTCCCTATACAATTCGACTATTGCTTTATGTTTGACCTATAATAAAGGTGAAGGTATACATGAAGAAGAATCCATAATCTCCTCATTGACTTTCATATTTCTCTTAAAATAAACCTTTAGGTGTTACCATTTTAGCCTGTTTCTGAGATGATGGGAGCTCCACATTAAAAACGGATATTGACGAGAGAATAATCCACCCAAACAGATTTGCTTCTCAGTATTTCTTCTGTCTTAGGACCTAATATGCATGTTTTCATTTCCATGAAAATGCTTCTGATTACTAATCAACCATTTTCATTAATAAGTTAATACATCTCCTAATGATTTTACATTTTGATGAGAATGGAAATGCTACACATACGAATTCATGTCCTACCGCACGTACGAAGTTTGTGTAAGTGAACTGTCGAAAATGGTGAAACTTCAGACCCATTATCCTTCCTTCTGACTTTTTTAAAGATGTAGCCTTCTCGTACATCTGTCTAACTCTGCATTTTCCAGTTCTAAGTGGCATTTTGCCTTTGGTAATTGACCTTCGCACCAGTAGGATGAAAGGTTTTCTCAGAATTGGGCTGGCAGTCGAGAACGTGCTTCAGCCCTCGTTGCAGAGGGGCTCTGAGCTCACTCTCTGACACTCCAAGCCACATTCTATTGAAGCACTTCGCTTGGCTGCTTCTGTCCCCTTCCAGCTCTCGGCCACCTGCCTTTCCCCGTGTGACCTTGCCTTTACCCACCGCTAAAAGCCTGGTTTCTGTGAGGCTCGTTTCTGGGCTGTCTCCTCCTATCTGGCCCCCTGCTCTCTCTCTGCAGGGCATTCTGTTCGAACCAGTGCTTTACTAAGCCCTCAACATACCAGTAATTATGAAATTTGTATCTTTTGTCAAAAACCTCTCCTTGAGCCCAGACTCATACCAACATTTCCATTTGGTGTCTTAAAAATTCCTTAATCTCAGCGACCCCCCATTAGCATGACAAAGATTACCTAAAATTAAAACGTAACTGTCAGTTTGCCAAATACAAATAACCTTTCTCCAGAGATGTGATACAGTAACTGCTCCTAATGTGGGGGATGAGAGCTACAGCTGGGGGAGGTTTGAGTTAGTTGTCATCTTTTAGGGCGGCTGGGCCACCCTTTCCACAAATACCATTTCTTCAGCTGAAGTATGTGAGGTTTGTTAGAATTGCTGAGAATACAACAGTGAACCAAGATGCACAAATAAAAATAATAATGAACACCCCCAATTAAACTTCCTCATGACATTTAAATTTTTGTGGAATCATTAAACAATAGGTGAATAAACCAAGGAATCAATGTAATAATTTTACGTAGTGATAAATACTTTAAACATAAGGGGATGACTGGAGATAGAGGGGAGTGTTAGTAGAATAAAGACAGCCAAATGGCGTCCCTGAGGAGAGGACCTTGGAGCAGGGAATCTGAAGGAGGTGCCTGTGGGGACATTTCTGAGCTGAACTTTCCAGACTGAGGCAATTGCAGGTGCAGGGACGCTGAGACAGGAGCTCAGGTGTTTGAGGAGCAGCAAGATGCCAACATGCCTTGAGCAGTAGGAACCAGTGGGAGAAGAGCAGGAGATGTATTTAGAGAGTTTGCCTGGGTCACACCTGGGGAGGATATTAACTTTAGATTTTACTTTGTTATTATGAGAAAGCCTCGAAATCTAATGACCAGGGAAGTCGTGTGATTTGTGGATATATATTTTGAAGCAATGGCATGAGCTCTTTATTAACTGTAGGATAGGAAAGAAAGCACAGACAGGCTGGGAAGTTACTGCTGTGGTCTTTAGAGACCAGGTCGTCCTGGACTAGGAGGAAGGGAATGAGGTGCTGAGTGTTCCTCACGTTAGGGAGGGGATGAGGAAATCCCAAGGGCTGCCTCCCATCCCCTCAGCACTGGAAGTCCTGGGACGAGCACCCCGGCATCTGGGCTGTGAGCTGCAGGGAGCAGTTGTTCTCACCACCCGTGGTGCCCTCCGTGGACTGGCCTTTCCTCATCTTGCGTGGAGAGGGATCTAAACTCTCTGTGAGGGGCAAGCGGGAGAAATCCAGGCTGAGCGAAGAGAGCGCCGGCCTGTGCCTGTAAAATCCATGTGCCGAAGCCTCATTCTCTAGCAGTGGGCTTTGGAAACACAATTTTATTCTATTTTTTAAAGATTTAATTAATTTATTAATTTATTTATTGACAGAGGGGAGGGAAGGGAGAAAGAGAGGCAGAAAAATATCAATGTCTAAGAGAAACATGGACCAGGTGACTCTTGTACATGCCCCAACTGGGGACCTGGCCCACAATCCAGGCACGCACCCTGACTGGGAATCGAACTGGTGACCTTTTGGTCCGTGGTGTGGTGCCCATCCCACTTAGCAGCACCAGTCAGGGCTGGAAACAAAATTTTAGAAAGAATGCACTGTCCCACCTACATTTATCTGCTGTGGTTGTTTGTGAGCACCCGAGAAACCCTCTCTGGCGTGTTGGGCAATGGAGGGAGACTCTCAGGCACTGCTACATGCCCCCGCCATGGAACACCTTCGTGCTACTCCTTTCATACACAGAACCTTCAATGTAATCACTGGGGCCACAAACTTCACACCGATATTTTCCAGATGTGCATTTTGCTAATGCTTGAGAAAGAAACCCCCAAGGTGACTGAATTACTGTTGGTGAGTAACTAATATGCACTCCACTTAACGTAGGAAATGTAGAAGAGGGCCTCTCATTTCAGAAAAAGGAAACAGAAGGAGTAAGTCAGTAAAGAAGCACCGTTTAAAGACAGACCAGTATAACATGCAGCAGTCAATATAACAATTGAGGTGGTTACCGCGTGTCTGGCTAGGCTAGTCAGTGAATGCTGCGATACGTAAAAATATGGCTCCTAAATTTTGCTGATTTATTTGACAATTTCTATTAGTTTCTAATGCCAGGGATTTAGTCTAGTAGTTGAGGTGACAGCAGTTAAAGTTTAATCACAAAAGTACCTGGAAACTTGGGAGAAAAGTCGATATTTCTGTGTATCCAGCCCAGATGCTCTGCTGCTGATTATAACAAAAGAATCTGGATTTTAAAAGCTCCTGAAATACAGCTTTACTCAGTAACCACCAGTATGAAATACAATTACTAGTATATGATTGACAGCCAATCATCAAAATCATTTTCAAACTCTGAGAACAGCTATCAAGTTTATATTAATAAATATCACGGAAAGTCACAGGACATAAGCTATATTTCTTACCTTCCTTCAGTCTTCAGAGCTCATAGCATTAATATTATAGTCTCTCCTTATTCTCCGAAGAATTATCTCTTTCAAGACATTCATCACCACCTCTGCCACATTACTTATGCATATTTTATTACTTAAGAAAAAGGAAATTAAATATCCAAAATGAAACTTATATCATTTTAAGGATTTAAATCTTTAAAACAAGGGCATTCAGATCAAGGACTGAGTTTATATTGTCCAGAATTTCAATCATGAAATCCATAATATTCTAACTAATAATAGTTTATTTTTTTATGGTAAGTTGCACATTTATACATAGAAATCTTTTGACCTGACCATGGAGAAATGTTTTCCATTAATTAATACAACACTAAATATAACATTCAATTCTAATTGATAAAAATGTTAAATATTGTAAAAATGGTACACTTGTGTATGAGAATTATTTGAGCAAAGATGCTGACTTTCATTATAAATGGAAAAATTATACCGCTTGATTAGGTCTCTCAAATCTTTTCAGGAAAATAATAATGAAAATAAAGAAATTTGCAATGACAAGGCATAATCCCAGTTACAGTTATGATCATGTGACATAGTATCAGAAAAGTGTTCCCATAAAAAATTAACAATTACTTGTTTCTCTTAACCACCCCGATGGGGCAGAGGGTTCAGGAAGACTCTTTTTTAAGTTCTTCCCTGCATTTTCTGTTCCTCCCACATGACTGCTGTCTCCATCCTTCTTTCCTAGACTCCTGGGACCTCTCACGTTCTGTCCTGTTGTAGGAACTTGTAGGGTCCTTCTCCATCTACCCTTTCCCTCTTCCCCCCTAATTTTATGAAAAAGAAAAGTGTGTATAGAGAAAAATAAGCCAAAACCATGTCAGCAGTAGTTATAATAACAATTATCGCGTAATTCTAAACTAAGAATATTGATTGAGCATGTTTTACGCCCGGGAAGGAAATCCTGTAGCTGAGGCTTGAAAAGGAGCTCGAGGTTGAACAGTGGGGCCAGGCACCAAGACCGAGGAAGAGTGCGGAGATTTTATCCATTCCTCTCCTCCTCCCACCGCAGCTCTACGAGGCAGACGGTGCAGGGGAGGGAGCTGGAACCCCTTCCTGCGGCGTCGGGCGGCCTTCGCCACTGTGCTCCGATGTTCAATACATGCACTAGAACTAGATAACATCTACAATTTCCAACCAAGAAAACTTGACCAGGCAGAGCTTCCTTCAGAAACGAAGGAGAGAAAAGCTTCCCCGAACAAAAGCGAGGGGGGGTCTTCACCGCTTGCCACACAGGAAACGACGAAAGGAGTTCTTCAAGCTGAAATGAAAGGATGCCCGTGAGCAATGTGAAAATTTACACTCTGGTAAAGGAAACTGCATGGCCAAATCCAGAACACCCTACTACTTCATAGCGTGGAGAGTCCACCACGTTAGTGGAGAGGGTATGGGACAATAGTACTAAGAATGACTAGAGCTACAGTAGGAGTTTGGTGTCCTTGGAGAGTGATGTTTGATAGAGGGAGCAGTAAATACTCCAGCTACAGAGGGTGGTTGAAGCCAGATCCTAGAAAACGCTGCGTGTTAGGTTTTTGGAGCTTGGCGACTGAATTCCACTGAAGACCCTTACGTGGTCATAGGTGTGTGATAGAGAGCCCTTTGAGGGCATGTGTATAATGTGTTTGATGGGTGAGTTTGTGATAATTTTTTCATCCAAGTCTTGAGCTAGCTGTGCAAGACTTGGCTCAAGTCTCGAGCAGTAACTCTAACTCTGAAGAAATAAGAGTTTCTGTATGATATTATTATTTATTGTTCTGTTTGTGTGCCTATTCAGAAAGGATAGGATATTTTCTGTATCTCTTCCTGAGAGTCCATCTATCTTAGAGATACATAAATAATTTAAAGAATGAATTGTTAGGTGTGGAGTAGATTTAAAAAAGTAAACTTCTTCTACTAGCTTGTATGCTCTCGGAATGTAACTTCCTCTATCGAATGTGACACAGGCAATCTCTTGAAAACTAACTGCACACTGGGGTGTGCTGCACTTGGGACCCCACATGTACCATAAACAAGTCCAAGCTAGGCTTCAGGAAGACGGGCGCTGCGTGGAAAAGTGACATACTCAGCTGACAGCAAGCCCTCAAACATATGAGATGTGAGTGAGGCCGTTCATGAGCATCCAGCCCTCCGGCGAGCCTGCCGGTCAGCCTGACAGCCGACCGACTACACAAGCATAGCGAGGCCCAGCCCAGGGCCAGCACCCAAAGACCCCGACGTGCGAAGGAGAACAGATATACTAACTCATAACTAAAGGACTTTTCTGCCTATAAATTTATAACACTTTAATTGAATATAGCATATAAATGAGCTATAATTCTGCTCATGGCTTTATTACGAGAAGAAACTTACTGTGAACTGATTATTTGATATATCAGCTTGAAAAACTCTATCATGATCTGTATTTACATACAAATTTTTTACGTTTAGCTCCTTCATTGGAGTATTAGATACTGCGTTAGCATGCAAGAGTTGATTCCAGAATACTGCCGTACGATGTGTGTGAGAGTCATTCTAAAAATCTGTCCGCACTGCTAACTGTGCTACCTTTACTGATTATAGCATCTAGTTAGTGAAGCCTCAAGTGTGGAAAACACGCTTAATTTAACCATGATCGTCAATCACGATTATGTTTGTCATTTACTGGAAAGGCTCGACTTGATGAAGCTTTCTGACAGCCTATTGAATTTAACAATTTCAAATGATCATATTAATATTTGTGTCAAATAACATATTGAATTTCCTTAGTATCTTATAGAGGTGATCATCTGGTTATTGTCTTTCCTCACTTTTTTGAAATTCTTCAGACTATGAAACAGATGTTGTCTTATTTTAAAATCCTTCCATCTATACTTCTGTCGTGTTATCGATAATTTCATCAGACTTGTAAAATCGATTACATTATAGTCTCTATAAGTATAACCTCATGTTACCTCTAAAGATACAGAAAATGAAATTTGATTGCTTTCACAGGTTATCTGTCTTGCGTCCCTAATGGAAACTTGCCAAGCAGGCTTCTGCACCAGACTGTGTATAGACCAAACCAAATGACTCACCAATGTTTTATGACGCCGCTCGGTAGCCACGGTTATCATTCTAGGCCCCACAGTATGAGTTGGTCCTATTGAAGAAAATGAAGCATTATCAAATATTGAACCTCTCATATTTCTTGATCACACTCAAAGGAACAACTCTGTTCTTTTTCATCATTTCTGCATCTTAAAATTCTGTGCATTATCTACAAAGTGATATCTAGGGTTCTGGTGAGCTGAGTCTTAACACTCTAGATATTTACTGTGAATGTCAAAGCCTGGGATTTCCCCCATAATAAATTTCAATGGACTGGTGTCACTTACTGGAAAGGTTACGTGTGATTGGATTTATGACCATTTGCTGCTGAACTCAGCTTATAAATTGCTAACGATTCTGGCAGTTGATTCAGTTTCTTATGCCAGTGAAATATTTGAGGTTAATTAAATAGCCTCCATCACCTCTTTTCACCAAGATGCCAACGAACTGCTGAGAAGTTAAATAAATGTACTACTCAGTACCCAGTGAAGCCAAGGAAACTGTACTGAGTCTGTGCTTTGCTGAGTCTGTGATAATGATCTTGAAACAGGGCAGAAAGTGGTGGGGCCCGAACCATCGCTAAGTGGAGAAACCATTGGAAATGTAAATGTTTCTTCTAGCACCATTAGACACAATCCCATCAGATGAAAGTAAGAGTAAGTTAATAATATAGTTACTAGAAAAAAAATAAGTTTGAAATATACAATGGTCATCAAATATAAGATTATAGATAAAACTCTTTGCAGACACAAAACAAAATTTTTCAGTTCACCGAGGGGCTTTAACATCATTTAAGATCATTGAACAAGTAAACAATTCAATGCTTAGAATAATTCACATTTAACTTAAAAATTTTGCTGAATTACAGAACTCCGGTAATAATTACTTTTTATTAAAATGCTTATTGGATTTCTGTAAGGAGTATCCTTCACCTCTGAGGACATATTCCTGTTTTACCAGAGATACAATTGTACGTAAATACTTGTAAAGTGACATCACCCAAACTCATTAGGACTTACGTGCACAAGATCGTTTTTCTGTCCTATATCTCTTATACCCGTCGAAATGTTTATCAGGATGCCAGTTGTTTCTTTCTTTCTTTTTTAAAGATGGCACTATTTCCAGGTGGGGGATTGCATTTACCAGTATTCCTTATACTCAGGGGTCAACATTGAAATGTGAGAAATTACTCAGGACAGATTCAAGCAAACCCCCTTCAGACTTTATCTGAGAGAAAGATCTCTTTACTCTCCTTTTTGTTCTTTTACCGTAGGAATACTCAAGTGCCCGGCGTCAAACCTAGATCACAGGTTGCACTGAACATGCTGGAGCAGAAAGATGCCTCATCACTTTGGAGCCACCTCCAGACTTTTCATGTAAGAAAGTTTTTAGAAAGTGCTACATTATTTAGGTTCTTTATTTAGTCACTATTAACAACCTCGAACAACCTGGTGTGTATTTCTTTTTTGCTATGTTCCCTTTTTCCAGTCTCATATTATAGTACACATGAAACACACACACACACACACACAGCTGTGTATACATAGTACTCTGCCATTATTTGCTTAATTAAAAAGTAAAGATTACATTAACAACTATAAATTGTTAGTTAACAGCCTTGATCTTTGATCATCTAAAAAAATATTGTTAAGTCAAAACTCCACAGTTATTCCATAGCTCTGTTTCTTTTCCTGGCAAATTAATTGCCCTAGGAAGTTCAAGGGGCAGCGAAAACAAACAAACAAAAAATTAGAAATTGTGTCGGTCTTTAAATTATGGATTTAGAGTCACTGAAGGATAAAAAGAATTTAAAAATCATTTTGCCCAATCACTAAAAATGAATTTATCCACATAAAGTGCCACCTATTCCATATTGTTATTCAGATTGTACAGTCAACCCTTGGACAACAGGGTTTGAACCGTGAGGGCCCATTTGTATGCAGATTCTTTTCAATAAATCTGAACAGTACTATTAGTGTATTTATTCTCCCTTATGATTTTCTTAATAATATTTTATTTTCTCCAACTTACTTTATTGTAAGGTTACAGTATTTAACACATACACAAAATATGTTACCTGACTGTTTATGTTGTCAGTAAGGCTCTGGTCAACAACAGATTATTGGCACTAAAGTTTTTGGAAAGTCAAAAATTGTACAGGAATTTTCAGCTGTGCAGGGTGTTGGCGCCCTGACCCCCTGAATTGTTTAAGGGCCAGCTGCACTTGAATATCTTTGATGATGAAAATTCCATCATGGAATTTTTTTTTTTTCCACTCAGTGCTGTGTCCTTAAAAATCAGAAAAGGGTTTGCACGTAGTGAGGATTCAGTAAATATTTTTGAGTATATGAATCATGACTAATAATCTTTGGAGACAAATCTAATTTTTATTCTTTCTAAAATCTTCCTCAGTGACTCGGTAAAAAGAAAAAAGAAAAAAGTACAACGCCTACAGTTGAAGAAAAAATATGAAGAAGCAAAACTACATAGAACAGTAAGTCATGCATTTTTTTCCTTGTCAATATAGATCCATTACAGCACATTTAATAGAGACAAGGGATTCCTGATTCCTTTAAGTGTACATATCATAAATTATCTCACCAATTCTCTTTTGATGAATATTTACATTGTATCACATGTTTGTTATTCATAACACTGTGATAAATATCCTTGTCCTTACATTATTTCTTGTCTATGTGATTAAAAGAAGGGCCTGATATAAATTGCTAAATTGCCCTCTAAAAAGCTCAGATCAATTTATATTTCTGTTGAAAGTGCATTAGAATGCCAAGCCTGGGCCTTATCTGTGTGTGTTTGATTTTCGTGTAGCTGGATGGCAGAAAATGATATTTCTTTGTTTATACTTACACATGAAACCTAGGACAAGTGGGCAGGACTATGGGCTTTGAAGTCAGGCTTCTGATCACTCAATAAATACGGAGCCTTAGTTAACTCCCCTAAGTCACAGCTTTTTCACCCATGAAATAGGATTGAAAATAATACATACCGATAAGGATCTTAGGGATTCAAGGACGTGTTGTGCGTTTATAGCTTGGAACAGTGCCTGGCACATGGTGAGGTGCGTTTTGGAAGTTGTTTGGTTGTCTTTATTTTATTGTTACCAATATTATATGTACTTTTTTATCTTAGGAATAATATTCTTGGCTACTATTGTCTATTTCAGTTTTTATTTTGTACATGTAAACAAATCTGAAAGATACTGGAGCAAAAAAACAAAAACAAAAACAGACTTTATTGAGGTGAACAGTTTGCAGTACTGGGGAGATGCAGCCTCTCTCAGGAATGGAAAGTGTGCTCCACGGAGACAAAGGGAAGGCCGTCTTTTACACAGAAAGTCCCCAACCAGGTTCCCATGCAGTTCCATTTCCTAGAAATGAGGTTTTCAAATTCATGTGGTTCAGTTGGCTCCAAATTGTACAGTCCTGATTGGTCAGCATTATGAATTCTGATTGGTTGTTAATGAACAGTTCTGATTGGCTAGGGAAGGTCTCAGTACCTTGCTCAAAAGACAAAACCCGAAGCTCCCTTAACAGTGGCCTCAGATACTTAAAGGGGCAAGAGGTGGTGCAGGGAGCCTGGCGTTCAGAGATCCTTGCTGGTGGGTTCAGAGATTCTTGCTGGTGGCGTAGAGAGCGCATGAGGAGCCACCGTCAGCGCACGGCTGCTAGATGCTCATTGCTTATAAAGTCTGTGCCGCCAGTTGACCATGGGAGTCCGCGTCAGCAGATACTTTCTTCCTCGGGGTTCCCATCAAACTAATCTCGCTTCTTGGGCGGTGCGTGTGTGCGTACACACACACACGCATTATTTGTCTGTGTATGCATTTAAAATATTAGAAATATTCATGCTTTCTGCATCATACAGATATTTTTTTCTTTCAACTACTATGTGAGTTTGCCTGAGTTCCATAACAAAATACTGCAGTTTCGGTGACGTCACCTAAACGCGGCTTCTCACAAAGCCCCAGATCCAGGGACTGGTGGCTGCTGTTTCTCTGGGGGCCTCTCCTTGGCTCCTGCCACCTCTTCTGTCTGTCAGTGCGCCTCCATGATGGCTCTTCCTCTTCCTCTAGGACAAAAGTCCTATCAGATCAGGACCCTGCTCTAGTGACCTCACGGAACATCAATGACCTTTTTAAAGGCACGACTTCCAAATAATGTTCTGGGGCTAGAGCTTCAACATATATGTTTTAAGGGGACACAGATAGTCCATAAGCCATTATTACTAATTACCTTATTCTCTATAATAGATTTGTCTTAAGGAATGTTTTAAAAACATGTTAATGGAAGTTTTGCATGCAAATTATATGTGCTCAGTTCAATAAATTGAAAGTGAACGCACCTATGTAAGCAATACCCGCGTCCAGAAATAGAGTGTGACCAGTCCCCCAGAAAATCCCCCCATTCCTCTCTTACACACAGTGCACCCCTATTCCCCTGCTTTGAACTTTAAATAAGGAAATCATTGTGGGCACTTACTTGTGTCTTGTTTAATCTGGTCAATATTGTGTTTATGAAATTCACCCATGCCATTGCATAAAGTTATAATTCATTCATTTTCATTGCTGTGTGATATTTGTTTGAAAATTCTAAAACTCATTTATATATTATATATATATAATGTATGCATATATACATATTCATGTGTGTATGTGTGTGTGTGTGTGTATGTGTATTTGGCATGGTAGTGTCATGAGTCTTTTCAAGTTCACTCAGCCTTTCCAGTTATTCAGCCCCTCACTTAATATTTCAGAGAACCACAGGTTGAGCAGGGTGTTCTGAAAACACACTTCTCTAATGCCGCCCTATCACATGCTCGGTACGCAGCTGTCTCTGCTGCTAGGAACCACAGCTGCATTCTTTCTTTGGGAACACATTTTTATCTTTCTCATTTCTAGTGTTTACCTCCCACTTGCTGTCTGACTTTGTCTCTTATATTAAAAGTAAGAAATCCAGGGCATTGGGGCCCACGTTTCTTTATGTATTGTATTCTATAATTAGCTTTATGAATTTATCTAATATTCTAGATCCCATAAACTTAATCAGAAAGTGGTCTCACCTAGGAAACATGAACTGTGTATCTTTAATTGTTGAGTCCTCATAACGTATTAAAAGTCATTGTATTCTGAGCAATGATGGCTGAAACAAATGTATTTGAATGAATGGATGAAAAACAGTGGAAAGTGCACTCGTGATTTTTATCAAAAAAGCCATTAATCTAGTTCATAAATATTCATATGTTTGGTGTGTTATAGGAATTTGGACTATGGAGATTTAAAAAAAAAAGGAAGCAGGAACAATGCCAAAAACATACATAACTAAAGCCAAAATTGCAATTAGGTTTTTTTTTGGGAATGAAGCCAACACTTTAAATATACCCTTAGGATAGAATAGGTAGTTTGAAATCTATGGACCAAAAAAAAAAAAAATCAATGTTCTATAAAAACCCTATTTATAGATTCTTCACCAGAGCCCTTTGACACTCATTCCTGTGATCTGACTTTTCAAGGATAAAGTACCAGTCTCAGCTCTGATACAGTCTCCTCTTACATTTTCCCGGGGCTCTCTCTCTAATGCTCTTTCCAGGCTGGGTCAGGTGTCCTGCCTCTCCTCTCCGCCCCAGACCGTTTTGTACCCGCAGTTAAAATTAGCATGGCATTTTCAGTAAAAAAGCATATGTTTCTGTGTTTGTTCTCCGCAAAAGTCTGTGAGGGCGGGGGCTCTGGTGTTGATCTTTATGCGCTCAGTACTGTGCCTAATGCTTGACCGTGGTACCTCCACCGCCCATAATTGCTTAGCAGAACCTAGTTTCGCAGTCGAAGGCAGAGAAGTAGTTCCAGTATGAAGAGATTAAAGTGGGCTTTCCCTCTATTCCCATAAGCTCACCTATGTCCTAGTGTCCTAAAGATGGTTGGTCATAGCTGACATTTATTTAGCACATAGTATGTCTAGGCCACATAGGTGATGGTCTATTAGTTTCTAGGGCTCCCATGTCAAATTAGGATAAACTTGGTGGCTTAGAACAACATACACTTATTTTGCCACAGTTCTGGAGGCCAGAAGTCTGAAAACAAGGTGTCAGCTGATCCACTGGCCACACCTCATGTCTGTGAGGAATCCTGGAAATAAAATTTTTTGAAATTCCCCAGATAATGCTCAGAGAGGCAGGAAAATTGCTGTCCCAGGGAACCAACTCCATTAAGGAAAGAACGTGAAAGAACGTAAAGCCTAAATGCTAAAACATTTAACCTGAGGATCATCCCATATGATACTAAGACTGTCTCTTAGTTTCTTCATTATGTAAGTGAAGACTTTTTTTCTTGTTTAGTGTGAGGAGGAAATGTGGAAACCCACTTCATAAATAATGCTAAATAAAGCCTACCACTGCTCAACACTTACCATGCGCTCAACGTTGTATTCCAGCAAAGCTTTTCATGCATTATTTGTGTGTCCCTGTCATATTACAGGAGATTAATAACAGAGTCTTCTTTTCCATGCAGCCTGTATTCCAAAACTATTGTGCAGTACAACTTGAATAAAACAGAACACTGTTCTCCCTGACATCTGTAAGAAAGCATAGTCAGTAAATCAGACTGCTTCTCAAAAGGGGAAAGTAGGGTCTCAGCAAATTAAGAACAGCGAAAAATTTAGATACCGTAGCTATTCCAAGCGGCTGTTGCCATGGGAAGAGTGGAGTGACCCACGTACCTCCATGCAAAGCCTGGCTTTGTCACTAATCTGTGATGACTTTTCTGAAGTCCAGGGTTTTCTCTGCTATTAAACAAGAGGCATCTATCATATGGGGGTAATGATACTTGATCAACATTCTTTAAAATATCTAAAGTATCGAAGAGAGCTTTTAGAAATCAAAAGTACTATAAAAATACTACTAGCAACAACAATAACAACATAAAGCAGTCACTGGATCAACAGAGAGCTGGGCGAGGACATGAGAGATTTGGAGGGGGCGGGGCATGATGTTTCAGCCCGGGGGGAACACAATGGGGGCAGAGATACCAGCCAGGGCTGCTTTCATTTTGGTGGTGGTTGTTCATGATGTTGCTATTTTCCTATTTCTAAATTCTTACCCAGCCAGGCTCAAACAATGCTTTCAAATTATGCTTTGAGTATTGTTGTGCATTTGCGTGGGTGTGAGTGATGAAATTACTCAAAATCGCATCTTCTATCTAATACTTTTAATATGCCATTAAAAGTAGTGTTACTCGTCTAATAATATTCTTACACACAGAGAAACTTAGTGCAGCAAGATTAACGAGGCTGCTCGTGGATTTATGTGCACAAAGGTTTGTCATTTAGAGCTCAGAATAATTTAAATTCAGCAATGATCTGATTGCAAACAAATATATGTGAACTTCAGCTATGATGTTTTCAAAAGATTTGACACATAACTTTAAGATTCTGTTATCACAATTACCTTGTATTTAACTTAGTAACTTTAATTTGAAAACAAGCCAACTTGATGCATTTATTGCTGTTCTGTTTGTTTTTGATCAAATGGGTTAATAAGATGAACACATAAGCCAAAGTAGGTTTCAACCTTTCCTCCAGATTTTATCTTGACTCAAAACCTTTTTAACTTCAAAAAAGTTAAAGCAAAATTTCATTTTCACTACCTTTTTTTTTTTTTTTTTTTGCTTATTGTTGATTTCTCAGTGCTTTCAGATAATAAGCAAAGCGGAGCTAGAAATGTTGCGATACTGTCAACCAGATTTTCTCATTGAATTTCCAATCTAAACAGAAATCTCATAAGGAAAGTATTTTCACAGTATCTCAAAAAAGTGTGGGGCATTTAAATAGAATCCCAAAGTTTGCATTATTATTTAAAACAACCCCCAAGCCACCCAAGGTTATCTATATTGTCATTTAGTCCCTGTAAATAAAAATGGAGCATAAAGGACTGAATCCGAAACATTTTTATAACTGTTTGTAGTTAGTAAAATACTAATTTTGTTAGTGATAATAAATTGATAGAACTAGTAAAGCTATTAATGAAGCTTAATTGAATTGCAATTTAGTGGAAAATGTCAGGTGTCTCGAAGTTCTTTATTGTTGGCTAATGATACTCAGTTCTGTATTCTTCCAGAATGAGAGTTCTAGTTCTTTAAAAGTACGTGCTGCATTTTAGTTTGTTAATCTAGTATCTTTGGATCTTTGCACAGAATTATGTCTTGGCCCTATGGAAGCACGTAAGAATAAGGGGTTTTGAATTACTGTAGCATATTTGACTCTTGGAAACAGACCTTGAAAATGGCTTGTGAGAGACTGAGAACCCTGCCGCAAAGCAGCCTCCTGAATTTATGGAACATAGCATTTCATATATGTTTTAGCATAAAACTTAATTTTTTTTACAAAAGGGGATTTTCCCCAAATAGTAATATTCTTTACTAAAAAATAGTTCAAGACTATTACTATTTACTAAAATAGTTCAAGAATGTTTCTTTCTTTTGTCCTAAAAACCCATTAAAGCATCGGCGAAAAGTGCAAAGGGTTTAAGTGCACAGCAGTGGAGAGAGAGAAGTAGATGCCGTCAGTTCGTCACCAGTTTGTCAAAGCTGCAGTTGGACTCGGGGAAATGGAAGTGTGTTGACGTACATTAGAACCAAGGGGGAGGGGACCAGAAGACGCCCCTGGATGATGGAAGTGACTTTGTTTCCTTTTCTGAGCCCTGGGGAGCCAGCACCCCGTCTTGCCGTGGGTGGAGAGTGCGGAAATCTAGAGCAGACCAGCAAGGGCCCATTCACCTAAGATCCCGCAAGGAGCCTGGTTGGCTCGCCCGCCTCCTGCCTCTGGGTGGCGAGTGACCCATCATCCGCCAGCATACAGGACACTGTGTATGTTCTGTTGCACTGGGCGCGGGGCGCGCGGCGTGGGGTGATGGCGCTCACCTGCCACAGCGCACGGGAAGGTTGTGACTTGAAGCGCTTCCGCGTGAGCAGAGCTGCTCGTGGACTCTCGCGGGTGGAGGGCCGAGGGGCCTGCAGGAGAGGAAAGCCCCCCACCCCAGCAACAGAAAACACTTCAACCCAGCTGCTGAGCAGTGTGAGGTAGTCGTCAGTCTAAAATAAAAGTGGGCGTCGCGAGTTACAACAGATACCCGAGAAAACCACAACAGAAGCGGAAGGACCTAAATGCATCTGAAGAACCTGACTAAGCTGATGGGAAAGTCGTTCAGAGTGGAAGGAAGAATTGTTTAAGGAATTGATGAACGTTCTTTTAGAGGTAAAAAATCAAGATATTTTTTGAAATATTTAGCAAAAAGGCAATAAGTCAATAAGTCAGAAAATATGGAGGATGAAAACAGTACAATAAAAAGTGACAAATACGACCGAGAGGTCCAGGATTCAGGAAATTGAAATACAAGAGACAGCAGAGAACATGAAGCGAAGTAATATCATCATCATAATAAATAGAAGAATATTTCCAAGAGTTAAAGATGAATCTTCAAACGATGGGGCCTTTAAGTGCCAAATGCAGTAAATGAAACCTGGCTCACACAGTTTTTGTAAACCTTCAGAAATACAAAGAAAAAGACAATTTCAAAAGAAAAAAAAGAAGAAGAAGTCACCATATAATTTATAATCCAGTCCTGGATGATTTTATATATAGTTAAAGGGATGCTACTAAAATCATTATGGGACAATAAAAATGACCTGAGACTATTCCAGACACAAGATGACTTCTGGTGACTGTACCTGTAAAGGAACAAAATTGAGATTGGAGCCTGATTCAGCAATAGGAGATATCAGAAGGCAACATAAACATATTTTCACCATACTTAGGAAAAATGATTACAAACCTAGGATTTTGTGGGAAATCAACATAAGGTCAAATGTAAGAATATAAATTTTTATATCTAAATCGTTTCAGAAAATGTACCTCTTTAAACTCATCCTGGGGAAAAAGCGTACATAATGAAAACAATAATCCAAAAAGAGAAATATTTAAGATAAAGAAACAGTAGAAACAAGGAAAAGAAATCCTACGTTACGAGCTAACAATGCAGCCAGCCCTAGAACAAATGTTTTGGACTTTAGCAGAGAAGCATGGGCCTCTTACAAGGATAGTCCTCAGAAGACTGTAGACACCGTGCAATTAATAGTTTCATTAAAAGAAATGTCCATGTGAAGCATATGATAAAGGTGGGTGCACAGGGAAAAGACAAAGTAATGATCAGCCTGAGGAAATATGAAAAAGCTTTCTCAGAAAGCTGGTCAATCTTTACAGCATTTAAAAACGTGATGTCACTCTCCAGTTCTCTTAGGACATTGTCTTTCAAATGGCACCAGCTCGGGGTCACCGGGAGAGAGGGCGGTTTTCCCTTTCCTATATATCCATCCGTCCTATCAAATTGCTCAGTTGTCAATTGAACTTCATATAATCATTATATAGTAAATGACATTTATTGATTTCTAAAAAAAATATTTAAAATCAACTCATAAAATCTAAAATCAAGTCATAAAACTTAATTACAGTTATAGAATAGAATGTAAATGTTCTAAACCTTGTCAGTATGAAAATAATGTTAAAGTTGGCAGAAATTAGGATGTGAAAGAGGGAAGAGAGGAGGGGAGTCTAAGTTGCTAATTTTTTCTTGTTTTATATACTGGAAAATTTATAGAATGCTGTCTAAAATTGGTCAGGAATCAAAAGCTTAAGTAGATAATTAAAATATTTAAGATATTTGATGTACGATAAAATAATTATATAACTTTTATAAATTTAGAGGAAGAATGTGATTTAAGAGAAAAGAGAATGGCCTTTTTTTTTTTTTTTAATTTCTCACAGTAAAGAGTCAATATTTACTGTCTAAACTTAACTAACCAAGAAGTGGAGACATAAGCATATGAGTTGGAATTTGTAAATGATGAGTATAATAATCAGAAAGTTCATATATTCTAAAAGTTACAATGGATCCTGAGTCTTATTCGCCTCATTCTACCCACCTCTCACTTCTCATTAGCTTGTAGAGCCCAGGACACACTAAAGAGACAAAGTGTGGGACTCAGTTTAAGTTGTGAGCGTCATGGCGGGGGAGAGCCCCTCTGAACAGTCGGCATAGGAGCGTATGCAACAGAAACTGGCCTGGACCGGCACTTGTCCGGTAGCCTGACATTACACCGTTTCAAGGAAGATGAACTACAGGTATTTACAGAACTGGTCATAAAGCCGTTTTGTAAAATCTGTTCCCTTTTTCACCTGCTGACTGAGGCAATATTTGATTATTGTGGTCTAAAGGAGAGATCAGTCATCCCTTTTCGCTAGAATAAAAATAAAAACAAATTCAAGAGAGATGAGGGAAGGCTTTTTTGTCCGTTTAATACCCATTCAGACTGCTTAGATCTTGGGTGTTAAATTGAACTTCAGCCTTTTCAGATTTCTGTCCCTTTTATAGGTGGGGAAAAACCATTTCCAGGATCAATAAAGAAAACAAAAAGGAGGTACGCCCGCTTGGTGTACACTGTCTTTCTAATACATGGAAAAAAATGGCTCCTTGTGAGATCACATACAGCCTCTTTTCTGTGCTTTGTCGCTCAGCCCCGTGGCGAGTGAGAGCCCCGGGAAAGAGCGCAGGGTTGAGTTCGGAGAGCAGGGGTGGGAGAGGGTCAGTGGGACCAAAGCTCAGTGTCTCTGTGTGCAGCTCCTGAGTACCGGGATGCACCAAGGGGCAAAAGGGTCACAGTGAAAGCAGTTCCCAGAGTGCGAAGGAGTTTTGCTTTCAGAAAAAGTGTGGAACTAGATGGTCCCAGGTACCAGGAAACGAAAGGGACAAGGAAGATAAAACTCTGGCAGTTGGAAAAGCTCTTCCGTCCCCTGAAGTCCCACGATTCCCAAATGGGCAGGTCCTCCTTAGCATGTTGGGGGAAAACCCTGTGAGGTACATAATATTGCATTCCTTGCATTCACGATTGCATATGTAAAGTATATTCATGTGTGAGTTAACCTTACTCCTAAAAATTCATCTCAGTTTGAAACTTTCCTTTTTTAAACCTTGCTCTGTTCCTCTTTACTGAAGAAATTATTGCCTGGATCATTTAATTTTGTTAAAGAGCCATTCTGACCAATTAGGAGAATATGACAAAATATTTTATCAAAAATTCAACTGGCAGGGTAAAACTGAAGTTGTTCTGGTCATGTTAATGAGCATATAGATAAAGGCAGGGCTTTGCGTAGAAAAGTCTGTTCTGTCAAACCAAGGCATAGACATTGCCTTCCTTCAGGGGATTTCAGTGGAACCGGAAAAAATAAGGGAGAGGAGAGAGAACAGGGGACGAAGAGTCATTCATTCCTTCCTTCACATTTTATTGGATCCTTTGATTTTTCTAAGTGGGATGAATATTTTATACTGCTCATTGTTTCTGTGCTTGCCGTAGCCTATTCAGCCGGTTCAGGTTGCTATGACAAAGTACCACTGTCTGCATGGCTTGTAAACAGCAGAAACTCATTTTTCATTGTTCTGGGGGCTAGAAGTCCAAGATCAGGGTACCAGCGTGGCTGAGTTCTAATGGAAGACTGTCTTTGGGGTTGCAGGCTACTGTGTCCTCGAGTGTCCGGAGGGGCAAGGAGCTCTCTGAGGCATCTCCTGTAAGGTCGCCAACCTCATCCACCAGGTCTACCCTCGTGACCTGATCACCTCCCCAAGGTTCTACCTCTAAATAGCCATCACCCTGGGGACTCAGTTTCACTATACAAATTCTGGGGAAGACACACACGTTTGGTCTCTAGCAGTGCTCAAAGATTTCTCAACCAGGAAATGCAGCCATAGACGATTAAAATGATGCGTGTGCAGTGCAGACAGCTTAAAAAAAGAAAAAACAACAGGCCAGACTCGAAAGAACATCAGGGAAGACATCCGGGAGAAGAGAGAGTTAGTGTTAGGCATTTGCCAAAGCCAGGGTGTTCAAAGGACCATGTGACCCGTGCCTCATGTTTAAGACAGACCCTACCTGTCCACTTTGTCTTCACCTGCGAATGAGGTACCGATATCAGGAGACCTGTGTGCGAGTTTATATGTGTGTATTTGCCACGTGTGCTATCTTGTCAAATGTAAACATTTTAAATGTAACTCATTTTAAGCCCTATTTATAATTTTTTAACCTTCTTAATAGCAGTGTAATGATTCAGAAAATGGAAGAGAGCCAGACGCTCACGGCTCCCGAAAGGCCCTGGCCAGGACTGTCACTCATTTTACAGGAAGCGGCGTGAACATTGCACCAACAGCACCCCCTTCTATGCCACAGGCTGGAAGGAGGTTGCGAGGGTTCCCTGTAGAGCAGATACCTTCCCAGGGGTCTATTCACCTGTCATGTACGTTCCTGACAGCATCTTTTTCTACCCATACCCGCTGGTCCCCATTCTCAGCCATCACTCCTGTAATCTCCACCTTCTTAAAAAGTATATTCCATAAAAAGTTTTTCAGTCTAGGAAAGGGTGTGTGCACCCACCTCCCCTCATGAGCCAAGTTTTATATTAAAAACCTCTGGAATTCATTCAACAATATTTAAATGATTACTGTGAGCTGGGCAGTATTCTAAGGCCGCTAACAGCAATGAACAAGATAGGGAAAAAAAATCCCTATACTTATGGAGCTTACGATTTAAAGTATAATTGTTTTACCTGTTATTTATGTAATTTTATATTCATATAAAACTTCCTCATTAAGTGCTTCTCTGGTAATATATTTTAGAAAGAAAAATAATGAGAATCAGAAGCGATGACCTGCCTGCCAGTTTGCAAACAGGCGAGGTTTAGAATAAACGTATGGCAGTGGCTGCTGCGGTGTGGGGTGAAAAACCCCAGAAAGTGCCCAGTAGGAGAGAGTTCTTTTCTTGAGTCCACTATCAAATTTCTTTGCAAAATTATTCCCTCCAGGAGAAAATTCTTTGTCAGTAACAGTGAAAAATAACACAGATTCTGCAGCAATGTTTCCATAGTTTGCATTTTTGGAAAACTTACTTGTAAAATATGTGACTCTTCTCCCAAGGAGGAATTCTGCTTTTCCAAAGAGGTACTTGGATAGACCGTGGTCTTGGGTAGCGGAGCATAACCAGTCAGGCCAGCTTTGCATTCTCACGATGCCCGCCGCCCCAGTGGGCTCCTGCGTGCGTGCAGCCCAGCGGGAGCTGTTACGGTGCTACCGAGAGCCGTGGTGCTCCCACCCACGCAGGATGTTTGTCACTACTTTTTAGTTACTTCATTTGTGCATCTGGCTCGGCATTTACTGTGTCTGAAACCTGTGACACATGACTCCTTTTATGGCTGAACCTACATTTTAGTCCTTTTTTTTTTTTTGAGAGAGATACATTTTTTAAGTCCTCTTTCCAGTTTTACACCCCAGAAATGTCTTTTTTCAAGGATCTTGGAGCCATGCCTTTGGAACGTAGGAGATGGAGCCCCTGTTTGGCAGTCTGTGTCAGGGTGAAAACCTTACTTTGGTAGGCCCTGTTCTCCAAGTTGTAACACTTCCTCTTATGATGAAGATACTAGAAAGTGTACTTTTCCTTTTGGTAAAACCAACTAGTCATCACAGATGGCCCGATCCAGCTCTTAAAAACTCTCCAGGTCTTTGTCCTCATGGAGCTGAGAACCCAGGCTTGGCCTGCGTTCTCTCCTATTACTGACTGTCGATTAGGATGAAATCCCTGTCTGTTTGCTCATCTTGTCTGCTTTTCCTTAACGGTAAACAGCTGATTCCAAGACTCTAGGTTTAGATGACAAACCAAAGTAGACAGTTTTTGACCATCAAGCTGAAATAACGCTACTTTTTCCGATACACCTGTACTTCTTCTCTCCTGCAATACCGACCTTGTCTGTTTTACGCCTGTGCTCTTGGAGCTCCATCAAAGCCTGCTCCGTGTTTTCAACTTCAACTTACTCTTTCTCCCTCTGCCCTCGCTGTTTTTAACTGCCGCCAAGGGAAGAGAAACTTCCCCTGTGAGAGCTTCTCTGAACCTAACCATTGCTGAAGGTGTCAGCTTTCACCTGGTGACAAAACTTCCACTACTGTTCTTAGGTGCTTCAGAAGATTCAGCTCCTTCACACTTCCTCTAAGTATTTACATTTTTCTTTTATTATTAGTTCCAGTGTTCAATGTCATCAAAGCGGACTTTGACCCCATGGCAACAAAAAGTTCCTCCCGAAATCAGTGTAGTCTCTCATCAAAACGTAGCTTCAGAAGAATAGAAACTAATAGCAAGAAGAGTCTTTTATGTCACAGCGAAGCTTAACTCCACTCAGAAAATCTGCTGTCCATCCTGTTGGCCATAAATGAGTCTTAACATCCCTGATACATTCTGTTATTATTTCTGTTATGGACATCAAACAAACCAGTTTACAGTTATCTTCCGGTGTCGTTGTGGACAACCACCTTAGCTCCTGACATTTTTAAAATTCTCCTTTATTTTATTTTATTGTTTGCTTGCTTGCTTGTTTGCTTATTTATTTGGGGGCCAGCTGTGAAAGACATGTACTATTACAAGTGCTTCTTGGTGTTTCTACATGGAATGGCCCTTGGCCAGGCCAACTGAAAAAACAAAAAGACACTCTGGCATAAGGACGAATACTTACTTTTTTTCTGGTTAATGTCTGTATTGATGTTAGCTAATGAATCCTTTCCAGGATCCTACAAGTTACTATGTAGCCATTGCCAAATTACATGATAACTAATCCTAACAGGAAAAACTAACTTTAATCAAGGAAATGTTACCTGCATGGCTTTTTCGGTCAGTATTCTCAGCAGTGTCCTGCAGGTCGCCTTTATCAGCCCTTGAGCAAGGGTGTGCTGAGAAAGAAAACAAAAAAACAAACAACTGCTGTGGACTAATGGCTGGCTCAGCCCTTTCCGACCCTGGGGTTCCCTGAAGAACATGATCAGTTTCATACAGTATCAACACCCTGTGAGGAACCTCAGTGACTGTGAAGACCATTTTATTCCCATGCCTTAAAAAAAAAAAAATCCAGACTCTATATCTAATCACAAAATATTACCAAATATCTCCTCCAGTTTCCAGTATATACAAGTGACCATTGCTACTTCAATAACAACTCTAGCCTCTCTGTGCTGTTCTTGACTCTTAGAGAAAAGATACCCAAATGACAATGGCTCCCGATTTTTGACAGCACCCACTCCAGAACAGACTCCTGCTTCCTTTGGCCCCTTTTCATTTTAAATCCTGTAGTAGTAAGTCTCTTCCAACTGTCTTTAATCAGAGTGCCTCGGGATTTCACCCAGCGCCGCCTGTTGCCTCACTTGCTCCTGAAGACGTAATACACCTAACGATTTGATCACAGGTGCCCTTCCTGTCGGCTTTGATGTGGGCCAGACCATATTCTAGGCACAGGGATCAGCAGCAGAGATGCTACCTGACTTCTCTATCCCACTGCCAGGTAGGGACGAAACCAAGATTCAGACACGGGGAGCTTGCCTCAGGACTCCATGCTCTCAGTGGTATGCTGTGTTCAACTGGCACGGTGCGAGCCGAAGCTGCGGCAGCACCATTCTACACAAGCTGCCGCTGCTGAGCACAGGAAGCAAGACAGTCGGATGCATTTCACTAAAAAAAAAAAGCCACAAACCACACAAATGGTACAAAACAGGTAATCCAGCAGCTCCTATGCATCTCAGTACAGAAGAGCCTAGCAATTTATTTAAATATGTATGATTCTGTATCTTCTTCATGAAATTACAACTCCTTCTAGTGCCTGAGGCCTAAATAAAATGGTAAAAGTAAAGGAAATTTGTTATATAAAAACGTGTCTATGCTTTATCTTTCGAACCCTTTTCTCTCTTCTCTTCCTAGGAGTATGTTTTATTTTTAATGGAGAAATGTTTATTCTAATATAGTAATGGGAGAGCAGAAAAGGTGGAAAAGAAAATAAGAGGTTGGCAGAAGTGAATCTGAGTAGGGTCAAGTCGGTTTTTAGGGAGCTACACAGAATTATTGTGGACTCAGGAGAAATCTGCCAAACAAATGATAGGAAGAGTTAACCTTTATTTTTTTTGTGAACTCCTTATTCTGTTTCATTGCCTTATATTTTACGAATTTTATTTCCTGTAACTTCTTATGGTAAGAAACGATTACATCCTAGAATAAATATCTTTCTTCCATAGGAAACAAAAATGTATTTTGCAGTGTTTAGGGTCAAGCCATTGATTAAAATGAAAGGTAATTACCGATACGCTGTGAAGTGCATATTTGTTTCTAAGTATTTTTGCTTTGAGCAAGTTATAGCTCCTTTGCTGTGTTTTCCAGGCCTACTGACAGGGCAATTAGTAATCTGAACTATCAAATGTGCCTGCAGATAATGGAGCTTATCAATTCTTGTGTTATAATTGCTTTTCCGAGGCCCCTCCCCCTGCCCCTTTTCTCCCATCACTTACCCCGTGCATTTCATCCTGCTTAAATAGCAGCATGTCAGACATGTCTGCTAATCGCTGGCTGCCCTGCTCATGGAGATTTCTGCCATTTTAAGCACTGCATCGCACTATGTAAGGATTTCTCCCAAATATTGACTTTTGGTTTTCAAGGTTCCTGATGATGTGCCGTGGCACATTAATCATTCTAACCACCTTAACAAAGAAGCTCATTAAAAAGACAAATACATTTATCAAGCAAATCATCAAGCAGATTATATACTTTCCACCCATAATAGATTACAGCTAAATAAATGGCTTGGATATTTTATAAATAAATATGCAGACCAGTTAATGTTTTAATACTCTGATCCTGTATTGAAGAATGAGGATAGACTGTGTTTTTGCATATAAATAATAGAACATAATTTAGTCGCAATTATGTGAATTAGAAATAGTACTTTGAATATCTAAACTAATGTTTTTGGCATCATAATAAAGCATCAACTACAAAGATATTGAAGTTCATATGATTGGAAGTTTAATTTAGGCAGAATAACATTTTAGTATCTATTTGTAGTATCTAACAAATATATAGTTTCTGCTTTAGGAATAAGGCATTAAGTTAGGGAGATACAGGTCCCTTTCCCTCAAAATACATAGCAACTAGAGTTATTCTATTTCTTTTGTCAGCCAAATAATGCTTTAAGAGCTTGGAAAAAGCCTGAGGGGTCACTTTTCTCTTAGGGTCCAATCCTAACTCCTGCCGAATCTCTCATACACATCTCAGGTCTGTTTGGAGAACTTTGTTTTTCTATCTCCAAGTTGATGGACCATAGATAACCTTGAATTACAGCCCACAGGCAGAAAGGGACTCTCTGCAGTTCCATGTTTCCTTATTCCTCAGATTTTATTTTCAAAGAAAGTGCATTGTTCTCTAGCAGAACCTTACTGAAATATGGACAAAATAGCTAACACACTCAGCTCTCCTTAAAACATTGCTATCAAATCCTTCAGTGCTGCTCACTGAATCCCAAAGGATAATAGACTATCGTTTCTTTAAAATTTTTGTGACCATATGGTACTTGTCTTTCTCCGACTGGCTTACTTCACTCGCATGTGGAATCTAATGAACAAAATGATCTAACAAGTAAACAGAGACAGAGAGAGAGAGAGAGAGAGAGAATAGACTGACAGCTTGGTGGTGGGGGTGGGGAGGAACTCTCTAGGAGGCGGGTGGAGGGATTGAGCAAAAAAGAAAAAAAGGGAAAAAAAAACCCTTAGGAACATGATCGACAGTGTGGTGATTACTGGTGGAGGGGGTGTGTGTGGGGAGGTGGAGGAGGGTAGAGCAGACCAAAATGTGGCTGGAAGGAGACTTTACTTGGGGTGATGAACACCTAATACAGTGTGTACAGATGATGTGCTGTGGACCTGTGCATGTGAGACCTGTATAATTTTGTTAACCAGTGTCATCCCAATAAATTCTGTGAAAAGGAACAAAAAATGCTGACCTCATTAACTTAATTGTGGCACCAGCTGTATACACAGATTTAGTAAAATTTGTGAGTCTGTACCTAGAACACTATAGTGTGAGAAGTATTGGCCTCAAGGACAAGAACAAGCTATATTCTACGGGTGCCAGAATATTCCTTCATAGACTTGGACCAGAAGAGACAAAAGCAGGTGCGTGACCCTTGCCGTGGCAGTCACTGGCATTTTTCTTCGAGAGCATTTTTCCCAGCGGGTGCCCTGAGGACACACCAGGAGGCCCAGATCTCTCCAAGGTCTCGGGTCTAGAGCCAGGGACATCTCTGTTGTCAGACTCCGCGCTGTGCTGAGTGCGCTTTGAAATGGAGCAGCATTCTTGGGAGAGATCCGCGGTCAGGTCACCGCAGATGCCACAGCAGCTGCTCTCACGTGTTAAAGCGCATTCTAAAATATAATTAAAAGTAAATAAAAAAGAAAAGAAGGACAACCCATTCTCCACAGGGCAGCTGATGCAGTGAAAAGGAGACGCTGATGTCAAGGGCGGCGGCGGCGGCGGCTGCAGCAGAACTTCCCCCGAGACAGCCTGCTGAGGGTCGGCATGGTTCCAGGGACCAGGCCTCTGGGATGGTGGGCATCCAGTCCCCGCCCACTCTCCACTGTCATACCACACGCGCAGGAGAGGGAGAAGGAGGTGGGCCAACTGCTGCTCCGGGGTCCCGGTGCATTTCTTTCCGCCATGGACGTGCTTGGTATTTCCCTGCTCCAGAAACTCTATCAGCTCATTGTGCCTGCTCCGCAGACGGCGTTCAAAAATCAATATGCATTCATTTAACTAATACTTACTGAACTCCTAATGTGGCAGGTGTGGTGAGATGCTAGGAATTCAGTCCAAGCTAGGAGAATATCTTTCCTCCCGAGGAGCCAGAGACTGAAGGGGAAGATAATATATACGTTAAAAGCAGCATAGCCCAAACTAAGGGCTATGATATTGGCAAACAATAGGCGTTCAGAAGAATTCTGACCTAGACGTCATGTAGGAGCAATAGGAGGTGGGTAAAGCTATCTGTGAAGAGCAAGTGGCCTTTCTTCTAAGGACCATGAGAAACAACTGGAGTCTTTAATTGAGGAGGGGGAGGTCATTTCTGCAAAGCAGAAAAACCATCGGAAGAAGGCACACTACCAGCTTTTTTTCTGATGATAGCCCTTCTTAATATGGCTGGTGTGGACATAGACAGAGGCCTGAACAGGCCTGGGCCCAGGGCAGCTCCCCCCACCAACCCAACCACCAAAAAAAGGTGACCTTGAGAAGTGATACTTATAGGTTCCAGCTGATGGCTTTGAGCTTGGTGATTCCTGGGACTACTACTGACCACCTAGAACTAAGTGGCCTCACCTAGTCCAACTGTCCATTCAAGTACACCCTGTCTGTGCTAGAGAGAAGACTGTGGCTTATTGCTACTATTATGATATCTGGTATCACTTCAGTCTCAAGAGCCCCGCCTCAGGTGTAGAAGAGGGTGCATTTCATGGGGGGCCTTCATCCCTCTCTTCTCCTACCCACTCTTTCCCCATCTCTTCCTCAGGCCTGCTCCCACTACAGTCTCCTAGGTCCAGGTGTGTGGCCATAAGAACAGAGCAATGGCTTAAGACCCTGGGCTCAGAACAGGCCCATCCTTAGGGCTGATGCTGCCTAGAAATCCTTAACTTGATCCTTGATTTTGTGTGTTATAAGTAAAGTCAGACAGGACAGCTGAGCATTACTAGGGACTTGGCATCTCCCCTCAAGTGCCATCTTAAGTAAGTCATGACTAAGAAAGCTGAGAGACAACTATGTACTCTTCCAAATGGATGTTAGAAATAAAGGTGTGCGTGGAGTAGTTATGAGCTTCCTTTGCCCACCTAATTCCTCTCTGGCTTGCTGCATCTATGTCATTTTACACTATGTGATCAAGTAATTCTGTGCCTTTATGTAGTGATCAACACACTTAAATGGGAAGAAACTGCTTTCGAAATGCAATTTGTACATTCTGATTCCTTTTTAAAGAACGAGCGGCTTTTCAAGTAATAGTTGGTGTCTGTAATAGTCTGTGGAAATATTTCAGAGAAGAAAGGAAAGGGGTTGTTTACAAGAGGAAGACACAATAGAGCAAAGCTATAAATAAAGATAAATGTCATTTTTTACAAGCAGACCAGTTGCCAGAATAACCAAGAATTCTTGAAAGTGTCTTTTCACGTGGTTGATTTTCCGTGAAGGAGCTCACAGTCGAGGAAGTGTGGCGAAGTGTCTTCAGATGAGAAATCCAGAGATGGGAATGGGTTCCACCCCGTACACTGAACCATGCGAGCCATTAACAGGTTGCCGTGATGGAGTATAGGCACATCGATAAGGGAAAAAGGCGAGCTTAATTTGAAAGTGGTGATGTAACAGGGGGCCCACTCAACTCCCAACAGGGTGACAAATTGTTTTGGTTTTTCAGGAGAAGAAAAAAAAAGGAAACCCTGAAGTAAATTAAAACAGGTTTATATTGAACCAAAATTCAATGAGTTTCTTTTGACTTGTAAAAAAAATTACACTTTGAGGTTAATTCGCTTGGAGCAGACGATTGTTTCTGACCTTTTGCACAGAAACGTTATATTAATATTTTATAATTAATGAACTTAACCAAGTTCATTCTGCAGCCATGAAAATCAGGAACTCAGAATTTCTTCATTTTCTTCTTAGTCCCTTAAGAAAAGAGTGCTGTGCACAGCTTTTTTCTGGCTCCTTGAAGGTTTCAAGGATGTCCTGAGCCTGGAAATGGCTTTAACAAAGTCACAAAATTGTACGGCGTCCTTGGCACGTATGCTCTGCTGCCGGGAGCAGCACCGGGGGCCAGGGCAGGGTGAGCTTGGCCTGGACTTCGAGCTGCAACCCACCGTGAGAACATTCTTTGCCCGGGTGAGTTTGCAGTTCAGCATCTGTGGCCAGTCTCAGAAGGATGTATTTCCTCTTTGAGCATTATATTATTGTATAATGTGTTATATTACAGAAAGAATGCAATTGAGTAATTTATAATTCTTGTAATTTTAAGAACCATTATTAAATGCTTATGAGATACCAGGCACTGCCAGGTACTGGGGCTCCAAGGTGGACCGTCTCACTGGTCTCTGGACAGGGCCGTGGTGCTGGGAGGCATCCGACAAGAAACCACAAGCAGGCGATGAAAAGGAGGAGACGCGATCTTGACACTGAGAAAACACACAGCAGTGGGAAATCTCCCTGCAAAGCAAAGCAGAGTTTTCCAAAGAAAAGTATCTTTAAGAAAAAAAGCCAGCATGAATAATAATGTAAAAGTCCAGGTTTGCTAAATGACACTGTCATAAAGTAGTTCACCCCAGGCTTGTAAGAGAAATGAACATCAGGCTTTAATAAAACTATAGAAATGTAGAAGCAAGGTAGACCTACAAGATACATACAACTGAAAAGAGAGGTAAAGTTTTAAATTATGTTATAGTAACTATAATGTGGAATTCTGTTTTAAACTACCTCTATGCTTTTAAGCTCCAGTTCAAGTTAACCTGGCATGTACCTGCTACGTGCTACCGTGTTTCACATCCTGTGTTCAGCCCCAAAGAGAAGGAAACACAAACACAGCTATATGATAATAAGCTGTACTGGAATGTTGGGTATTAAGACAAAAGAGATGACTGATCTCTGGGTGTTTGGAGAATTTCTTCCTAATCTTATTCATTTAAACTGAAACACTTTATAGAAAATAACAGATTAGTTTTGTTGGTTTATAAAAGACTTTTTTTAAAACAAATCTTTAGTTCTCTAACAATATTGTAGATTTAGTAAGTAACTCTACTTAGTGCATAAAGTGATTGATTAATTTTATAGAGTTGGATAATTTTCTTCCTTTAGACCACATTTCAAACCAAGCAGATCATTATTTCTCCTCCACCAGCTTAAGCCACTGCCAAAAATGCCCCAAACTGGCTTGCTTTAATCAATTGGCATGATTATAAACAAAGGCTAATTCTGATTTTCATTCTATTTCATAACTAAATATTATTGTATTAAAATTTCCTTTAGGCTTTTTCCTACCAGTAAAGAATAAACTACAAATCATATTTTCCATTTGGAAGAGTTCTTATCCCCTAGGAAAAAATCAATACATCAGAATTAAATTTCAAAACTGCATTAACAGCATCTTGGAGGTCAGGTATTCTAATAGTCTCTGAGTGAAAACCAAATTATGGAGTTATTATATGTGGACAATATAATTATTTTTACCACCTTTTACTTTATAGAATGCAACAAAAAAGGAATTAAATCTAGTATAAGAATTAGGTTCAAAAACAGAAGTGTGTTTATCGATGTCATCTTCATATCACAGAATTTAATGATATCACATGTACATTAGTTTTAACTTAGGAAGTTTGAATTAAAGTGTAGATATGTAAAAGCTTTAGCAAAATGGCAAATTTAAAGAAAATATAAATTATTGGACTTCAGCAATTGACCTCTCTAGTAGTCCAGTAACACCCTAAAGACATCAAAGTATTATTTAATAGAACAGGAGAGCTGGAAGAGATTTTAAAATTCAATGAATCCAAACACATTCATTTTAAAGAAAATGAAAGCCATAATAATGAAACAGCAGGTATGATCCTCAATTTCATCTCATAAAAACTACTGTCATAGCATCTCCTTTTTCTCCATTCTCATTCCATTGCATATTGGTCTCAGTCTTTGGGGCCTAACTTCTCAGGAAACTGTGGTATGTATCTGCGAAACCTGGCTGTGTTCATACCTGGGCCCCTGTAAGGGCAGGCATGGGATTGATTAAGAAAAAAACCCAGCATGAATAATAATGTAAATAAGGTGAGATTTGCACCTGCCTATCCCCGGCGCAGCTAGGTATAGCCTCAGAATGACGTTTGCCCAACAGGCTCTGCACCTATAGGGGTTGGTGCAACCTCTCATGAAAGCTTGGAAGGAAGCGGCCTGTTGGGCCACTTCCCCTTTGCCTCTCCCCACTGCCTGAAATGTGGACCCAGTCCAAAGAAACCGGCCTGAACGTGAAGAGAAAGACAGTGGCCAAGGACGGATGTGGGGGGCCGGATGGAATCAGGGCTCACAGACAGTCTCCCTGAGCTCCCTCCCCGTGCCTCTGGCCTTCCTGCCAGCGTTAGGTGAAAGCAGACTTGACCTTCAGTCCAGTGTGAGCCATCATTTCTTGTTTTCTGCTAAAGACTTTCGAGCGTGAGGACCCACACCTGTAAAATACATAAAGAATAAATATCCATGTACTTGGGACAGGGGTGTGTGTGTGTGTGTAAAAGGATTTTCAAAAACTATACAAAATAAATAAATGCAACACAGTATGAATCCGTGCATAGGAAAACTTACGACCACATGGGGCATCGTAACCCCTACCTGGAGGAATTTGAAGAAGGTCTTCGCGAAATGGATTTCAAGGTTGCCATTTCTTGCCTGTCCCTTGCCTTCAGGTTTTCTAGATTCTTCAGAGCGTGCTGTCTTTCACACTATAATGTTTCGGTATATACAACATTTACACTTTATTAAATACCTTCGTTTGCTGTATCACATAAGTGCCCCTCATTTAGGCCTGAGCTATAAATCGTGGTGGGTATTAGCCGTGAGATGTGTCTGAATTTTACTGCTCATCTCCACGCAAGCTTCCCCGAGTGGTAGCCTGCCCTGTTTCATGCCAGGGGCTCTTACAAGGACTCAGTAGCCATGTGTTATTATAGACGCATTTGCATTTAAAATAAGACTATGCATCAAACACATACATATGTGAGAATGTGTGTGTGTGTGTGATATCTATGTGTTTACCTATATGTAGTTTAATAGTGGAGTTAGAATGGTGTCAGAGTTTTTTTTGTCATAGGTAAGACACATATCTGTTGACTGCCTTGCTCAACTTGAATTTGAGAAGGAAACAAATTTCCTTTCCTTAAGAGAGAATTTTCATTGAAGAAATTTGTGGGTTGAGTTGGGACTTCTACTGCATTTATGCTAATGACATGCATACGGTAGTCGCAAGGGTGAGAATATATGCGATTTCTTCTGAGGCCAGTATTTCGTCTCTTTCAACTACTGTGAGCTTGACTGTGAGCGGGAGTCGGTATGTGACCGTGAGCAGTTAATAAATAGCTAACTTGGAGTCTGCGGGACAGTTAAATTAGATAATAGCCAGGAAACTTGCTAAGACAACATTTATCACAGCAAACACATTGTCGTTCCCTGTCTTTAGTTTCAGTTTTCATCACCAACTAAGAAAAGTAAATTCTTAAAAACTTTTCTCTGAAACAGTATCAGCCAAAGAATTGAGTTTATATGGGAGCTAGGTACCATTATTTACGAAACTTTATCTATATTAATAATATAAATAATAACAGCTAACATTTAACAAATTCTTGTTATGAGCCAGCCAGGGTCGTGAACATCTCAGAATAATATTATTGCAAAACTCTTATTATTATCCTGATTTTACAAGTGGGGAAATTAAAGCTTATAAACAATAAGGAATGTGCCCAAAGTAATGTAGCTAATAAGGTATTTTGTCAGCACGAATCTAGAGCCCATATCATTAACCACTACAATATACTGCAGTCATTATCCACTTAGTAATTTTGAAAATCTGTGTGTTCCTGAAATATTTCTGCTGAAGATGGCAACAGTCTCCAGTTCCGGATAATGGCAGAACTTTCTCTGGGTTTCGCCAGGAGGCAGCAGCCGGCACTGGTTGTCCTATTCTTCCACCTCTGAACACAAGCCCGTTAGATTTTCAGGGGCGACCATGATGAGTAGCCGAACGTGGTCCGGATCAGTAAAATAGTGGCCATGAGAGAGCCCAGGGCCCCCGGACTTCTGCTACACCCTCGCCACCTCCTGTCAGGGTGTTTTCTGAAAGAGGAAAGTCAGACTGAGAGCCGGAAAGTAATTTTCTTTTTGTGTCAGTGATTGAATTTGGGCCAGTTTTTCAAATCGTTGAATGAAACAACACAAAGTGGGATTACTCACATCTCCTGCTAACTAAGTGGTGATGGTTCATGGGATTCTGACAGTGTCGCAGGGAGGAGAAAGTTTCTGGTCAAATAATACATGATTACACACTATGGAAGCCTCACATGTGAGAACATGGGGTCAGACGATGTTTTTAGGACTGATCATACCTAATCATTTCATCGTTTTTAACTATATGTGTGGGTATGCTTCCATATATGTATATATACATACATATCTATACTCTGATGTGTGTAGATGTATGAATATAAATTAAACATATATGTATGTGTATCTATAATCTTTTGGAATATTACATTAAAACCAGCAGAAAACATTATGGTTGTTAAAAATACACCCATAAATTTTTCTGATAAAGACTTTCTGATAAAGGCCACCTCTTTAGAGTAATGTTAAAGGAGCTGTAAGGAATTGAAAGGGCATGTCGCTAAGCTGCTTCTTCACTAGAGAGCCCTGTGTAATCCTAGAGAGCCCAGAGCTGAGTTTCCCACACTGCTGGACCTCCAAGCTTCGTGACTGCGACAGATCGTTTGACCACTGGCTTCCGCTTATATAAGGGAATTCCACTGATATTTCTTAATCTCCTCTCAAGTTCTAACTTATGTGGGCTTCCCCTGGTAATGTTTTTATTTTGGCCCACTTGGCATGGCGAAAGGAGTGTTCTCCTTATCAGTAGATTCTATGGACACTATTTACTTTTATTTTTGAAAAGAAAGCAGGAATCTAGTCCAGAATCACACATGTTCCTCCTGACATTGCTGCCGGGACCCAGGGGAGAGCAGGGCCCGGGACACGGGAGGTCCTTCCTGCGATCACACGGCTTGTACAGTTCTCCACCTCACAGGTGAAAGTTGCTTTGGCAGCCTGCCTCTCTCTCCACGCCCTTCCTTGTACGCCACACCGCTGTCCATCTGCGGGCTCTCACAAGGGGCTGTAGGGGCTACATTCTTACTCTTAGGTAAAGGGACTTTAGTAACGTACTGCTACATTATATACTGTCTTCACATGCTGTGCGTTTGCAGTCGATGTCAATCGAAAGTGATGATAATGAAAACCCCCCAGAAGAATGGAAATGCAGACACTCCAGCTTTCTTGTGCTTTCAGTGGAGAATTTGTCTTGTTCCCTCTCAGGATGTAGGACGATTATTTCTCTTGCGCCTCCGTTGGCTGCATCCCACTGTTCCGTGGAGTGTTCCTCGGCTATGGTGTTACTGGGGGATCAGGAGGAATGTTCTAGTGCTGGGTAATTTATTTACTGCGAACGAATGGAATTTTTTTCTTACAAGTGGGTGAGGTATAAATGATGAATGTAGCCGTAATCTATAGAGCCCTGCTGGGCTAAACTGAATTGACATGAACAATGATTCTGATTCAGGAATAAATTTGGTAGAGTATCACTTTGTTCGAGAATTGCCAGTGCCTGTATTTGATGAGACAAATGTTTGATGGGCTCACTAATTTGACTCCGAAGATTAATTGGTACTTTGTGAAAGACTAATAAATATGTAAAAAGAAAATAAGTTAACTCTGAAAGTAAAGACTCTACCACTTTAGTGGTAATAAATCTGTCTTCATCAGTAGCGATCACTGAGAGTAATATTAATTATAATGAATATACAAGAGAGAGATTACTTCTGTCCATTTCTGTCACCCTTTCTTTTATTTAAATATGATGGGTCTGAAAAGAAAAAAAAAAAGGCTACCCTCTGTGAGGAACATGCTTCTCCTGAGTTAGGTACGTTAACTCTTCCAGGGCACAAGTAAATGATGTCTTTTGTGCCTAAAATGATACCCCCACGTCCTTTACTGACTTGTCTCCATGCTGTGAAATATGTGCCATGAGGTGTTCCTTCAGTTTCTTCCCTCAGTGAACATCCGTTTCTTTAAAAATTATGAAATAATTATGTTTATTTAATCATTAAAAATAAAACACCCCAAAGGAACCTTATTGCAGCTTAAACAATAAAAAGCTAGCAGTTAATTATTTTAAGAAACCCAACTAAAAATGGAAAAGCTCTTTGTGTTTTGTTCACTGGAAGAAGGAAAAGCAATTGTGTGAATAACAGATAGATGCCCGCTGCCCCTCGTGTTCTGAGTTTGGTACCGGGAATGCTTTTACTAAGAAGCCTGTGACAACGTGCGATTGATATGAAAGCCTTTTTAAAAAGTCTGGGTTGATGTATTATAACTGATACTCATGTCATACAGGCTCTCTCCCTGTGCCATATATAGATCCTTTACAAAAGCAATGGCCCTTGACTGGCTATATTATTAAGACCATTTCCAGGATTCCTAATTTCTCTTAGGATCAATCAGAAATTTTTAACATTTCTTACCAGGCCCCACGTGATCTGACCTGCTTGACTTTGTAAGGTTTTAACTTCTGTTAGTGCCCACTCCTCGCTCAAAGTGCATACTGTTCCATTTTATGCAACAAATGTTTTATTTAGCAGCTGATAGGAGGGACACTGTTATACAGCCATTAAGATGACAGTGGTTGATGTCAGGGAGCATAGAGTTCAGCAAGCGCCTTGTGATACAGTAACTGAATTTACTGTCATTGACCAAACACTCAAGGTGTTCACCTCTCTCTCCCGCTTCTTTTTCGCCTTCGAGGCTTAACGAATGTGATTCCCTTGACCTGGGCCCCCTTGTTCTGTCCCTAACCATCATCCTTCAGTCCCCCTTACCTAGATAAGTACTATTTAGCCAGCATAGCTCAATGTGAATTTTATATCTGCAGGAAAAAAATATTTTATAGACCCCCCTTCTTACCCTCTACAAACATAAACACTGTGCATTGACTCATCAATCTGGTGTCTCAATCACCACAGATACTTACCATTGCTTAAAATTTGTCAAACTGGAGAGTACCACCAACAAAAGAGAATATCCCTAGAGCCATGTACCTAGTTTCTGCTGTTTCTTATTTTATCCCTAGTGTTGAGCAAAATACCTGAAACTCAGTGCCTATGGGGTAAA
Source organism: Mormoops blainvillei (assembly GCA_004026545.1). NCBI lineage: Eukaryota > Metazoa > Chordata > Mammalia > Chiroptera > Mormoopidae > Mormoops > Mormoops blainvillei. The sequence goes on from PVJD01000039.1 coordinate 370,195, forward strand.
TGTTTCTTGAGTTAAATATTTAGCAAATATTTAGCATCCTTTTTGATGAATAAGCAAAGCATGTATTATAATTTTAAAAGATGAAACTAAGAGGCAATTTCTATTTTCGAGGAGCCTAAAGGGTAAGAATGGTGGCTCCATGATAGGGATGAAAGGTAGGTCAACTGCCATCTCTGCTGTCATTTCGGAAGCAGTGCCTCCCTCAGAACATGCAGCTCCTCTTGGAGGATCTCCCCTGACGGGGAGAGAGTGGCTTTTTGAAACTGCCCCTTCTCTCGCAGATCAACCCTGATTGCTGTACAACCCTTTCCGAGACTGAGTGACCTCCTCGAGAAAACTGTTTGCCCTTTTGTGCCAGACCTGCCGGCAGCAAACGAGACCTCACACCCTTCTTCTGAAGGACAGCTGCCCGTGCATGTATCTGAGGCCACAAATCACGCTCCCCTCCCCTGCCCCCCAAACCCTGTCTTCTCAAAGGCATCCTGGGGTTTCTAAAGGAGAGGCTTCCAATTTGTCACCTCGTTTTACTTGTATGAAGGTATTCTAATTTTCCACCGCCCCATGGACACTGAATAAAATACAACTTTTCACCTGGATAACATTTTTTATGATGATGTTTTCTCAATACCTGTTAGAGGTTGCTTTATACTGATGTCTTATGCTAAAGTTGAGGAACAGCAAAAGCTCCAACCCATCTTACCTTTGGTGACGAACTGGACACGGTTCTTAGATTTCTCCCTATTGACTTTAAGTTTTCTCCGAATTCACTGCAGTGGTTATTAAGCCCATACACTTGGTGTGCAGGGAAAGCTCCCTAAAGGAAACTGGATTTTGACCTGGCCGAGGCGTAGCGAACAGCAGAGACCCGGGTAGGCTCCTTCCGAGCGCAGGGTACGGGGACGCAGGACCAGGGGGCACGGGGGTGGTTTTGACACCTAGGCTGAAAAGTAAAGCCTGCCTAAGAAAACCGGGGTCCCTGGCCTCGCGGTCGAATGAAATGTTCTTCTTAGACTTGAGGTCTTGCTTCAGCACAGTGTGTCTTCAGTTTAAACCACTGGCCCTTTGCTCCCACTTCCAGACTCTGAAATTCCCATTTCCTGCTGAAAGAATGCGGGACGCACAGCACCCTGACACCATTTTACAGCGGTTCTTGTGCTTTTTAAAATTAAAAGGAAATCTTCAGTTCTCAGTGGAAGAGCTTCATCGCTACAGTCCATTATATTTCAAGCCCTCAGACGTTCGTGTTCTCCTCTTTTAACATTGAGAACATGGGATACAATAAATTATATGTATTAGATTTCTGGCAAAATGCAGTTTAAGACACTATGCATTTTAGCGCAAAGTACAAAAAAAAATCCATCTTTCCTGCTGTCATAAAGCTTATTGAAAACTACTATTGTGCCATTAAAATTAATGTAATCGCTCTTCTCTTTCTCTCTCTCTGTCACTTTGCCCTTTTGCCCAAGCCCTTCAGGTCATCTGCCCTGGAAGACAATGAGCCCTTTCTGATTCTTCCACTTGAATTAAATGCCGAAACTAATGCTGTGAAATGTTGCTTTCCTAATTCATATTTTACACAAAAAGGTTTAATTTTCACATAAGGTGGCTGAATATCCATTTGGATATTTCCCATACTCTCTGCATCATTTAAAACCCACGGCTGTAGAAACGGGGACAGAAATGGGCTCTCTCTTTGAAATATGCTTGGAAAAGGCATCAAACCTGAAATAATTTATGGCTGCTTTTTGATTTAAGACAAAACTTTTGGGGTTTTATTAGGCTTTAGCATAGGGCTTGGAAGTTATCTACAGTGTATTAATATTTAAATATAAGGAATTATATACCCTATGCTATACAGATCTTAAAATGCAGTTATGATACATGCGATATTAATTTAATCATTTGCCTAAGAAAATGTAGCCTCATTTATAATGTCCTAAAATTAAATTTATACCAAAGTGGTCTTTCTTGATATCTCACCAGCTTGCGGTTTAACTTCACCGTTCTTGTTAACACAGAGAAGAGACCGGGGGGCTACCCGCCTGCCCAGGGGAGTCGGGTGGTGTGGTAGTTGCTGAATGCAGGTCCTTTGAAGAGTCGGACATTGGAGAGCCAAACTCTAGGTCCGTGAGTCACTGTTAGAAGGCCAGGTGGCTTCTTCTTTATCCCTCCTTCCTCTAAAATTAGCTCTGTATTCATAGCTAATGTTGAATTACTAAGCCCTCGACAGAAGGTGAATTTGCACGAGGCCCCTGCTCAACTGAAGCAACTTCTCTCAACAAACCGATTAGTCCTTGACCTTTAAATAGTCATTTAGGGACACACATGCTAGGGTTCCAATAAAATTACTCTAACATGATATTTAATAACTTGCAAAATCCACCAATTAATTTATATTAAATTTTGCTTATGCCTTTTTTTTTTTTCTATTAGGTACATACGTACACTCTCACATGCTACTTGGTGAAAAAACCTGTCAGTTGTCTTACTGCATGATTGGGTGGTAGGTTCCCTGTTTATTTCCTTGCTATATGCAGTCAGAAACCACTTCTGCTCTTGTCTAAAGGCAATATTCTGGGGACACACCTAGGGAATGAGTGGGGACATTTTAAAAAATAGTCCGCAGTTCACCGTGGATTCAGTAAGGACAGAGAGAGGGGGTCAAAACCTGTTTTCTAAGCCATTACCACGGACTTTCATCTCCTTCCCTGTGTACCTGTCTCTGTCTCCTTAGTGCTGAGCTCACGGGTGTCCCATCATGTGCTGTCAAGCAGGAGGCATAGGAAGCTGGCCACCTGTCTGTTCCTCCGCCCCGTGTCCGCTCACTAGAGCATGCACCTGCACATACGGAATCAGAATGCAAGGCGAGACCAAAATACAGCACCTCCCAGGCTGCTTTAAAGCAACTTTCTTGTCTCTTCTCATTCACGACAATGTGTACACTTAACCTGAGTAAATGACTGCCTTCCTTCAGCTCTCACTTTGCCACAAGTGGTATTTTAGAACAATAACATGCACTGCTAAAGGGAGAGAGAACAATGAAAAGGTTTGAGTTCCAGTGCACTGTCAGGGTTGCTTTGTTAGCTCGGGGTCACTTGCACTGAGAATTTCAGAGATCAGCGTTTTCTGAGGGTGGCAGAGGGGAGGGTCCTGGAAGCCGCCAAGCTCTCCTGCAGCCATTGAGACCATCAGTTAAGCTTCATTCATCTTGGAAATTAAGGAGAGCACCTCATTTCTGATACTTAGGCAGTTTGCTCCCCTGGCCACGTGGGCAGTCAGGGACCACAGCCAATCATGGTTCTTGCACAGGTTGGCTGGGGCCGCCACTGTGACCAAGTGTCGCAGCCTGGGTGGGTGGCTTCAACAACAGAAGTTTGTTTTCTTGCAGTTCTGGAGGCTGGAAGTGCAAGGTGAAGGTGTTGGTAGGTGTGGTTTCATCTGAGGCCTCTCTCCTAGGCTTGCAGATGGCCACCGTCTCATTGTGTCCCCACATGTTTTTTCCTTTCTACTCTCTCTACGTTCTCCACCTCCACCCCTTGTCTCTCTGTGTGTTCAAAATTCCTCTTCTTTTAAGGACACCAGTCACATTAAGTTAGGGCCCGACTTGAGGGCCTCATTTTAACTTAACCACTTCTTGAAAGACCCTATCTTCAAATACAGTCACTGTATTTGTATATAATCACTCCAAATACAGTTCTAAGATACTGGAAGGTGGGGCATCAGCATGAATTTTAAGGGACTACAGTTCAGCTTATAGCAGTATCCATGACCCCCAGCCCCCCACCAAACTTCATTTGCAGGACTTTTGAGCTCATGCTGGAGTTCAGACCTTTAAGCCTCATTGTCCTAAGACTGGGAGGAATTTCTGCAACTATTTTCAGTCACTTGACAAAGGGCAAAATAGAAGGAGAAGGGCGTCTGTTTAGGCCTGCGTAAATTTGGGGGGTAAATAATACATACAGATAAATGAACTTACCATGAGGTGGCGGATACAACTAGAATAATTAGAGCCTGCCTGAATCTACTAAAAAATTAAGCAGTATTGCTTACAAATCTCTTGATTTTATCAAAGTTTAAGACTGTACTAAAAATTATGCATGGCTAACTTTCTACTCACTTGTGTACATAGTAATCAGAAACTAAAATTTATTCTCAAGGTACTTATACCTTTAACACTGTAAAAATTCACAATTGTTCTTAGACATGGATAAAAGTGGTTTTCACTGTATTTATTTCTGCAAGCTGACCGAACTATCCAGGCCAATCTTATGCATATTATGCCTAATGCTGGTGGAGTTTCTGCCCAGGCGTTAGTGCTCAGGGGCATTCTGTTTATAAGAAACATCTCCACTCTTCGATTATGTCAGTTTTTCAGCATATTTTAGAACGTCCATCCTTTAACTGATGAAACTCTTTGGTCCTATATCAGTGCAAATTTTACGTTCCTTTTGGAAAGAACTATGGAATTCTTGTACCTTTGTCTTGCATACAATAAATTTACAAAAATGCACAGGCATAAGTCAGACAAATAAAGGTAAGTAAAATAATTCTCATAATAAATTAACATGACAGATAGCCTGATGAAGTAGCTGCACATTTTCCCATAAAATATTTACAGTTTATATATGTTAGCACCAGTACTTATTTAATTCTCCAGATTACTTGCCATCGATAAACCAAAAGATTGTTTTATTGCTGGTTTTCCATGAAGTGAACTCTCAATTCTATATTTTTATAACAACATTAGAAACATTTCCCATTACCTATGTAACATTTCCTAACTAAAGTTGATTAACATCACAAATTCCAATATCACATTTTCAAAAGTTATACTTTTTTGGAAGTACATTAATGACATAATATTAATATCAATGACTAAACATCACATCCTTTTGTGCTTCTCACTCAAAAACGTCTATATAAGGGGCAACTTTATGGTGAAGAAGTCGAGGGAGACAGATTCTAGGCAGTTATTCTGAGCACTGGCTTCACGTAAGAACTGACAGGCGAAATAAACGGGAATCTCTAGTGATCGGACCCAGACATTAGAGCTGATTTAAGTGCTCAGGAAGTTACAATGAACTGCCAATTCCAAGACCCAGGATGACTCACGTAAGTGAAGAGACGCCGGCACTCACCATGCCTAATTAAAAACAAAACAGAAATGTCAAAAAACGCCAAGGCTATGCACAAATATATTAATGTGAAAGTGGTGATGCAGGAAGTTTCTCTGACACCACTTTGAACCTATTGAAAGCTATGGTGAGTTGAGCCACGAGACCAATCAGATTCTGATTTAATGGGAGCTGACCAATGAAGCAGCTCACCTGAGCAGAGACACAATTGTCATCTTCCAGAAATAGGTGCATGGAAGGTGTCTGCAAAAGAGTAGCGTGCTGTTTTTGTACAGTATGGGTTCCCATCGATTTCCAAAATTCTCTTTAGGAAACCCCAATTTCGTTTCACCATCTCACACTGCTACAGTATAGTTTTTCCTTCTTCTTAGTTTTGCCCTTCAAAATTCTCCATTGTACATAAGATAACTGGCAAATGTGCGTGAGTTATTAGCCAATGTATTTTTCAATTGACGGCAAATGGAAAGGCGTAGGGGAAAGAAAGCATGAAAGTACCGTTTTTCCATTTGAAGCATGTCAAACGACCTTGATATTTCTGCTCAAGTAGGTCCTTTACCCACAGCACAAACTGAAACCTCATCCCGTTGGACACATTGTCAGCTACAATGAGAGTCACCCCTAACCTCGACCTGGTGACTTTGAAAAATACTGTCCCCCCTAGCTATCTGTCTCATGTTTGTGGTTTTACTACCTAGAGACTATGAACTCTTATTTAAAAAATAATAATTTTTGTATCCTGTCAATATCTATGATTTCTTTTAAAGTTAGACTTATCTCCACAGTTTATGGAGAGCATTTTTTTCCCTCCTATTCATCATTTTCTTTAGAGTCATGTAGTTATATTTATGAGGAGTGAGAGGAGAAAAAAAAAGACAGGAGCAAAGGGAAAATTATTAGGGCAAGTTTAATAAGAAAAAGCTTACTTAGCACAAAAGCAACCAGAAGGATCTATTTAAAATTTAAGTGCTGCATTATTTTTTATTTACGTTAAAACTAAGATTTAAGTTTGGTGCTTAAAAAGAAGGTTCCTGTTTTGTTTTGTTTTTGTTTTGTTTTGATCAGGCCTTCACTGTACCTACTTTTTCTCTCTACAATAGTTGATACATCTAAGACAAACTGGGGTGTTCGAGTGGATTGTACGCCACGTCACTTACCTACTCCCTCCACGATTGTTTCCTGAGCAGGTAGTAGGCGGCAAATACTGTGTAGTCTTTGGGAGGTCGATAGCAAAACAAAATAAAAAATAAGAGTAAAAGCATATTGCTGTTCTAAAGAGTTTACAATGGAGGGGGGAGCAGAGAGAGAGAGAGAGAGAGAGAGAGAGAGATGAGTCAGATAAGTACAAAATCAAAAACCTTGCTGGGCAAGTTGGTTAACGCTGTAGGGACATGACATGACTTAGGGGGATTGAAAAGCTGCCACTTGCATAGAAGAACTGAGGAAGGGTCAGAAGTGTCCATCATTTTGGAGAGGAAGTCGGAGGGATAGAAGTGCAGGAAAATGTGAATCGTTTGTAATTAAACTTTCTAGCAAGAAGAAAACAAGGCTAGTGTGAGAGAGCAGGTGAATGAAGGGCAGTGAACAAGCCGACCTGGAGGCCATGCACAGAACGCCTGACGCACCCCGACGGCAGCGAGAGCCAGTGGCGGGGCCCACGGACCACGCTCGTCTTTTGAAAAGCTCACTTGGCTTGTATCGTGAAAAACTAGCTGGCGTGGGGAAAGACTGACTATGCCAAGACAAGACATAGTGACATAAGTTAGCAGTAGTTTCATGTTAATATATTATTAACTACCTCCAAAACTTAGAACCATCACAGTTTGTAAGTATAAACTTTTTAGCTATGGAAGGATGCTATCTTCCTGGCCATTAAATAAAATGGATTCTTTATTAAACTTGTATTAAAATGGAAAATTTTTCTGCCAGCATTCATTAAAACAGCAAAAGAAAAAAAATTTATGATTATAGGAATAGAAATAGAATAGAGACTGCAAGAACAAAAGTTGACTGTCTCCAATGTTACTGAGTGTGACATGAATTTGTACTTGTTCATTTCACTGCCTAACTAAACCCTGGCTTCCATTGGAGGCTCTGCAATCATCATTCTAATGCTAATATTTCAATGAGTCTCTAATCAATTTTAAAATTATCTTGTATAATGCATTTTGAGCCTGGGAATTGGAAATCCTGGCGGCACTCTGTTATGCATTACATGAAAATATAGAGACTGTAGTCCTTAAGGAAATAAGAAATGGAGGGATGGGATGGTATATTAGACAGAAAACAATAGGATTTAAAAAAATGTATTAGAAGCTCACACAGGGAGGCTGGCAAGTTCAAAATCTTCAAAGTAAATGCCTCTGTTTGAATCCTGGATGCTGCTATAGAGCCAGAAAGAGCTGATGTCTCAGGCCAAAGGCCACCAGGCAGATGGATTGACTCTCTTCCTCAGGGAGGGACACCCTTTTGTTGTATTTAGACCTTCAACTGATGGGATGAGGCCCTGTCTCATTATGGGGGGCAATTGGTTTACTCAGCACATCTCATCTAAAACATCTTCATGGAAACATCCAGAATAATGTCTGACCAAATATCAGGGGCACAGTCAAGTTGACATATAAAATGAGCCATCACAGAGGGACTGAAGAAGGATTCAACAAAGAGAAAGAAAGCTATGCATGAATTTAAAAATTGAAACCTAGTGCCTTATTTTTACTTGTCAGCTAATTGTGAATACATCACTACCACATTTGCTGTAGGACAGAAACAAGTAGCGTGGTGAGGGGGTTGTTATAATCGTCCAAGCCAAAGATGACAACTGAGGGATGCGATGACTCTTTGGAGGTGAAAGTTCGGCTCAGCTACAGCCCTCAGTGATTCATTTGATCACTGGCCTGGATGCTACCATGAAGGGATTTTGCAGATGTAATTAAAGTCCCTAATCAGTTGATTTTAAGTAAGGGAGGTTATCCTGGGTAACCTGGATGGGCCTGACTTGATCCGTTGGAAAGCATTAAGGGTGGAGCTGAATTTTCCTTGTAGGCATCGAAAATATCCTACCTGTGGACCACAGCTTTGGCCACGCACAAGAATTCCGGCCTGCTTGCCGCCTTTGTTTCCGGACAGCCCGCGTTCCAGATTTCAGACTCACTTAGCCAGTCCCACAGCCATGGGCGCCACTCCTTGAAGTCTCTCTCTCTCTCTCTCTCTCTCTCTCTAGCTCGCTCAGCGCACACACAGTTTTCGTTCTACTGGTTCTGATTCTGCTTCTCTGGCTGAATCCCGACGGGTAAAGGGAGGGGAAAGTGGTAGGATCGAGGACATCGGTCTATAACTGGGGATCCGTGTCTGTACCATATAGCTGTGTGGATAGTCACATATCAAATAAATGCATACATTCGATCTAAATATTCTGTAATATGTCATAAAAATTGACTAGGTAATAAAATACACATTATACCATCATTGTAATGGCTATGTTTACTTTTGCTATGTAGAAACCATTACTTAATTGATTTGGCTTATTTCCTCTTTCAGTATTATAAATAACTGGTTTGAACTCTTCTGTGTGTATGGATGTGTGTTTGTCAGGCCTGAACATAATTTTTCAACTAACTGCACTGCTATTCCATTACCAAGCACTTAAAAAAATAAAGTAGTATCAGAGATAAAAACTTTTATAATGTAATGTAATGTCACCTTCTAATATTTTTATTTGGTAAGATCATGTCTTTAGAAATCCCGTGTTCCTAAAGTGTGTGTTGTTGATTTTGCTAAATTTACTTAATTACATTTTAACTATGAATGCTTAGATGTATACCGGTTTAAAAACTGCACCATGGGCGCATTGTAAAACATAAAACAGAAAGGCTCTAAACATTATATGACAAAGTAATGAATTTTACTCCCCAAAGAACTTTCTGCATTTAATCCAGAGTCCATTCCTTTTTAAAGCAAATTAAATGACCCCATTTTTCTCTATTCATTCATCATTTATGCAATAATCCCGCATGATTTAATGGCTTGTTTCAGAGCAGAACGTGCAAAGTCCCTTGCGAACGAACACATTGCAAGCGGGAAATAGGCAAGCTGGTAGGCTTTCGGAACTATAAACAGACCTGCACTCCCAGAGTGAGCTTCCACCTTTCATCCTTAACTTCCTGCTCTTTCAGTGGGCAGGGTCATCTTATGGATCCAGGGGTGTTTACAATTTGATAGGAGTCATCCTCTACATATGAAAGATTTCTGCGAGTTGACATTTCAGAAAAGGACAGATGATAAAGGGGAATGAGAGGGATGGGGGGGCTGTTCCTTGTTCTCACAGCTGTGAGGACTGTTATTAGTGGAAGACAGTCTAAGAATATATTTTGTTTTTGACAAGCAATTTCTGTCAAATGATGGCATATCAGCAGTTGGTGGTATTTTGAAAAGAATGTCAGGTGCAATAGAGGAAAGAATCACTGGTTTAGTGGAGGGTTAAAACAATGCATTGCATTTGATTTCTGAAAACATTGGATTCCATCAAACTGAAAATCTGTATTTCGTCTCATTCTTAGAAAACATTCTCTCTCTTTTGAGGGTGGGGAGAAGAAAAATAGTTTTGTGTTAATCTAGACTTGTGCCTTCTCCACATCTATTTGCAATTGCAATTACAGCACAACTATTTTGAATCCTCAATTACTGTTACTGATAGGAAACCTGCATTCAAGACTCCCCTCTTCCTGACTTGAGTAGAATGTTAGTCTTTTAACCATTTAATATACGTAAAATCCTGTATTTTTAAAACTCCCCTAATACAAACTATATTTTCTTCCCTGCGAAGGAAAGTAAATGTAAATTTCAACCTGATTCTAAAACAGACAACTGAATGTACAAAGATTGGTGGAATTCTTACCTTGCCAGTGACTAGCTATGTAACTTAGGTAACTCAGGGAAAGGTAACGGTGCATACGGCACATGTTTGTGCATAGCCAAGGTTTCCCACATGATGTAGACACTAACAGGACCTCTCCAGCTGGGCCGCTATGTGAAGCCAGCCAGTTAATGGGAAGCACGGAGCGTATTGCCTGGCACATGGGAAGGGGGCAGTAAGTGGAGGCTTCTATGGGGCCCTCGGTCCCAGTTCGATACCAGGGTAAAGTATTTAAGCCAAAGATGGCACTGCAGGCTGTCATTATTGAAACGGACTTGATAGATCAATAGCAGCCAATACTATAAAATGCATCCCTTAGGCGTAGACCCCGCAATTTTAAAATGGAGTTAGTATAAAAGATAATTGTTTTAAAAGAACACTCATTTCAATGGGAGGTTCTAACACCAAGTCTTTAGATGAGTGGGTGACCTCGGGTGAACCATTTAGATTTATACAATCACCAACATTTGAAAGCAGCATTTGAAGCTAGTACATTTGAAGTAATGATAATTACAGAAATTGAACTCCGAAATCACAGAGCTGATTGGTGGCAAAATGTAAACTGTCTGTGTAGTGTTATTCAATGTTACTGCATTAATACCATCAACAAATATTAGCAACCCCTCGAAGCCAGTCAATCAATGTCAACATCTATCAAATGAGATTGGATAGACACAGCATGTAATGGACTTTTGAGCTCTAATATCCTCTTTCTCTGTGAAACAAAATTAAGAATCATTCTAATCACTTAATCAATTCATTAAGTTTTTCAGAATTGTGAATTAAACGTTGAGACAATTTACTTAAGGAATTGAGGATTCAGAAGCCCTGCTGTCGACCAGAGCTTGGGGGAGGTGGCTTCTCTGAGCTTTAGTGCGTTTGTCTGAAGAGCCGGGGTTGGACATAGCAGTTCCGTCACATGGAAGGGGACCGGTGTGAGCTGACACTGTAAATCCCAGCTTCTCCCACACGGCAGCTGGCGGGTGTGCAGAAATTGCAACACCCAACTATTTTACATGCTGCCCCATTGCTCCAGAGGTTGAGAGATGGTTGCTCTGTAGGATTCAAAAGTTTCTTTCCATAAACTACATTGTGATATCACCATTGGTTTCCCTTCTTTACACAAAATTTTAGGGCTGCCAAGGGTCCAGTCTCTCCCTTTGGGTTGAGTAAATTGAGAGACAGCCAGTGAGACGCTGAGTAGGAGAGACGTCCTGATTCTACTGAACTCTAATTATTTTCTGATTTTGAGTGAATGAGCAAATATTTACTGAGTACAATCTTCTCACTTGTAGGTGCTTTAATACAGATCATCTGGAAACAAATTTCTCTATGCTGTTTTATCATTTTGAGGTTACATGATGTCTTGAGGTTTAATATTGTGTGTTTCTTGAGATTTGATGCCTTTGTCACTATGAAATGTTCACATTAGTCTCTTGTAATGACTGTACTTAAAGTTGGCCCTGTCTGATATTGGTACAAATATAACTATGGAAGCCTTCTTTTTGTTGGGCTTCACATGCTGTCACTTTATCCTTTTAGTTTTACTCTTTCTATTTTCTAATGTTTTGGGAAAGTCTTATAAGTAACGTATAGTGAGGTTTTTAAAAAAATTTATTGTTATACCATATGATATCACCTATAAGTGGAACCTAATCAACCAAGCAAACAAATGAGCAAAATAAAACAAGAGCCGTGGAAGTGAAGAACAAACTGACAGTGACCGGAAGGGAGGGAGGAGGGAAATAATAGTGGAAAGAAGAGGAAGGGGCGAGCCAAGGAACATAGAGCTAGAGCTCACAGGCACAGGTAATGGCGGGTATTGACTGTGGGAGTGGGGGGGGCAGGGCAGGGGAAACCAATGGGGGAAAAGGCGGAACAACGGTAACTGAACAATACAAAAATCCATTGTTATAATCTTAGGCTTTTAATTTCAGAAATTAATCTAATTATATCTAATGTGATTACTGTTAAGTTGGATTTACAACTCCCATCATATGATTTCTATTTTGATGACTTCCATGTTGTAATTTCTTTTGTCTCTTCTCTTGTCCTCCTTTGGAATTTTCAACATTTTTATTTCATTTTCCTCTTTATTAACTTGTTTTTTATGCCTCCAATCAGTGTTACGTATTTTCGTATCTATGAGTCTACCCGAAAGAGCACCCCGTGCATACCAGGCTTAATACCACCTAATATAAATTGTTACTTGTACAGTTTCCTGACAGTGTTTGAACTTGCAAACACATCACTTCTATTTACCTTCTTATTTCTGCCCTCTGTGTTATTATTGTTAGGAATTTTAGCTCTTGTTCTATCTTACATCCCAAAGTGCATTTTTGTTAGTGTTCTGTACAGACATAATCTGTCTGAGGTAGGGTTGAGGCTGCATTATTTTTTCCTCATGAAAATATTCTGTTATTCTGGCACTATCCATTTGACTTACACTTCTTGCTTTAACTTCTTAAGGCAACAGCTTTCATCATTGATTTTATACCTCTCTTTTTTCCTATTATTTAAACTTCAGCTGCCACTCCCAAATATTTTTATGTTGTATTTTAGCTATCATTCTTTTCAGCTATTTATATTTTCCTTTTGACTTTTCTCTGACTAATGAATTCTTTTGAAGAGTTGTTACTTATTTTTGTCTGCTTGGTATCTTAGTGTTATTAATTTCTAATGTGATTTTTGTCAGTGAGCATGTTTCGTAGAATTTCAGTCCTTTGAAATACACGGAGACACATGTTGCAGCCTGGCATGTAAACTGTCTCAGTGAACATTCCCTGCACAAGGAGAAAAGCAAAGCGAGTTATTCGACTGTTAGATTTAGTTTTCTATGAATCTCAGCTAGGTCCAGTTAATTGGCTGGACCAGTAATTAGGTCCAGTATATGTGCTGTTGCTTTTCCCTTGACATGGTCTCTCAGTCACTGAGAAGGGTGTTCACATCTTCAACCTTGGTTATGGATTTGTCCCTTTTGCTCTTGAATTCTGTCAAATTTTGCTGAATGCATCGGAAGCTCTTTGGGGGAGTAAATAAGCATTTGGAAGGGTGTCTTCTTGGTACACTGATGTTGGGTCATTATCGAATGTCCCCCTTGATGTTCTTACTTTGACGTCAGCTTTAATATAGCCATGTCAGCTTTCTTGTTCTTAGTTTGCTTCCTTTATCTTTTTGTACTTGGTAGTGTCCTTAAATTGCTGTTGTTGCTGGGTTGTTTTTTTTTTGTTTTTTTTTTTTATGAACAACATATAGTAGGATCATTTCAAAATTTAACTATCCAAGGTGGAACGAGAGGCATATATTTACTTGTTGGGAAGAGCCTTCCTAAACTTAGACTGGCACCCGCGGCAGGATCAACGGAGAGGGAACCAGCCTGGTTTCCCTTCTGTAGGCTCAGGCAGGAGGGGCGCCCTAAGTTCGAGACGTCCACATGGGGGCGCTCGACCTGCACAAACCCACACCAGTCGCTGCTAAGGAAGGCCAGCCCCCACGGTGACTCATGCCCAGGCAGTAATAATTGTTCTCAGAGCCCCTATAGCAAACTTGAGCAGCGACTAGTGACAGAGGTGTGTTACTGTCACCTAAGGACTTGGTTGTAGCCCTAGTATAAATTAAACCAGATGAACCAGAATACTGCAACACAACGGGGCTCTCAATTTCCATATTCCCAATGGATAGCAAAAGATCCAAGTAAAATACAGTCACTGCTCCACTTTTTGAAATTCTGCATGTAGTGTAGTATCCTGTCAATGTTAATGGCATTTGAAGTGCTTTGTCAAAACAGTTGCAGCTATGTCATGTGTAAAACATATAAAATGAGCTCCACAACTTGTCTTTTTCATTATATCATTTTTTTCATTTTTTTCCCTTTTTTCCCCATGGGTTACTTAAAAATAACTTTATTTTTTAATTCAGGTGCTAGGCGTGAAGAACCTGAAGAATTTAAGACAATTGTTCTTCTAAACAATTGCTAATGATACCCTCCTAGCACAGTTATTGTATTATTATTATTATACTTAGGAAAACTATGGCGGGCTATTTGGACTCGAAAATATTTCTGATTTTTTAATCAACACACCACTTAGACATGATTTACAGAGTTTTTCAGTTAGCCACAAAGGATTGAAAAGTGTCATCCAAGGGTTATAGATAATTGAACTGACTCAATGTAAGATGCTTTATGTGGGAGTGAAAATTATGCATGAATTTTGTTGAGCAGGAACTGTGTTACCAAATGACTTTAGACGTGTTCACTGTACGTATGAGATGAGAGGAGTTAAGGGAATCGCATGTTCTCGCCTCAGTTTGCTCCTTTTGCATCTGCTACTTTATCTTCTGGCATCCTTTTGGTTTTTCATTTTGGCCCTTGAATAAATAGACGATTATTTAAAATAAATAAATTTCAGCTTCGAAATAATGTTAAGTACATTCATTAAAATACACCTGATGGGGAATTGGTGCAAATCAGTCACAAAAATGCTCATAGATCAGGTTTCCATTCAAATAGTAATAGAAATAAATTTTAGATAGATACGGTTTTCACATCAGTCAAGGTAGGAATTGTTATCATTTCCAAAGGAATGATTTTACTTGCTTATCCACAGTCGACCTTTGTCCACAGCGCCGGTGTCTTCTGAGTGCCTCTGCTATAATTATAACAGTGTTTTCCTCTGTCTAAAAATTTGATTATTGTTCTATTTCCGTGGGTCATTAATTCTTTCTATTCCAGAGAAGATCCCTGTAGTCGAGTTCCTGAGAGATCCCTGCTTGTCATTTTCTGTTTCAGTTGCATGCATTTTGTATTTACTGTTGAAAATTTGAATAATGCCATATTCTCCAAGTGGTTGTAGGCTTGATTGCAATAAAACTCTCGGGAGAATTCTGTGAGCTTTTACATCTAATGGAAAACTCCAATGAGAACATGTCTAATGAGAAATTCCTGGAACAAGAAATTACAGATTATCTATTTTTCAGAAGACATGCCACATTCGTAAATGCCTTTCTTTAGATAAAAAGTCAACTTCTTGAATAGAGAAGTGAACATTTCCCAACCAATTTATTGTTTTTTCAAAGTTAAGCGATCAAATATTTCAGTTATATTAGCTATTTTTATCTCTAAAATACCTCGATGTCAAAATTGTTTTGTAACATATATAAGGTATTACTCACCATAATCATATATGCCTTTATTTAAAACATGCCATATAATACTATAACTAAAATATATTTTACACTAAAGCACTTCATCAAACTTCTAAGTCTTCCTCTGACTAAAATAAAATTCTTAAAATTTATGCAATATTATCAAAAAAGTTTCTTAAAGGGAAAACCCTTTATATTGTAAGTCCATGAAAAATAAAAACCCACTTTCTAGATACTGCTTTTAGCAAGAGATTAACAGTTGAAATTCTTGGAAAGTAAAAGAAGACAATAACAAGTATGTGTTTCGCAGTCATAATTAAAATGCATTTATGAAGAATTAGACCATTGCACATAAATTATGCGCTCCTATTATTAAAAATTGATTATTTTTCATCTCGTGCTAAATTTCAAGTTGAGCTAGTGGAGCACTTTCTTATTTTTTCCTGAAAATGAATTTTTTACCCTGGGAAGTTACTATACTTCCCAGTTACTATACAAATCATAAGTTCAAGCTCTTTACCAGTTTTCCTTGAACATTATTATTCCCAGACACCTGGGAACCTGAAGGTGACACCCTATATTTGTCATGATGGTCTAGGAAAGGCTTCAGCAAACATCACAGAACGTCAGTGGTTGGGCACAACAGAAGTGTGTTCTCTGTCGTGGCCCATCGATAGGTCCTGCGTGGCTGCGCAGGACCCCACCCGGGCTGATCAAGGCTCCATGTCACAACTACACAGTGTCCTGCCATGGTCTCCTTAGTCACTGCTGAGAAAACGAGAGCCCCAGAGAATCGCCCTTGCCAGAATTGACAGATGTCACTTTTGCTCCTGGGTCATTGGCTGGACTTAGTGACATCGGCCCGCTTACATGAAAGGTGCCAGGAAAAGTGTGCGTGTGTGTGGGGGTGGATGAACTATTTGGAAAAAAATGGGACTTATGAAAGGCATTTTTATTCAGATTATTTTCCAGATTTTTCCAGTACTTAAAAGCCATTATTTTAATTTGCACTCCCCACACCCCACCAAGACTTTCTTCGACACACTCCTTTATTCGCAGAGAAAAGATTTGTTGAATGCATCTTATGTGCATGCCAGGCGCTGGCCCGGGCACTCGTCTTATTTTCATTAACATCTGGATCCCAATTCAGGTTACACGTATGGTACGAGCAGAGCACTTCCACCCCACCGAAGGCTTCTAGAAGTTTAACTTGCCGTTCAACTCAAACCAACAGCTAGAGTTTCATATTTGCTACATTATTGTAAGTGACATTCAGTGCAGACTGCATTGCAAGATGATGAATCTGACCCCACAATAGAGTCATTTTAACCACAAGCTTAAATACTACTCTAGGAGAGGAAAAAAAGGAGCTAGGAAAAAGAATATTTTCTATCTGATATGCAGGCTTTTCAGGGAGCTTGATTCCAGCATTTCCAGTGCAACGAGACAAAAGCCAAACATGATTTCCTCTGTGAAAACGATAGGCCAGGAGAAATAAAGGCTCACAGTTCATATTCCTATTCGAACATAATTTTCCTCATTCTCTCAAACTGTTGTTCACTGTACTACAAGGCTATAAAGGGATTTTCATCTGCTTTATCTTCTTGGCTTTTCCTGCTGTTTTTTAATTAAAGTTAAAAGAATTAAATGAACCAGGGATGCTGGGGTTACACCAGAATGAGAAAAGATCAGGCTGCCAAGCCCACTGAGGTGTGATAGGTCATGGGCTGATTTTGGAATTATTATTCACAATGATTTTTTTCCCACTCTAAAGATGAAACATTAATGTGTTTTAGAACTAGACAGATTATAGAGATCAGAGTTCCAGGTCAGTTTCATAGAGTAAAACTATCTAGGAAAAGACATGCTTTTAAAAGTATTTTCAGGCTATTTTATATATCTTCCCAGTCAATTGTGGTTATTTATGAAAAATAAAATTTTCGTATTGCCATATATTTTGAGAATATTTAATTTCATTTAAAATTGCAGTTTTTGGAATTTAAACAGACGCTTTCATGTTTATAAAACTAAAAGATGTAGCTAGAATCCCCACCATGAGAAAAACCATATTTTAAATATTTAGGGGTTTGACTTGATTTAAAGTTTGTAGTAAAAAAATAGGTATACTTATGAAATCTTAGTAAATAAAAAAATGTTAATTCTGATTTTCAAAATGACTATATATTCCAGCTCACTAAGAAATAAACACCATTTTTAGTGAGGTGTCAAAAAAATCTTATAATATCTAGTTTTTAAAATTGTATCTAAAGCAGTTATCATTCCATGAAAGGGGATGCTGAAGTTTCCTGGGGTTAAAAAAAGAAAACCCTTTAAAAATATGTATATTATATATGTGTCATATAAATATATATTTATATAAATATATATATATTTATACATAATTTTTACATAAATGTATTTATATATTTTATATAAATATTTTATACTTGATTTGACTTTCTGAGCTCTTCTGAGAGAACAGGAGAAATATTAAAGTAGCAAGAAGAGAAAAAGAAAACACCACCACCAGCTTCTAATACCAGCTGAAGCAGAGTTTCCAGTCACTGGAACGTACTTCTACGCCTGAGAGGTTATTTGAGCTGCGCGAACCTGGGTGTTAACACACGGGCAGGCACGAGACAGACGAGGCAGATGTTGCGTTACGCAACCCTCCCTGGAGTTGGAGAGCAGCTGCGTGGTCGGGGGTGGCCACTCTGGCACATAATTTATGCAAGGACCAAAATAGATGCTACTTTACATCATTTTTTTTTTTTTTAAGAAGGAAACTTTAGGAGTAAAAGCTAAACCGTATTGTAAGACCTGGCAAAAATCAAATTATATCCCCATAACAATGGAGTAGTCAATCATAATCTATGAGAATTAAGGTTTTCCCCAGGCAATAAACCCTAAATTCTCAGAGTCAATTGAAATGTAAATCACCTAGCCATCATTTTAAATCTAATATATCTTCATTAACCTAAAAGTAGAGCTCGCCAATGCAGAGTCCATCTCAATCATAATCCAGAATGGTGCTATTAATTCACAAATGACTTCTAAATTCCCGGATGTCAAGAGAATTAGGGCCCTGGCAGCTCTAACATTCTGTGTCGCAGGCTGCATGTTACAGTGGGAAGAGAAGGCGACAGAATCATATTCTCTCAGCATCGTTAGTTACTAGGGAAGTTTTGGGGACAAAGTAGTTTTACATTTCCTGACCCTCAGTTCTCCTACCTCTAAAATGAGGATATCTATACCTGCGGTTCCATCTCTCTCCTGTCTGTTCTGTCTCTTCTTCTGTATCTTCTGTCTCCTATATCTTCTGTCTGTTCTGAGAACGTGCAGTGTATCTGAGAGTCTCATTGCGTACCATCTCATTAGGTGGCTTGCCATGATTTTATATGTGCCAGCAGAAGACACAAGGACCCCGAGTCAGAGACAGAAGACAACTGAGTCCTCACAGCAACAGCAGGAGTCAGAGCGACACGGTTCTGTTTGTTCCCTGTCCCTGTCCCCCAGGGTGACGTGATAAGAGCTGGCTGTTGTCTATACGCATAGCAAGTGTTGGTGAGAATAGGGAGAGGTAGGAAGGAGCCCTCGTGCCATGGTGACGCAGGTGTAAAATGGTGTCGCAGCAATGGAGGCCAGTGTACCGGTTCCTCAAAAGATGAAACACAAAATTTCTGTACGATCCAGCAACTTCCCTTCTGGGTATATATCAAGAAGGACTGAAAGTAGGTACTTGAACAGATATTTGTACAGCACTGTTCATAGCAGCATTATTCACAATAAAAATGTGTAGGCAGCCCAAATATTCATCAGAGGATAAATGGATAGACACTATGTGGTACATACAGGTCATGGAATATTATTCAGCCTTAAAAGGAAATGAAAATTTGGTGCATACAGCATGGATAAACTTCTGAAATTTAGTTTGTTAGGTTTCTACGCCTCTTAAGCACTCTGATTGATTTTCGTGTGTCCTCAAGAGTTTGACTGAAGACAGGAAACTAAAAAAAAAAGTGTGTAACTTTGCTGTGTTTCTGTTGATAGCCTGGGAACACTAGTCACTTGAGACCTTCTCTGTCATCACTAAAAGTTGTAGGATTCAGCGTTCTTCATAGCTGTAAAGAGCGCCTGTAAGTCGACGGCTCTGAAATTAATACCCACCCCCTTTGTAGACCGCGTATTTCCAGCCCAGCAGCCCCATTGATACTTTCAGAACAGCAGACTGATCATGTTGCTTCTCTGTGCAGTGCACTCCAGTCATCCCCCTTTCATTCTTTCTTAAAGTCAGAGATTTCTTTTCATTTCCCCTGTGGAAGGAAATCGGGGTTCCCTCTTCATTCGAGCTGGAGGTAAATGGCCCTCACATGAGACAAGTGTTGACACACATAAACCTGTCCTCGTTCTCCTGGGGCTGGCATCTTACTCATGGAAGGATCAGACCTCAGGCAATAGCACGTCATCAGGATCGACTTTTAAAAATACATTTAATGTACAGAGCAGATATGACACTTCAGCCTCGATTGCAGAGCATCGTTGGTCATAAGCTAGCATTTTATCTCATTAAAATCTCGTTATTCAGAGCAGTTTTGTGATCCTGAGAAGTAGTCTAAAATACATACATGTGAAGTCAGAATAAACACATCCTCTTTAACTCCACACGCACTGCTAATGAAAGCAGGGGTGGGCAGCAGTGGCCGCACCGGGTACCGAGAGGGCAAGTCCAGGGAAGGCGGGGCAATACCCAGAGGCTGAGCGTGCCAGGGCCGGGCGTGGACGCGCCGGGAGGGGTTGTGTGGGCTGGGTTGACCCACTGGAGGAGCAGGAAAAGTAGCAGTGGGAATACTACCGTTGGGAGTTACTGTGTGCGAAAGGGTATCTTGGAAATGACTTGTGTGACTGTCGAATCCAACAATCCAGGGGAAAATTTAGTACTACCGTCTTACAAATGAGCAGATCGTACTTAAGCTATTTCGAACCCCAGGCTGCACGAACTAGGAACGAAGACTCAAATTCTGGTTCCACTCCCTCTGCTGGTGGCGCTGTTTCATCATGAGGCATTTTGAACACACACAGACCCAGCCGTGAATAAGCACTTACTCGCCACCAAGTGAGTATTTGTGGATCATAGCTTCCACCAATTAGCACCCAGTCAAGCAACTGGCATGTGGCATGTATGCAGATGGGTCACAGCAGCCTGTCACCAGCTGTGCATGTCAGAAATTTAAGCGAGTTTGACACTTGTGAGACAGATGGTGAAAAAGACTATTATAAATATATATTCTGGATTTTTTAAGCTGCCATAACACTGTCTGTTTTTCTAGTGCAACAATTGGCATATCTTACTTGACATTCACCTTGACTTTAAGAAATGTATAGATATTATATGTAGTCCTACCTTAATTTTCTGGTCACTCTTCAGGATAGTTTGAAGATACTATAAAGTCTCTCTACTTACAGGATAATTTTCTGAGTAATTTATGTCTGTCCTGACAACCTCGCCATCAACCTAGCTAGGCATTACAACACTGAGGGGTTGATGGATTCTGTTCCATCTCTAAAAGGAGAGAGAAAATGGTTTTGGTGTGTTAAAACAGAATGAGTTTCGTGTCAGGAAAACTTAAAATCACATCATGGCTTACATTTCCACTACCTAGCTGTGGAAATGCAAGGAAATTACTTAAAGTCTTAGCATCTCAGCTCCTTACAGATTCAAAATAAAAGATATCTATTTGTTGTACTTTTCTTTATTTTTATTGTTTACACTATTGCAGATGTCCCCATTCCCCACCCCGCTTTGCCTACCTCCACCCAGCACCCCTTTCCCTTAGGCTGTCACCACACTATTGTCCGTGTCCCTGGGTTCATGTATATAAATTCTTTGGCTAATCTCTTCACCTTCTGTCATCCAGTCCCCCCTCCCAGCTGCCCTCTGACAGCTGTCAGTCTGTTCCATGTGTCCATGCCTCTGTCTCTGTTTTGTTCATCAGTTATTTTACTCATTAGAATCCACATGTGAGTGAGATCATATGGTGTCCGTCTTTCTCTGACTGGCTTATTTCACTTAGCTTAATACTCTCCACGTCCATCCATGCCGTTGTCTATGCTTCACATATGTTCTTTCCTGTAATAGTCTCAGCAGTTATTTGAAGTTATAATTCTTAACATCCTCACTTCACATGAAGAAGTGGTGGTTCAGAATGTCTTAGGATCAGGCTCGAGACTGTATGGATATTTGGCTGAGAAGCCAGAAAGCAAGCCCTGGTCTGAGGAAGAGAAAGCCAAATTCTTCAGCCTTTCGTCCTTTATCTTTTTGCGACATACCCCAAGGCCTCAAGCTGGCTTTTTCTTTTTCAGAAGCAACTGCACTTCTTGTATCTTTCGGCATCTTTCTTTCCTTAACATGTGATTCAGAACTTCCAACAGAACCAGCGATGTCCCCAAAACCAGGAAGACAAGGAAACAGAGAGAAAGAACACACACAATGTGGCTCTCAATTTTCTGTGACCCTAGGTAGCCTTCCCAAAGGCTGTGTGAGGTCTCTGTCTTTCTCTCCTAAACAAGTTCTCTCAGTGGTTCCAGTAGCTCCGGAGGCCCGGAATAGAAAAGGTAACCGTTATCTCCAAATTTCCCCAAAAGGAACCACCATCTTGAGAACATAGTAAATGGTAGAATTATTTTTAAAAATAGAACATTGCACCATGGGAGAACATGGTACAATGAATCAAAACATTATGGGCGATTATTTAGAGATAAATAGGTATTTTTTTTAGTACATTTCATTTGTTCCTTGTCATGGACCGCGGGGCTGCGTGGGCACATCGGCGACGGTGCTTTCTACACAGGGTTCTGGCCCTGGGCATGCGCAGTCCTCAGGGCGCGGGCCGGTAAGACTCTCTACCTAGAGGGCGAAGCTCTAGGACCCGGGGAAACTTCTGCAGTAATCTCTGTGCAAAAACAAGCATTAAGTTTCTTAGTTACAGCGACAATCGAGATATGATGATCCCCCTGTTACCGGTGAGGACCACAGCAGGGGGGAGGCGAATGACTTGCCAAGTTTCACATCCACCGTAGGCACCAGAACGTGGATCTGAACCTGATGCTGACTCTCTTTAGAGCCTGACGTTTAATAGCCTCACCCTGTGCTTCCCAGTGAAATGTATTTAATGGGTGGGGGGAGACAGAGAGTAAGAGCTTTCATGGCTGTAGATTGATTTTAATTGCAGAGGTCAATGTCAAAAGAATAAACACATGCATTATAAAACTTAATTGATCATGTTAATTTACAGTGTTGGCTTATTCCACTTAAAAGTTTTGGAAATAATACAAGTCGCCTCAACATTTTACATAATTTCCCTTCTCTCTCCTCACCCATTAAAGGTTAACTAATAAACTAAGTTTGGCTATATTATACTATGTGACAATGAAGTAAATTTATTTGTGTTTCTCATGAAGAACTTAGCAAGAGTACATATGTTAAACTTAATGCAACCAAAAAGTGTCAGATAATCCTTTCATGCATCATCTTTGTTAGGCAGCAACTCACCTGAGAAATCTGCCCGCAGTGCTTGCCCGTGACGTCTAGGTGGCAGCAGAGGTACAATTATTGCAACGACTTAGCTCAATATATTGACAATTTGCTTATGAAAACCATAAAACTTTAAAATTCTTGAAATTGAATGAAGAAATTACATAAGGTTAAAATTGATAAGTGATTTATTTCTGTATTAAAGTACACTTCCTAATTATTTTTTCGTACCATTTATGGTATAGCAATTTTAACATATTTTTAATTTCAAGAAATTGCTCAATATAAATAAGAGTTAATGGTATTCAATATAAATTACATTCACTGGACCAAATTTTTCCCTTTTCCCAGCTGCTAGATTTGTGAACACCTTTAAACTTTCTGTAGGAGGAAGGGAGATGAACAGGGTGAGGCCGAGTGAGAAAGCGTTCTGAGGCCACGGGAATTAGGGACGCTAACATTAATTCTGCCTCTCTGAGTCCTCCGAATGACCTGCGATTACATTTAGGAGATTAAAAGCATCAACTCTAGTAGGTGGACATCTTTAAAAAGGTATCGTAAGAGAGCTGCTCGCTCATTCCCCATGCCCTGTCAGATTTACATATGAGGAAGTGGGAAAGAGGAGGCAATGTATGACCACTAAGGACACGTTCCAGTCAGGTGCCTGTGATGTTCTGGGTTGGGCTTGCTAGGAGACTGTTTTCCTCACAGCCTTTCCTCGTGTCCTGGGTATTCTCCCTTCTTTGAAATCTGTTAGGAAAAGATTCACTAAGGTGCTGCCTTTGGGTCTGGCAGGAGCCTCTGCCAGGCTCCAATGTGGAAACTCGAGGGCTAATAAGGCACTCTGTACAAAAGTGTGGGCCCAGCACCTATGGGGAAGCACCCTGCGGGGGAGGTGGGGAGGAACAGACAATAGGAGAAGCCACTGCTCAGGATTCAGAGAGACCAGCGTCCGCAAGGTAGGAGAAAGAATGTTGCTGGGCTTGGACTTGGAGGGGTAAAGAGAAAATATCTCGTATAGCCACTGCTTTGGGTTGCTAGGGCTGCCATAACAGATGCCACAGACTGGCGGGGTGGGGGGGTTGGTCTAAGCAATAGAAATATATTATCTCACAGCTCTAGAGATTCAAGGTCCAAGATCAAGGTGTCAGTCAGCAGCTTTGGCTTCTCTTGAAGCCTGTCTTGTTGGCCTGACGATAGCTGCCTCTCACAGTGTCCCCATGTGGCCATCCCTCTGTCTGGGTCCTAGTATCCTCTACTTATGAGACCAGTCTTAATGGATTAGGGCCCACCCCAAGGACACCAGTTAACCGTAATTAACTCTTTAAAGACTTTTATCCAAATACAGTCATATTCTATGACATAGGGGTTAGGGCTTCAACATGTGACTTAGAAGAGACACAATTCAATCCAAAACAACTGCCAACTAAGTGATCACAGGAAAAAATAAACCACATTGAGAAAACCATTGAATTCTTTGATTTCGGCAAACCAATGACCTGTTCCAATGTGCCTTCAAATACCCACAGTCTCAGGTGGGAGCAGAGTGTTCTGTACCTCAATTTGAAATATATTCTTCTAAAAAAATAAAATAAAGTAAAATATATTCTTCTGACCATCATATGCTCCAGAAAGTGCCCGAGCCAAGGTGTAACTTCTTACCAAGTCCAATGTCCTTGTATTCTTCTTTGAAATCAGGAAAAGATTCGCTAAATAGAATTTATACTTTGTGAACTGGTAAAACTTAATGTGTTGCCTCATTTGCATTTCAATAGGGTGCAAAGCCTTAACCAAGAATTTCCCAAACTCTGTTATCGGAATACTAATATTCTAAGAGATGCTGATCTATATTTCCTTTCCAAAGAGGGTCCTATGACAATGAAATACAATTAAAATGATAAGCTATAGAAAGCTGAACAAAATGCACATTTATTTTAGAGCTTCTCAAAGCCTGTTTATATAATTAAGGTTCAAATAGTACAAAAATCTTCTTAACCTTGCCTAAAAGCAAATAAGCCAATAAAATTGAGAAACACTAGCCATCAGTGGGGTGGAGGGCGGTGGTGAAATGGGCTTGTCTTGGCCCTGAAATTATACTGGGAACTTATGTAACCTCCTTGTAACCCCAGGAGAATTGCTAAAGGCTGATAAACATGCACCCTGTTAGATGAATAAAGACCCTTTATGCCATGCTGAAGTTACTTGATTGACAAAATTCTTTACACAGTAGTGTGGATTTGAGTATTTCAATGCGTACATGTTCATTAAAGGTTTATAATACATAATCCAGCTTTAATTTTTAAAACATATTTCTAGGATTCATTATTTTTTCTATGCAAGACAATGTTCAGAAAATTATGAATGCCTCAAGAAGAGAAATTCTTGGTATTTTCTCTTTAGAATAGATATTTCTCAGCACACACTATCTGTTGTGTATCCAGTGCCTCTTAATCCGCAAGCTGTGTGTTACTTAGAGGCTTGGACCCATCAGACTAAGCTAGCATCAGCTGATTCCTAGAGAGGAACTCCTGGGGGCCCTCTGTACATAACTTAAGCCAATCCATCCTGCACCATGCGTGAGCAGAATATCGGGACGCCATTCTCCTAGGTGCGTTCCTCTCATCAGCACTGGATATCACAGCATTCTGAACACGGTAATCCCTGTTGAGCTGTGGAGGCCTGACGAGCTTTTCCACGCCACATACAGGCTCTATGAACTGGAAGTACTTGACGCCTGTCGTAGCTTTGGAAGGGGTGATAGGAATCTATTATTAATCTCATTACCTAGCATCAAAGAGTTCTAGACTACTGCAGTTGACTAATTAATACACTGCTGAGAAGGTAATTTCCATTCCACAAGCATGAGGACAGGATAATAGTCATCTTTCACGCTGACAAGGAGAATCTGCAAAAAATATATTTTGCTATAAAACGGGATTTATTATGTTTTTACTTTCTGGATAGATATCAAAAAGCAATAATTATATTTTAAACAAAGGTGAACATGTATGTTCTCTAATATTACCAAGTCAGAATACTGGAACTCGAAAAGAATTAGAGATCATTTATTTTGGTTTTATTTTGGCAGCATTTAATCTCTTCCCCCTAGAGTGGGAGAGATCGGAGGCGGAGGAGAGGGGTCCAGTGTTTTGGGCTTTTGCGGTGCCTACCCAACACCCCCTTCTGTTGAGTCACCCCAGCACTGATGTATTTTACACAGTAGGTTTCCACTTGAGCTGATGTTTGGATGAGACTTCAACTGCCTAAGAAGCCTGATGGTCAGTGGCAATTGGTAGAACAGTGACCCTGGGGACAGGTCCTGCATGTAAACTTCTCACACTTTGCAGTTATCAGATAATACCCATCTCTGTTCATTTCCTCAGCCGTCAGGTCGGAATAATAAGAGTGGCCCTTTCATGGGCTTCCAAGGACATTGAATAGGTTCTTGCATGTGAAGTGCAAAGAACAGGGGCTGCCGTGTAGAAAGGGGCTGTATGAGTGCGACTTCTCAACCAGACAGCGGATACAGCCAACGGGGCTTATAAACTGAGAAAACTACACAGGCGATTTACGGCTGATCTGCCGAGGTCTAGGAACATGAAAGGTGGTGTTTGCGTTTGCACGGAGAAGCGGCAGCTAAGACAGCATCGGAACCTACGCGTTTACCGTATTTGTTGGAATGCATGTTACTCCTTGTTGCCAAGAGGAGACTCAAACCCAGTTAGTCTAAAGGCAGGGATGCTGACATCCATGTTTGAAAAACTCTACCCCAAGTGTTTAAATCGTAAGTTTTCATTCTTTCATGCTAGGCTTTTACAGTTTTCTAGTACTACTTTTAGTTAGACATGTATGTGGATTGGCAAGCCATGTGAGATAGACGGGGTGTCCCTCTACCACAAGCCAGTTACATCTGATTGCCCGTCCTTCTCATCTAGCGGGTCTCATCCTTGAAGCGGGGCTTTAGCTGGGTAATGTCTGGATTAGAACCCAGAGCAACACATGGGACAGCTCAGTTGTCCCGTAAGTATTTCTTGAATAATCAAGTGAAAGGCGACAGAAACCCTTCTTTCCATTCATCTTACTGAAAACCCGCCTTGTAGGAATTACGCTTGGTGCAAGAACGTTGACACAGGGGGTGGGGGGCAGTTGGCGGGTGCTGCACAAAGCCACCAGGGCACGGACCCCTGCGGGGGCACGGACCCCTGTGGGCCCTGGGGCCAGCCTTGCTCAGCAGCTGCGAAGACCAGTCCAGCCTGAGTGCTTTTCGCTGTTTGCGCGAAGCTTCCGTGTTGGCCCCGTACCCGTGGAGTTGTTTCTGTTGAAAGGGGACACAGGCTGCCACCTCACAAAGGTGCTTTTCGGGCGAGTGACCCCCCTGCCACTGTGCAGAGCAGATCAGGTCGGGTCAGCGCCTGGTTTTGCTGAGCTAGACTCTTGCGTCGGCCTTGCAGCTGGCTTCCAGTTCCGACGTGTAGGTCACCACTGCCTGTCATCGGGCAATTTTGACACTGATTTGTCTCTTTGTTAATAACCCACATGGTCCTTAATTGCTTGTTAATTCTCCTAGTTACGTCTGTTTTTGTACTTGACCTGGCCTCAGCCCAGGTGATCCATCGAGATTCTGCCCGCCGCACCTTGTAGCTGCAGGTACCACCCTGCGCGTGCCTGTTCTCTACCCCCTCATCCAGCTTGTTCGTGGCATCCCTTGATTCCTGCCTGTGCAGCCTCAGACAGTCTCGACCTGTAAGTTTTTATATATATTTTTTCAAATTCTAGGCCTTTTTAATTCTGCTTTTCTGCTCAAGTTCATATTACGTCTCCGTTGCTTTTTGGGCTCCCATTTCCAAATACTTATTCCTAAAGGAACAGCCACATGCTTTTATTTCCATCTAAATCTTTTCATCTCTTTCTGACCCTCCAAGATCACTAAAAACACATAGATTCTAGTCTATTCCATTCCATAGGCAACCAAAGTCTGATGTCACTCTCTACACAGTTGTTTGACTATGAGTGATTTTTTTTACACAAAGCTTTGTTCACTAACATCTTCGTAAAGAATACAAACATATAAAACGATGGTTTCCCAGAACATCCTATTTTGACATTTTCAATTACCTTTTTTTTTTTCTTTTTTTTTTTAATTTTGAACTCGGAGACTTAATTACTGAGAAGGCATCTTTGCCTTGAGATCTAAAGTTGTTTCTAATTTTCTGTACTGGACAGAAAATGTCTGTCTGAAATATTCAATAATCCTTTCTTATTGTCTGACCCTGTATGTATATGTAAAAAATATAGGTTACCATATATACATTGTATGAATCTTTTATTCAGATCATGAATCTTGAGTGTTTTATAGTGTCAAGTGGCTTGCAAAAAATCATTTTATACACCACTGGTATAGCTCAGTGGGTCGAGCGTCTGCTTGCGAACCAGTGAGGGCACACGCCTGGGTTGCAGGCCAAGTCCCCAGTAGGGGGCGTGCGAGAGGAAAATCACACATTGACGTTTCCCCTAAAAAATTTTTTTTAAAAATCATTTTATAAATCAGTCTTCTTGAGCTATTTTTAAAACAAATATTAAATTTCCTTCTTTCTACCCTTCTGACATAGATTTTCAGTTTTCAGTTTTCAGTTTGTTCAGCAACCTTTTCCTCACTGAAGAATCGTAATTAAAGAAAACCATTTAAAAAACTTCACAGGCTCTTGAATGTTCTGAGCAATTAGGCTAGGTAATTAGAAACATGATAAAAGAGAAGCTTGGGAAAAGGATTTAAACCCCTATTGAACATTTTTATCAAAAAGTGAATAAAGAATAGAGAAAATTAAAAGCATAGTTAGTATCTTGTGGGCAAAGGATAAAGCCAATTATTCTGGAACATGCTTGTTTATCTAGATTTAGTTATTCATAATATGTAGAGAAATCAGATTTGCTGGAAGAAAAAAAGTTGTTTCTTTTTCTCTTGCAGGCAAAAATATATATATATACACACACACACACACGCCTACGTGGGAAAAGGATTTTCTACTTTGTAATATTTTTCTGTTCAGTTCTTCAAAGTATAAGCTAAAAGAGTTATCCAATATATTTCTGAAGTTAACCAGGTAAAATGATCTGTTTAGCAAATCAGAAGATAAATGTTAAGATAAGGACAGTAGATCTATATTCAGAGGCTGATCTGGGGTAGCCTGTGGATGGCATTGTAAACAAAGCCATCCAGCGCGGTTCCTTGAATTAACAGGATGTCCCAGCTGCACATCGTTTGGTAGTTTGAACTAGTGCCACAGAGAGGACATTTGCAAACTTGGAACAAGCAGAAAAATATCTTGGAACATTAGTAAATGTAAGGACCCCCTAAAAAAGCCTTACCTGTAACCTCAAAAGAACACAATAAAACCCAAATAAATAAGCTCTTGCTATTACTAATAAAAGGAACATGTTTTTCTGCCTATTTTTCTGAAACAGTCTGACAGAGCTATAGTGATTATAGGTTTCTCATAAAAATGACCGCTTGAACCATTTTCAAAGGGACAGTTCAGTGGCATTCATATCGTTGTGCTGTGCCGCCACCCCCCCCCCCCACGAAGTGTCTGCCTTCCCCAGCTGAAATGCGCCCATGAAACGGCCTTTCGCTCTTCCTCCCTCCTCCTCCCCGACGAAATCACAGCATTCTGCCTTCTGCCTCTGTGACTCAGGGACTCCAGTCAACTTAAAAACTTTTAATGACTGGCTTCCTTCACTTACCATAATGTTTTCAAGGGTCCCCCACGTCATAGCACGTATCCAGATATCCTTTCCTATTTAATGCTGAACAGTGTTCCATGGCATATATACACCACACTTTCTTTATCTGTCCACGTCTCAGTGTGTATGTAGCTGCGTCCTCCTTTCAGCTCTGATGAATACTGTTGCCTTTACCGTGAGTGTACACATATCTGTTGGAGTCTCTGATTTCCCTTCTTTTGCATATATACACAAAATTTGAATTGCTGGATAATACAACTCTTTATTTAATGTTCTGAGGGACCATCATACTGTCTCCTAGGGCTGGCACACCATCTTACATTTCTATTAGCAATGCACAGGGGTTTGGATTTCTCCACATCTTTGCCAACATTTTAAATTTTCTTTTGTTTTCAACAATAGCTATTCTAGTGCATGTGAAATGGAATTGTATTGTGGTTACACTTACAAACAGCAGCAAATAATTGACAAAAATAGAATACAGCCAAGGTTATGACACTTTCCCCATCCTTTCTCACCCTAAATTTTATGTTCACAGACATTTATTTCTGTAGTTGGAATTCCAGAGTTCTCTATGGTCCTAAGTTGGGTGCAAGATTCCACTTAACAAAACAAGCTCTGTTCGTGGGATTAAACACAGCTGACCTGTGCAGATCTGATTTCAAAGCTGTGCTCTGTCACGGGCATTGTGGAAATTAATTTTGAAAATACTCAAATTTACAACATAAGTTTTTACTCAGTGGGGGCCCTTTTAAATAAAATATCATAATTTTGACAGTTAATTATGAGCCAGAAATATGCAGATTAAAATGACATTGGACATCAGGAAAGCCTTTGGTATATTTTACGCGAAAGGACTCCTGCATGAGTCCTTCTGTTTCCCGAACAAATTAGTCAAAAGATAAATGGCTTAATTTTGCACCTGCCCTGCCTCAGGCTTAGTTTGAGCATCTCAAGTGGTCTAACGTTACTGGGCAGTAACGTGACCAGTAATGGAATGTTATCTGCCTGCTCACCACTCTTAATGTTTAGAGAAAGAGTTGTTCAGTTGTGTCAAAGACCACATTTACTTTATTTCCTCAGAATTCAAAGTCATAACACCTTTCGGATTTCTGGTAAAATAGATGGATTTGTTCATTTTGATTACTTAACAAGTAATCAGGTTGCTTTTTTTATGCTTTTTTTTTTATTTTGACTCTTTGGAATAAAATTTTCAAAAATATATTTGCTTAAAATACTTTATATCAACACCTTATTTAAGCAACTGCATTTTATTATTTTTGCTCCCTGCAGTTACATAATTTTAGAATATCCGGGCTAGAAGGAAACAATTAAATTAACTGAACCCACTTAGGTTCTAATTTTGAAGAATAGGATCTTTAGAAAAAGTAGGCTCACTCAGAATGGGCTTCCTCGTTACGCCTAGGCTCGACGTAAACTCCCGACTGGTCAGGTTGATGGGCCCCTTCCATCCACTGTCACTGCACAGCCCCGATGCAGGAAAGACTCCACCTAGAGCAGAAAGGGAAATTACATTCAAGTGTCAGTTTGTGTATTATCGTTAACCATTTTCGTTGGCAGTCTTTCTAAAACTTCTTTAGCATCCTTTCCCTTCTTAGCTGATATACCGGAAAAAAAAAAATTGCAATGGTCATCCTGAGTGCTGGTTATTATATTATTAGGGGTTTCAGAAAATAATGGTGTAAGGAACATGTTTTTCTCAACTTGCCATCTTGCATTCCGTTATAAAGCGGGGGCTATCTGGAAGGCGTTCACGCACTGGGATGTCCCCACCCCCACGCACTTTGTGGCTGCAATCCAGAGCACCAGGGTCTCAAGCTCTGAGGCTCTGGCTTCTAAGTGAGATATTTCTGAACTTCTGATGGAGAAAACTTACTGCCACGTTTGTTTGTTTGAAACATCACTTGTGGATAAAACTCATATGTAGGATTCTGTGGAAATGGCATCAAGATGGAAAAGGCTTCTTTCTCTCCTCGCTGTGGTTGTTAATACTTCCTTCCCCATTGTCCACATCTGCCTTACCTTTCACTTGTAGTTTGAAAATCCTTTGACCATGTCAGTACTTTTTAAAATTTGAATTTACTGAACTAACAAAATGAAATAAACTCATTTAGGGTGTTGTGAATAGTATGTAACATTACCTTTTCCCAATAGGCAAATGTCTCCACACTTTTAAAATATAATGGAAACAATAATTTATACATATTGTTTTCCTCACTCCAGAAGGTGGGACCAGCGATCTAAAACAAAACAAAACACACAGCACTGTGTGCAAGATGGAACCTCAGAAATACCCCACACCTTGCAGATTCTTCCGTCCCTGAGCTTTATGATCTTATTTCCACAAACCTTCCTACAGAACTTCATCCTGAGACACACTCATAATTCTTGAAACATATGGACACAGATGGTCCTGAAAATGCTGCCTCACAACACGTTTCCTGACCTCAGCGGCAGGCTTTCCATCTGCTTCCACCAAAGGATGCAGGTCTCCCTGACCTCGGGGACCTCAGGCTGTTTGGTTGGTCCACTGTCCGTGTCTGCGACCGTCCCGTTCCTCTGCCTGCAATGGTGCCTCGTTAGACTGTGTGATACCAGTCAGCTCCCACGTTCGATGCATGTCCTGCGGGGCCACCAGGGCCAACGCACAAACACGTCGTCCTAAAATCTTGGAAACAATATTATTTTCTATTTCTTTTAAAAGTTGATGGTTCCAAGCTCCATGTAACACATCAGAACAAGTATTATGCAAGAGAGACCTTGAGACTTACCTCACAGGTACTCACGAGTGACAGGCCGGAGTGCTCCGAGCAGACACATCCATGGACTGATGAATCCTAATTCTATGAAAATCACGCACTTAATATTCAGTTCTGACCAAGGCTCTGGGGCTCACTGTCTTAAAAGCTGTTACTGAATGTAGACCTGTTTGGGGGGCGGGGGGTGTGGCTCAGATACCGTTAACAAAACAACACCCCACCTTCCCCAGGGTCCTTCTGTTCTAGGTTCTTTGCCCACCCCCACCCCCACCCCCCGCTTTAGGAATTATGGGTCTCAGTGCCAGAGTTTGGTGAAAAGGAAAGGAATTATTTATTCACGAGTTACACACGTTCTTGAATAATAGCTAAATGTCGCCATTAACCCTCAAAGTCCCTTTAAAACACCCACCAACACACACAGTCAAGTGTCACACACAGAAAAGTACCTTTCCCCACTTTTTGCCCAGTCAGGGGCACCACCCTTCAGAAGAAAAAGAACAGAAGCCCGGAGCTCGGCTAGGCAGGCCTCTCCCGGTTCCCAGCACCATCGGCTGTGTCGCCGCAGTCTCCAGTTCTTAATCCAAACCCAAGTGGCACCTTCTCATGGCCCACTAGCAAGAGTCCTCTCTGCCCTTTCCTTCCCGCACGGTCTTCGCATTGTTCCCTCGCTGGCAGGGGGAGAACCATCTCTCAGCTCTCCAGCACGGGTGCTCCGTCACTTGGGGAGCTCCTTCCCAGCTACCTCCAGGGTTTAAGTTAGGCAAACCTTCCCGGTTAGCCTTGCTGATATGCAAAACAACTGTCTTTGCATAGGAGGGATGAGGCTATCTTGCTGTTACTGACGTGCACAATGACTTCTAAAGGTCCTTGCTCCTGGGCAGGTCTGAAGCTGGCCTGTCATTGATATGCAAAGTAACTCTGCTCCTCTCCCTTCCCCTTCGTGGCTCCTGGCCGGCCTTGGGGTGGTGGCTCCACCTGTACCAGTGGTTTCTCCCCAGGTCCTTGAGGCTTCCATTGTGCCTGCAGGAGAGCGACCTTTGTGCCTTCCCTGGAAAGACTGCCACAAACCACGCACCTGACGAGGGTACCAGGCTTTCGTTCCTCCTGGGCTTTCCTTACTTTCACAACTCAATCCCAGTTCCTCAGGGCTTTCTGGTGACACCCAGAACCCAGACCTGCCTCCTTCAGGCATGACATTCTGGTCAAAATCCTGGTTAACAAAACCACCTATCATGACTGGTCTTACTGGTTTTATGCAAAAAAAACTTATGTCATCACTCACTCCTTCAGAATTCATTGTGGTGGTAATATTAACTGAGAATTCATAAAAACCTAGGGGAAATAAATGATCCCCTGAATGAAAACTGTTTAAATTACTCCCATGCCATATTTTAAAAGGAGAGAACTACACTCTGTTTTTATTTGCGACTTAATATCAATGTTTTTTTCAAATTTCAAAAATGACCACATTGTCCTGTTCAGGTTTTATATGCGTACCAGAACTGAAGTAGTCATGGAATTTCAATATCTAAAGGACTTTATTAAGAATAATATGAAATGTTCATATTGTATATTTTTAATTTAAAAGTTACCTATAGTAAGATCAGTTTTTAGAAATATAAACTATATCATCATTTTCATCAGCATAGAGATAACATTTGATTTCGTACAAAAATGCATCCAGTAGGACTAAACTTTTGAGGGGCTGGCTCTGTGTGACGACACTTCCGATTCACATCAAGCCAGGCCAGTGGGACCAGTCATCTGGGGCATGGGAGAGGTGGCTGGCATGATGAAATGTATTCAGAAATAGGCTTGTGGCAAGATTATTTTTTTTTGATGGAATCCTCTGCTTAAATATGCTGAAAGCATATTGTTTAATTTACACATTTATTCATAATGTGTTGACCCCTGAATTCCATCCTCAGAGGTACATGAGGATCACATAAATTAAGAACCCGTGTTCTCAATTGATTTACTGAATTAAGCCAGTCCATAATAAAGATGGATTTTGGGACCGTGCTGTTTCAATTCCCTGTAGAATCACCATTGTTTGCTTTTGGTTTTGCCTTGCTCCAGTCACACTGGCAAGCGTCGGAAGTAATTTAAGACACAACATTGTGATGTGCTTTTCAGGGATGCTTCTCCTTCTGTCGTTCATCCATTTTCAGAATATCTATCGAACACTTGCTCTGTACTAGGTGCTGTTAAAAGCCATAGAGGTATAGTGGGGGGGTGGGGGGGGCGGAGATTTTTAAAAATTGGCTCTTATAAAACAACTACTTTCTAATAGTTGTGTAGTACAGACAATAAATGATAAAAAAAAAAAAAAGAAACAATGCCCTAATCCCTTGGAGGATGATAAATGTGGAAAAGGTAAAGCAAAGAATGAATGAGTTGCAGTTTCAGAGGAGCCAGAGGATGTCTCTACGATAACATGGCCTCGATCAAAAATTTAAAGGAGGTACAGGGCTATGGGATAAGCTGAGCTTTTTTTTCCCACTCGGTTTTATGCACATTGATTAGGTATCTACTGGGAACACATTATATGTCACAAAAAGTTCAATATTCAGAACACTAAAGCACCTAGTCTGTATTCTCAAAAATAATTTCATAAGACAAATATATATATCTATCATAAATTATAATGATATATGTTTGTTTTGGCTGATAGATATTTACTTGGATTGGAAGTTTCATGGAAAAGTACATTCATTATCATGAGAACTGACAGCTTTCTTATGTTTTTAAACAGGCTCCCCTGAGCCCTTATTCAATAAGAGCTTTTCCGTTGGTTCATCCAAGCGGCGCCCTTGGGTGAGCTTTAGACTCTGTCAGCTTAAGGAGCACCGCCCTTGGATTAATGGCAGGGCGGAGATCCAGGTGCCTGTGGTCAGGCCTGGAGACCCCATTAAAAGGGAGGCCAGAGGTGAACGGAAGAGACGGGATCAAGGAGGGCTGGTCTGAGCAGGGTCTGGGCTAGTAGAAACCAGAGACTGTGTGCCACACTGTCAGGTCCGTTCAGGAAACCGACCCATAGATCCTTTTATGTGATGCCTTGAAGCTTGTGAACCACGTGACATCAGGGAGGCCGTCCCCGCCGCCCAAATTCCAGAAAGCGTTTGCTCTGAACGTTGATCTCTAGAGTAAAACATCATATTGCAACATCCGTGGAAACATATGGAACAGTTATCCAAAGTCTTAGTAACGATGTTTAAATCATATCTGAAGTGTCTTCCTGCCTATATTATTAATATTAGAATAATCCACATGCTTGGTCATCTCTTCCGAGTCAATAAACTACTGCAGAACTTTCTCACTGCTCCCTATCACTTTAGACCCCCCACCTGTCACGCCATCCCATGGAGCACTCTAGATTAATATTTTAAAGCAGTGCTCTAATGTATCCATATTTTAAATGTATTAGATCTCCAAGCTGGTCTCTCCATAAAGTCTGAATTGCTTTCATCCAAAAACAAGAATTTGTACCGTTTGATCCTGGCATTCATGCACTCATTCAATAAATATTTATCGTGCCCTCCCTGGATGGCAGGCTTTCTCTAGGTTCTTGGGATATAACTGTCAATAAACACAGCCCTTACCCTCATGCAATTCGTATTTTAATCAGAGGAGTAAAAATAAAAGAGGAGGAAAACTACATAAATATATACATACACAGAGGATGAAAAATACTCGGGAGGAAAACAAAGCAGCCTAAAAATGGGGAAGGGGTGCCCTGATCTTGTGTGTGGAGGTTTCTGTTTTGTAAAAGGTATTCAGAAAAGGCTTCACCGAGAGTGTAACTTTTGAGTGGGGCTTAGAGGAAGGGAGAAATGTATCAAACTATTTGAGGGAAGACCATTTCAGGCAGAGGAAACACCAGCCAAAGGTCCTGAAGAGACCCCACACCTGCGTGGGGGTCAGGAAGCGCACAGCATAAGCTAAGAATTTTGATTCGGATGAGAACAGGGGAAGTTTATAAGAATTAGAAGGAAATGCAGTAAACAGATATACTAGAAGACGTGCTGGGACTGTGGAGGTTTCTTTCCAATTGTTTCAAATTTTTCAGGGAAATGTGAAAAGGGTCTTCAGCTGAAATGAGGATGGATAGGAGAAGTGAAGGTTTGGGGCATTCCATTCCCTTTCTTACGGTACGCTATTGTACACATTATCTTCTTTTCTTTTCTGTTGTGGTTGGCTCACTGCTTTTAAAAAAATTTTACTTAGGTTATGTTCTCCGTCCGTGATGACATCCATCCACCTCTGAACCTTTGACTTCTTCTCACACTTTCCTTGGTGTCCAGTCAGTATCCATTCTTCTCTTTCTTTCTACAAAAGTATTACACAGTGTTGCTGCCCTTCTGAAGATGACTGGGGAACGTTGTTTATTTGACAGGAAAGGATACAAGCAGTAGAAAAGAATTAGAAATTTCAGTGATGCTCCGGGTTTTCCTGAAGAGGCTCATTTCTCTTATCAGTAATTAATTACAGTTTGGCTGAGCCTTTCAACAGATGTTGCAGATACAGGCGCAGCCGAGGTTTCTCACCTCGCGAGCACACGAACACTGTGTTATCTACTGTGTTGTGCGCTTTTTCACTCTGATCCAGGACTTTGCATTTTCAACATAGACTATGCTCATGGCACCAAGCTTCACTGCACAGATCACTTCCTATTCCGTCACTTTGGTGTGATTATTTGAGCAATGCTATTGGGATAGCCGTGCATGTGAACACCGTGATACAAGGCTACAGAGCAGAATGTGTGATATTTTTTTCTTTCTAAAAATTAATTTGATGGTATGCACTTTCCAATTAAAAATCCACAACCTGATTACCATGCACAAAGTGAGCCTCTGTACAACATCTAGGAAAAGATAGACGGAGACGACTTGCGTCACAGAATCTGTCTTCACCGTTGTGGGGTCACTAACCCCTCCCCTAAGTCATCGCCCTCCCACACCCCACCGCCAGCTGTAAGGTGACCTTTCCACAGATGCTGCACCTGAGTCTGCTACATCGTACAGGTCTAAATTCTGCATGTAAAACTACAGAGCATAAAAGAACTTGCTAAATAACAACACAGGTAAACACTCCAACAAACCTCCCCCATCCCCCCAAAATTGTTCATTCTAAAAAACAACTTGCCTGATCTCTGCCGTGAGAGTTGGAAGTAGACAAAAGGGAGCAATCGTTATAAATTAGAGTAGACATAAGAAAAGTAACAGTGGAACTCCTAGTCTTGTTTGGGTCCCAACTAGAACAAACCAGCTGTAATGGACACTTTAGGACACTTGGAGAAGCTTGAATATAGTTTGGGTGTTTATGATATTAAGGAAGTATTTTTGACTTGGTTGGTTGTGAAAATTATATGTGGCTATGTAGAATAATATCTTTCTTTTGAGTTGCATACTGAAATGTTTAGGGGGAAATGTTACCCGTAACATATTTTAAATTATTTCACAAAAAACGAATGAATAAGTATGACAAACTATAACCATTGTCTAATCTAGACCAGATTACAGATATATGACTATTTATTTTATGAATCTCTATTTTTCTGTGATTGAAAAATTTTATATATAAAGTGAAAAAAGATACATCAAGGACACCCATGTATTACACAGATAATATATCAGGTGTATGATGAGGAATGTATAACTCAAGTAACCTCCCCATACTTGCTTGCATTGTGTATTTCAACTTTCATGCATGTTTTAGTCAGACATTTTCCTCTTCATCTCACTATATTTATAAGTCTATTTTATCGATGTTGTTAACAATCTAACCTTTCTAGACTTTAATCTAAAATTCCTTACAAAGGATTTCACACTAATAGATATATTAGAACGTGTTTCAATTTCAGTATTACTGGAACCCACTTAATAGATTTTTCCCTCAAACTTCCATTTTCTTTTGCTCTTTAGAAAATCAATATGAAGTTAAGAAGAGACTGTTAGCTAAAATTACAAGAGGCTAACTCTTCCTCTTCTGTAGATGTATCTACTTGATAATGGTGCTAAGTAGACTTTTTAGTTTTTCATTTCGAATTGGAAGTTTTGGGAAAGATTGCTTTATATCTGAATCTTTTACCATGTAGACTCTTTTTATGCTTAAAATGATGTTTGAATGAAAAAATTTCCCTTTTAACAAGAATATCTAACAAAGTGTATGATTAAATGCCAAACAGAATTATAAATAAAACCAAAAACTGGTAAAGGCTATCAGCTTTGTTTATGCTGTGCTTTGAAAGCTCTAGTCCAGGGCATTAGTGAATAGTAAGTGAGTAGGTTTCCGCAATATTTTTACTTTGAGAGTCTAAGTAATTCATGGACTGTAGATAGTGTAAACGCTAATTATTTACTTGTTTTCTTAGGATAAAATTCTTAAAATGCAATCACATCTGGGGCTTTACTTTTATAATATTCATAATCTGTGGTTCTTCAGTCTACACCAAACAGCCTTTACTATAAATGGGAAATTAAATATTCTTGAAAGTTCAGTAGTTAATTCCATATACACTGTACTTTCTGTTATAAAAATATTACAGAGATTTTATATAGATCAGTAGCTCCCTTTGAACTAGAGAAATAAACTAATTTAAAACATAGTTAAGCCATCTGATGTCTTAGGTCATTTCAGCTCTGTTAGAACCAATTCAGACTCACAGAATAAGCACTGTTTATTGACTTGTTTATTTAAAGATACACCCAGTTCCCTTG
Source organism: Mormoops blainvillei (assembly GCA_004026545.1). Taxonomy (NCBI): domain Eukaryota; kingdom Metazoa; phylum Chordata; class Mammalia; order Chiroptera; family Mormoopidae; genus Mormoops; species Mormoops blainvillei. The sequence goes on from PVJD01000039.1 coordinate 409,158, forward strand.
AAGGTTCAATGATCTTAATTGTACCCTCTGACTTTTATTCAGTTGCCTGTTAAGGAGAAGTCTCATTGACCTGCTGCTTTGCTCTTTTCAGCAAATGGTGATTTCAATTTACTCTTTCTCTGTGAGAAAGTGGGAAATTGGTTTCTCCGAACTCATGTTTCTGGAATCAGAAAAGAGGTCCTGACACGAAGCCTACTTATCAAGTTGCGTTTTAATTTTCTCTTGATGTCTCATTCCAACTATATATTCATGGATTTATTCAAATATAAGGGTGGGCTTTATTCACATAATAAATGAATTGACAAATGATTGAATGATAAACACACATGTGCCATGAACACTCTGTGCCCAGTAACAGAGCCAAAGGCACCCCGCACCTTGTAATGGTTATTGAGCATCACCATGTATTATTTAATAGACACTAGTTGGTACAATTTACTACAATAATGCAAATTATTCAGTAACGATTTATTTTTTTGTGTGTAGAATCATAAGATATGTACAATGACTGCCTTTTTTATTTCAAAAAATGCAATTTAGAAAAGACCATGGATCCTCCTCTACACATTAAGCAACAGATGATTTTGGTGACATAGGTCATTCCATTCTACATTCTATCACTACTATTTGCTAGGTGGTGGAATGAAACAATGTCAAAGCCAACCTAGAGCAAGAACAAGGTTAGTGCTAGAGATATATACAAATAAATTGCTGACAACTAACCAGGGGCTGCAAGTGCAAACTGTTCTTGCTAGAGGGGGGTACATGAATCTCTAGAAATATTAATTTTATACTGAACCCCCCTTGATGGCCACAGATGAACTAAACACACCCTGAAGATTTTACATATAAAATACCTTAGAATTTAAAACCAAGTTTAGCACCTGAGAATGAAATCAATAAAAATATGATATATGAGAAGAATTTAGTTCCTTCAAGCTCTGGATCTTCATGACCATTCAAAAAAGAGTAATTTCTAGCAAGGCATTAATCCTAATTAACTGTCTTAATATCTAAAAAGAGGGGCGGGATAACCCACTGAGATCCTTAACATAAATAGTCCAAACCTTAGAATTCAAACCAATTTTTAGCCTTGCCTTCCCAAGCAACAAGGGGCTAAAATAACAGCTGCTAGATAGGTGCACTCTCCTTTCAGAGCCAGGAAACGAACAATTTTTCTGTCATGGACAAACTGTGCCAGTCCTGCCCAGATTTACTAATTACTCGTTTGGCTTTCCTTTTAGTAAACAGTATAAATGCATAGTTTAATGGATATAATTGGCATCCAGTGAAATATAAGTAGTTGAAATTACGATTTTTTACATATACCTTTTGAAATTAGTTATTTTAAATGGATTTCTAAGGGCTAGATGGGCTCTGGAACTATGGGGCAGGGGGTGGGGGGGGACGGGAAACAAGTGTTGAAACTTCTAATCTTGAAGACCAGTGTCTAAACTTGGTTCTTAAATGATTTCTTTAAGGGTCTGAACCAACAGTAAACTACCTTTCTCGGTGTATTTTTGTCTTGACCTGGTAAAGCCAGGACATAGAACATGTACCAAATCTGAAGTTACCTTTCTGTCATGTTGTCCAGATAACTTTAGGATCTTGATTTGTTTACTTGTGATATTAAATAGTCAATATATCTCTATCTATGAAGATTTGATCAATTTAAATGTCCTTCCCTTTGAGAAAACTCAAACTGTATTTATTTCAGTTATTTTCCATTCTGTGAAAGAAAACATCTGTCGTGTAAATAAATTTTGGGAAGACATTTCTATGGATAGCTAAGGTTTTTCTAATTATGTTTAAACTGAAACTGGAACCTTCCTAGGCAGCCTCGGATAAATCTTTTGTACCTGAATTACATAATCAAGTGATGCCTTTCCAGCTCAGCTGTTGCCTGGAGACATTCCTCTTTACTGAGTGGACAAGCTTTGCTTTGCCATAATTAATTTTTTGTTTACTTTTTAAATTAATTAGTGAATTGAAAAGAAAATGCATGAGATACACAAGTAACCCACTCATTCCGGAAGATTCATCCACTCAATGTACCATTCATTTATTTGTGGATTTCCTCATCTATGCAATTATTTATGAATAATAACATGAACAATACATGAACTCGTAGTAAGTGCCAGGAGCTGTCCTAGGTGCTGGTCCTATAATAGGGGATAAAAATAAAGTAGTCTTAGATCTGGAGTGGGGAACTGCGGTTTTAAATAGAATCTGGTAACTGATGGAGAGTTCTTTCTACTGTATTATAAAATACTGTTTTCTGAAAATGAAAAAAAAGAATGTTACGTACTGAAGCATCGTCTCTTTGTTAGTTAACATAGCTTCTGATGGACCAGCCAGATTAGAGGCCAAGAGTGATGGAAAATTTAAGGACTGAGTTTCCAGCTGCCAAATCTGTGGAGAATCCAGATGGTGTTTCCGGAAGAACACATTTACAGTAATTTGGCCTCACTTAATTCCATCGTTAGTGAAGAACGCACATAACTTGAGTGCATGGTGTTATTCTAAGAGTTTTAACGATTGATTGTTACCACACTGAAGCTATACACAACATGAATGTGTGTATTTGACATGAAATAACTTTCCGAGAAAAGTTAATACTTAGGTTCGTTCTTGAAATGGGGATCACTACTTTCTCTGAAAATCATTGAATTTTGTGAAGGCAAACGTTTTGTCTCATTGATCTTTCGTGTCACATTAATTATCCACATTGATATTTGTCATATTGATTTTCCCATCCTAGAAATATGATAGCACTAAACCAGTGCCGTCAGGGGTGAGTATCACATAGTTCTCTCCTGCGGTGCTATCCCAGCAGCGCGCCTTGAACTCCTTCCCTCTTCTGCTTTCTGCAAAGTGCCTGCAGCCATGATGAGACACCAGCTCTCCTCAGCGTAAGAACTTGCCATTCCTCTCAGGCTGCCCGGATGTCCATAACATTCTTCATAGTGTCCAAAGACACCTACAAAGCTCTACCTTCCTGTTTTTATTTATTCACTGTTTATTCGATGACTTTACTGAAGGATTCCAGACTCTCTAAACTTGATTTTTATATTTGTGGTGATACTTTTGTTTTCCCCCGTGCGTCCACATTACCAGTGAACAACTTTGCTTATCCATATGGATCTAAACAATTCTCCAAGGAATATGTAAATAGATTTCTCCAAAGAGGCCATGAGCAAGCCACAGTGAACCCGGCCCCTGAAGAAGAGCATGGTAGAGCTGCCAGGAGTGATGACCTTTGTCGGTGACGACCGTGAACCCTGCTGCAGCTCCCCCCGGAAGCAGATGTGCAATGGAGGGAAGTCTGCCCGCACTTCATTAGGTAGGGAGCATTTCTGGAATTAACACTGGGGGAGCAAAGAGTAAGAAACCAGAGTGAGCAAAGCCAGACGTGGTCTGCCATGAAATCTTGATGAACGTGTCAACCGGCCCCACCAAGAGCTTCGGAAATGGGAGGACCTTCCAGAGTTGGACCCAGTTGGGGCAGGGTCCCCGGGGTTGATATTCCAACATTTGGCCAGTCATTGGATATGACTTGACTTTTTCCAGATGGCTGACAGCTGAGGCCTTTTCTGCCCGCAGTCCATCAGTCCCCAGGGGAGATCAGGGCGATGATGCGCGGCAGGGCCCATTCCAAACACTCCTGATCAATAGTAGCCAGTGAAAGTTTCCACACAACCACTGGTAGACTGAGGGCGTGCAACGGTGCTCAGAGCACCAGGGGGAATCGAGGAATCACTGCCATTTCACTGACTTATCCGGCATGCCCATGCATATAACTATGTGTGTATAATTGTAGAGATCACATGGGGGCGGGGAGGGGGGCAAAAGTAGGCTTACACTTGTGAGCGCACAAATCTGAGTTATTCTTGTCATTGTTATTTATTAATAATTGTATTGTTTCCATACAAACAACCTTAAAACTAGTTCTGCCCCTCCCTGCATATATAAAAATTGTCATTTTATGATATAGTTTAACTATCACTTATAGTTGTAATCAATTCTTGTATTTATATGTATGTCAGAGAAATACAAGTATGGTGTCATAAAAGAGCAGTGAGGGTTGGCTTAATAAGATATATTTTAAAAAATACTGAGTAAATGAATGAAGGAGATGCTAAATTACACTATATCTTCTCAGTTATTCTTGTATCTAGCTTTGTACTACAGTTTTTTTGTACTTAATCTTCTGATTCTGTCTACCAGTTTACAGAGTCTAAGTTGGAAGAGATTGTGGATTTCTCATGACCTCAATAAGTCGTATTTTAATTATATATTCAGATGCACTAGAACTTCATAGGCTTTGATGAATAGCGCATTTTTAAGTTGCTTCAAGAATTTCATTACCTGTCTTGTGAAACTTTCAAATATTTATACGTCTCTTTGTTATGCATTTTTCTTTAAAAATACCTTCTAAAACCACATTAAAATTGCCAGGCAGAAATTCTGTGAAATTTCTGTGGTATCCAACCTTAAAAGTGACATGTAGGACACCCTGCTGATTTCACAATGTGACCCAATAATCCTTCAATCTGATATCTAGACCACTGTGGGTCTCAATTAGTTCCAATTTAATGACAGTCATTCTTAATAACATGACCTGATTTAGTGAGGAATGAGCTGTGCTGAGATTTCCAATTCACTTAAGATTAGCCAACAAATAGAGCAGATGGTCACACTTGCACTCAATTCAAACCTGGTCTAGGAATCAAATAATGACTGTAAGGTAGAAATCTCTATGCTTTAATTTACTAATACCTTAATATCTTTTATTTAATTAACCTAATATCTTAATTAAGTACCTGTTCAAGATAAATATGTATTTGCAATTGCAGTTGACATTCAATATTATATTAGTTTCAGGTATCCTGCATAGTGATTAGACATTTATATAACTTGCAGGTGTTCCCCCCAATAAATTCAGAGCCCACCTGACACCATACCTATTTATTACAATATTTTTTACCATCTTCCCAATGCTGTAATTTACATCCCCATGAAAGATGTTTTTTTTCAAAACATGGAAGATTATCAATGAAACTTATTAAAATATCACCCTTTTGATTTATATATAAATGTATATGAATTTATTTTACATGTAAGAAATATACATGAATTGCTGAAGAATTTTATTCTTAATTTAGAAGATAAACTAAAAAATAAAAATGATCATTTTTAGAATATGCAACACATAGAGATTTTATACTTTTCTTTCCTTAGTGACCTTTTAAAATTAGTAGCCAAAATACAGGGTGGGGCAAAAGTCAGTTCACAGTTGCAAGTACACGAAACAGAGTTTATTCGTGCATTTTTAATTATTAATTATTGCATTATTTATTATTTTTAACCTAAATTTATCCAGCCATGTACATAATATAATTTTGTTATGAATAGAATTAACGATGGTAGCTCATTTGGGTCAACATTAACTAAGACTAAATATAAACCATATAATGTAAACACTAGAATGTTATCTTTATAACGCCAAGGATATTATCTTTCTGTTCATTGCTACACTGTTAGCAGTTAGCATAGTGCTGGTTTAACTGTAGGCTCAATGAATATTTTTCAAATAAAGTAAGAGGTGTATATTCTAAGTAACATTTACTAAATACATTAACATAAAGTCTTTGTGCGTATTCTTTTCAAGGAGGGAAAATTTACTGAATAATATTTAGCTCACAGGTGTGGATAAAGGTGGGGGGATTAGAAATATATAGTCTTTTCCCAAACTTGCCTTTATTTCTGGTCAAAATATAAAGCCAAAAATTATCTTTTCAAAATAAATTTATGTAAATTATGGGACAAATAAGTGCACTCATTTCCCAGGTTTAAGTTATGTTTAAAAGTAAGTAGATTTACCTTCACATCATTTAAAGGCACTATATTTCTTTCACATTTAATCTGTTATGCTACATGTTAAAGGACATCACATAATGTCATTGGTTGTGTTCTTCATAATTCTTTTAAAATGTACTAAATGATATTCTATCTGCATCATTAGGTTACTGTACAACACTGTCCTTTGAGAATATGGTTTTGCTATCACTCCTAGTTGTAATTACTTCTCACAATAACGGTGCAGGCTTATTGAAATGACTTGATGTGTGAAGGTTGAGAAGACAGTGCTTACTCTCGGTGCAAATTGCTGTGGCTTGATTGCATAGCATGTTTATTTCACAGAGGCTCACCCTTACAAGGTGCCACCTGCCTGAGCATGGCTTTTCAACCCTCGCCAGGATTTATGGTTTCTCTTTAAAAGTCTGAAGTTAGAAATTTCCTCTAACTCAGACTTTCTCAACCTTGGCCCTTTTGACCTTTTGGACGAGATCACTCTGCTTTGCGGGGGTGCCCTGTGCACTGGAGGATGTAGAACAACATGTCTCTGTTTACCAGATGCCAGGAGCATCCTCCACCTCATTTGCCAAAACCAGACATATCCCCAGACATTGCCACCTGTCCTGAGGGGTCCAAAATCACCCTGGTTAGAAAGTCCTGCATTACTGGACGTGTGTGTGTGTGTCATAGTATTTTCAGGGGAATGATAATGTCCCCACATTATGCAAGGCTCAAAATTGAGAATGATATGTTCAGTGCCACTCCATCTAAAGAGAACGTTGGAGCTGCCAACCAGGGGGAACCAGGCTCCTTGCCAAGGGCTGTCATGGAGGCAGAACTTACTGTAGCCTGACAAACATCTCCCTAGTCTCCGCTGTGTACCAGTCCGTCAGAGAACAGTCGGAAAGGCAATTCCTTCAGCACTGGGGGTGTCGAGTTGGTCGTGAAAGGCTCACTCAATCAGGAGACTGCTGAGGGGAACTCTGGGTGACCTTCTGAAGTAGGCACAGGTGCACTAAGAGAGAGTCCGTGTTAGGTTACTGTGTCAGTGCACAGGTGACCTACCTGTCACCTGTCCTTGCGCATTTTGGTGTTTCCCACTTTTGACTCCTATACATAACAAGTGTTTGAAGATTCTTTTCTGATGCTTTTGTTTGTTTGTTTGTCGTGGGACTGGGTTTGTGTGTGTTTTCATGTCTTTCATGCTAAAACCAAAGCGTGGAATTGCTAGATCAAAGGATGACCAGTGCATATTTAACTTTGGAAGAAACTGTCAGAGCTTTTCCCAGAAGGCATAAAAATCCAGTTAGTAGTTTGTCATCAAGAAGTCATGAAGAGAGGATAGTGACCTTCCCATGTTAGGTGTTCTCTCTTTCTCCTTTCTGCCCCCACACACTGGGCCTTGGGCACTGATGCTTCAGTTTTTCCATACCTCCCTATATTCTCCCTCCGTCTGCTGCCCAGGTCTCCTTAGCTGGCATATTGCAGGTGAGTGAATGCTCAGGCCGCTCGGAAATGTCCCCAGACAAGAGACTCATCCAGTCCTTAGTAGCATTGCTTTTGAGCTCAGCTGCGTCTCTCCCCTGGCTCTCGAGGCCTGACCCATTGATCTCTGCGAGAGGGGCGCCCCGGCCCGGTGTACCCTGGCCTCCCGGAGTGTTGCCCCTAGGTGCGGTTCAGTTTAGTTTGTTTAACAAAGGCCCACTGCCATTTTCCTTTTGAAGTTGGCGCTGATACTATTTTCAATTTTTCTTATAACTGGGCTCCACTCGCTCACATTCATTATATACACAAATTCTTTACCTTTTTTAACAATGGAGTCAAACAGACATTCTCAGAATTAGACATTTTAGGGCTCAAGGGCTTTCAAGATGTAGGATTTTAATCTCCTATTATTTCGTTTTATATGGTGTCCAGGATTAAATGATAAAATACCATACTAAGTTTATCTTTAAGTGTATTGATGATATTTGGAAAATGATATTTGTGGAGAATGAGGAAAGGGGGGTTGAGTTTAAAATCAGAAAGAAGAAAACAGAATAACTTGTAGCCAGCGATATCCAGAAACTTTGAAGCAGAAGTAATACAGCCCCTCACCCCCACCAAAATTTGTGGAAATCACTAGAAGGCTTCTCAAAGGAGAGAGGAATCTCAGGTGAATCAAGATAAAATTTACAATGATTCTGCGTAGGAATATTCTAATCCTTGTGTTAAAATGAAGACATTGACTCTCAGGGAAGATAATGATTTATCTAAGATCCCCGGTTAATGGTGACCGGAGCAGCGTTCACCATTGGGTGGGTCTAAGGGCATCAGATGTACCATCTGCTACCATGTACACGGATGGAGGGAACTGAAAGCAACTGAGACCATTCGAGGACATTAGTGTCCCTTAATTTCATATTGGGTGTGTGCGGGTGTGTTTCAGTAAATATTTCTGAGGACCACGCCTTCCTGGCAGTGCAATAGTCAAGCTGCAGTACCTTGGTATGCCCACACCATTTAAAATAATTACTCTAAACACGAAGAAGGAAAAAGTGACAAAATCCAAACAGTTTAAACAGAGGCTGCTTTTGGCATGGGCTATAAGACTATACTATTACAACAGGTGCGGTAGCTTATAACTCTATCCAAATATTTCATTAAAATAGCATTAGAGACTGGGGAACATAATTCTTATACATAGATAACTTGTAGCTGTATTATATATTTTATGTCTAGGACAAATTGTAAAATACCATGATGTATTTATCTTTAGTACTATTAAATATTTTTAGCAAATATTATGTAACCATTTTAGTAAGGAAGAATTTTAAAGATGTCCATTTTCCCCAAATAAACTGATATTGATGTGCTTGTAAAAATCAGAACTTTTGAACACTATTTGAGCAATTAAATGAAACGACTTATTAATTCAGAAGAAAAACTTGTGTAAATGTGAACTGTTGTATGGAGAATAATTAAATTGCAATTTCAAAAGGTTAATGTAGCAATTTACTTGTCCTGATTTTTAAATTTAGATAGTAGAGTATATTTTTGCAATATGGCAAACCAATCCATGAGTTATTTTCCAACATACATAGGCACAACTGTACATCTGTGTTAAGGTTTTTATGTTACCATACAGGAATTTATTTGATACCATTTATTTTTATATACTGCATGTGGAATTGTATTCGTCTAGAGGTCTTCATAGTTCAGAACTATTCTGGGTGGAATAATAATGCAATGAATTTATACACAAGTTGACTGATGAACATTATTGCAAAAGTGCAAACAGTAAATTTGTGCTTTATAATCCTACAACAAATATTTAATTTTTCTTGTTTACCAATCTAAAAGTCTCACTTTATTCTGGCTACATTCAATTTCACAGACAAATTTTGTTCATTTCTTTTACTTTATTTACATATTTTTCTTTTTCCAAATTGACAATTAAGAGTATTAATCAGGTTCCTAGAAAATGGAGCTATATTTGTTTGTTTGTTTTTTAATTTTCGAATGATAAAATATGTAAGAAAATTATGGAGTTGAGAATGGTAAAGGCTTTTTAGTTAATTTTATACAGCACACTGCTAAATGGTAGACATGTGTGTTGCATAAGTACAATATGATTTGTAAATTAATTTGCATTTGAATACCTCTTGCTAAAAAACGGAGAGTATTTGAGAATGCATTATATTATTTTTGCAAGGGATGCATTTAAAATGCTATTCTTAAAGCATCAATATGATAAAATGCACTAGACAATAAGGTATTCTTTCTAAGACTTCTAGAATATTATTGGAGAGTATTTTAAGTAACTGATATTAAGTACATTGACCGATCCATATGGCGATTTCACATCTGAAATTTTGAATATAATGCCTAATGATGGTTGCAGTTGAAAAAAATCACAAATGGACTCACAAGATAAGAAATTTCTTCACAGGGTGCCAAGGGTAGCTTCTTTTATAGTACTCATTTTGGGCACATTAAGGACCATAAATGCTGGTTGTTTTCATGGAAGAGTTTGTAGGAAGGCAAAAGGTAAAGCACCTGACTCTGTGATAGGAGTCTCACCGTTACAAGATGGTCATGGGACCTAAGGAGAAACAGCGGAAGAAACGGGAGGGTCAAGGACTCTCTTTCCCACCCCTGTCTTTTCAGGCCACAATTCCTTACTTGATATGGAAAAGCTGACATAAAAACCTGGACAATGAGGCAGAATTTAAAGATTAAAATAGCATGAAAATAAGCGCTTCCAAAGCAAATGCAATCAGGAAATGAATTAGACACCGACTACACAGAATTTAACATTCACGGAGATGCTCGATTGGCATTAATATGAACTATTTTGCTATTTACTCCTTCTGTATTTCCTCTCCGCACATAAAGATTATCTCTGAAAGATGTTGCAGTTACTTCTTTTCCTTGGCAGATGGTACTAAACAAGTTTTAAGGCATTATGTTTTATATATATATGTATAATTTTACTTTATTTCTGTATGATTATCTTCAGGACATTTAAATTATTCTTTGGATTTTTTGTTTGGCTTTATTTATGAACTTTCAGTTATCCATGCAGACATGAGCTTTACATGACTCAAATGTTTCTTCGAAGGCAACAGAAGGGAAATGAAATCTTCTCATTTGATTTTAAGGTAGTTTTATAAACTACAATGGTAAGTGATGCTAAAAGTGTTAAAGGCATTATAGAAACCTGAGGAAGTCACATAAGCTTTATTTCACAATGGAATGGAATGGAATATATAAATATTTAAGAGAGAATTATTGACTTTAGCTTGGCTCATAATTTACTTTTGCAACAGATAATAAAATTATATTCAAATAGATACAGAGAACACTTACTAATGAGGAATAACTTTGTGGTCTTTTCAAATTGATGACTTCTGTTTCTTTCATCAATTAACATTTAACTATAGATTTTTTTTTTTGGCTTACAAATTGACGTTTTTTGGTGTGCCATCAATGAAATACCATTTTCCTAATTATGGTGATATTTTTACACACATAGAGGCTTGAGTTATGGAGTAGGACTTAGAAATAGAGAATGAGGAGCAATTGAAGTGTGAGAGTTTTTGTTAAGTGGTTAATGAGGTCTATAAACTATTAAACATTCTGTGGAGTAAAGAGGCTCCAAATCTTTACTCTAACATATTTATATTATAATTTATAGTGGGTAGCGGAGCTTTCTAATTAATTTTGAGCAAATTAATGACAGGGACTGCATATTTTTTACTTTTTCATAACTGATGCTTCATGTATTTAGATGTACCCCTCTTCCTTTGAAGAATATTTTAAAATCAATGCCATTATATACACTTTCATTATATTTTAATATAAAAAATCAGTCTGTGGTTGGTTTCTGCCATTTCTTTTTTGGCATATAATGGATTCGTTTACATTATTTTTATAATTAACTATCATGCAAAAACATAGGCGTTCGGATACACAGACACATACCCTGTATTATAAGTATTTTTAATTTTCCGCATATTATGATGGTTTCACATCTTACAAACCCTTTCTCGGGGAGGAGAGGGACTGCCCCTTCCCTGAGCTAGCCAGCTCTCAGGGATCCTGAGTGCCAGCCAGGGCATGTGTCTGTTATGCAGATGAACCTGCCCAGAGCCTCAGCTCCGCTGTCTGGACCTTACGTGCAGGAGGCAACGCTCCTCTGCCATTATCATCCCAGGGCCAGGGGCAGACAGCCAGGGACCACATCGAGAGCCCAGTGCCTGCCCAAGTCACTCACGTGGGCCAGTCCTAGGCTTCCCAACTGGCTGTCCTGTGGAAACTCATCAAAAACGATAGCTCAGTCTCTCCCTTAGATCTGCCCTCTTCCTCTTGACCACCTGGTGGCTTCTTTGTGTGGCCCTGCGGGTATGCTGCACCTCTCGCCTCTAGGAACTATGGGTATAATAAGCTTTGTTTTGTCCCGGACCTCTCTTGCATCTCCTCTCATGCCCACTAGGTAAAGAAATACCAAGCATTGTACACACATTTTTTTCTCCTGTTGTGACTTAGATGGAGAGGCAGGATGAAATCATTTATCTCATCAAAGGAAAGCATCCATTTGGGAAACCTTCAGATCCAAAAACACAGTTATTACAGGAATTATCATTTAACTTTCTAGAACTGGATTGGGAGCATAGTATTATGAAACTGAAGAACCAATGGTCCATATTGTTTTCTAATTTCCAAATCAGGGAGCCAGATAATTAACAGCAGCAACTAAAATCAACAAAGGAACCGTGATTACAAATAGCTCCCAGCAATAGAACTCTCAAAAAGCACCAATTCTCCCACACATGATTTAATCATCTGGATTACTACTAGAAGGAAAAAAAAAAACAACGAAAACGAAGCTCAGCCACATGATGGAGCTCACGCGGAAATGATAAAGTTGCTATCAGCTGGCAACAGGAGGAAATTCGGCAAAATAATTATGTTCCTCTTCCATTTTCCGTGTTCCCACATTCACTTTGGTATGGACGGATGCCAGAAAATAAAATGCTCTCACACTTGAATTTATTGAAAAATTGTCTTCTGTGGTACATTCTGAAGAATATGGGCTATGGTTTGACATTACAGGCATGACTTAATTGATCGACATACATAAATACATAAGCTCTTAAAAACATAAATTTCTGTATAGCATTGTTTCTCAAACATTTTTATTCATAAGATCTGAGGGGCTTAGGTAAAACACACGTTTCTAGTCCTCGCCCATAGAGACTGATTCAGTAGGCCTTGGGTGGAGTCCAAGTAATTGTTTTCTGAACAAACTCCAAGATGGTACTGATGAATCTGGAACAGTGATACTAGCACTTGGTGGTTAAAATAGACTCCTTATTAATTTCTTCAAAGCTATTTTCAATGCCATATTGCAGTATAGATTGTGAATCCTGAGAGAGAAGTTATGGGGTATTCATTAACTCTTTTTTAAAAAAAATTTTTTTTTAAATTTATTTTTTGAAGGGAAGGGAAGGAGAAAGAGAGGGACAGAAACATCAGTGTGTGTGGTTGCCCCTTGTACATCTTCCACTGTAGATCTGGCCAGCAACCCAGGCATGTGCCCTGACTGGGAATCGAACCAGCAAACCTTTTGTTCTCAAGCTGGCACTCAGTCCACTGAGCCACACTATCCAGGGTGGTATTCATTAATTCTATTGCCCAATGCATGCAGACCCGGTTTAGAGAGACATTAAATATTAACAAAAAATGAAACCAAAGGTTTGAAGTGGTTAAACAGTTAAACTTCCATCACGTACATGTTTAACATATGTCATTGTACACCTACTAAAGGTTTGTCCTCATCAATGTGTACCATGCGGTGAACTCTATGACTTAACACTCTGTAGTCAAACTCTATGCTTGCCCGAGCTCACATTTTAAAAAGGGACATATAACTGAAACAGACTTACAAATCTGCATATACTTATCAATTCTGAGACATTCTAGGAAAGAAAACAGGATGCCATGAGAGAGTATCAGGGGGCACCCCTGTGAGTGAAGGTAGCTCAGGAAATCCACTCCAATTAAGCTCCACATTTAAAGTCAAATTTACATGCTGAGTAGAAGTTAGCAGAAAGTGAGGGGGAAAGTGGACCAGGAAGAAAGAGTATCAAGTTTAAGTACAACCTTGTTATATTGAAAGAACAAGAGCTGAGTGCTGAGCATAGGAAGACAGCCAGCCCCCAAGCAAGTCTGGGTCGGAACCAGTGAATAGGTCTTTGTATCACAGGTTAAGGAGTGAAATATTTTGGTGCCAGAGAATGTCACTGAAGGAGCTTTAATAAGTATTAATGATTTTCTATGCTTAAAGATTATTGTCGATGCTCTGTGTAAAATGAATAGATGGAACTAAGTGGAATGGGGAGACCATTGCGCAGTCTGTTGGAATTTTCCATTTAACAGATAATGGTGGTGTCAATCATTATATCAGTTTTGGTCTTGTTTCCTTCTAGTTAACTCTGAGAATCAATCTCTCTAGAATACTCCACGCCTGCTATTTCACATATGAATATATCTAGTAACCATTGGCCATCTTTTTATTACACTGGTGCCATCAGTGAAAAACACCTGTTTGCAGAAACTTTCATCCCATCTCTCCTTCTCTCCCTTAAATATCCTTCCTGGCTGGTTCGTTTTCCCTCCCGCAGGCCGTGGGGTGGGAAGTGGTGGTTAAGACATCAGTCTTTGGGATCACATGGCCACGTTCCCAAGACGGTTTGTAGCAAGAAAACTCAACTCCATTCATTGCCTGACTGATTAACTCTTCGTCTAATTTTTTTATCTACAAAATATGGGAATTTCGTGAAGCACTGAGCACATTGTAACACAGAAATCCCTCCATAAGTCTTAATTATTATCATAACTATTTTTTAATGAAAACCCAATAGGGAACCACTTTTATATATTTAATCTGCTATAGTAATGAAACTTTTCTGAAATACTCTTATTTGATTACAAGTGCAGGTGATAATTTCTACTTAGGAAAATAATTGTTGGAAACATTAATTACATATTAAGGTTAAAAACTTAACGTCACTCATTAATCTCCATTAAATCCACTGCAGGTCAGCCGTTGATGCCTTCAAAGAGAAATGGGATGGAAAAGTACTGGTGTTTGAAAGCTGTAGTTTATCACCACAAAACATTGTTTAAACAGACAATAGAAAACTGTAACAAACAGGTGTCTATAGACACACAACTGCACTTTATATTAAACATAGAGAAAAACTTTTAATGGTGCAAAATCAAATGAAAACTAAACCTGCTGTTCAATTCACATGAGAGGGAATTTATCAGAACACGGGAGAAAAATAACATCAATGATATAAAAGAAACCACAGCACCAGGGAGAAGAAAGTAAAATTACTTAATCATCTTTGAAGTTTAGACATTTAAGTTTTTCAAGTACCTCATATGGTATCATTTATGAATAAACGTCACTCACGGAACTACCCCAAGGGCTGATCTCATTATAAATTATTACTTTATAATGAAGATAATGAAACTAGAAGTACTTACTGTGTTTTAAACAAAATGTTCTATGGCTAACATAACATTCTGAGTCTTCTAAAAGCAAAGTTTTGATGAGATTTACAAAGGAAATTTCACCCCCCGTTTGTAATGTTCCACAAAGCAGTATGATCCCATTTCTGATATAGCTTCATCATTCACATTTAAACCATGAATGTCTGTCTGTGGAACAATGATTACTTTTCATATGAATATTGCTCACCAGTAACAAAGTCCACCTGTGTGGCAGTAGGAACTGAGGTGTGGTTTGATAAAGTGAAATGACTCTGGAATTGTAATTATTGTATATATTTATATTAAATTTCAGCTTTAATTTTTGATACCCATGAATTAGTTCTTCACAAATCTGTTACAGAATTCGTCTGCCTCTGATACATTCTTTAACTTTACGTGTTTCAGGCATTTGAGTAGGTAGTGGAAGGAAGGACCTTTTTCTGTTCTCACTTGTTGTTTTGCCCTATGTTGTACACACGTACCAGGTGTAGCGGGTATGGCATAGGTCAGTGCGTGACTTACTTCCTGTATTAGGCTAGTAGCTATCAAAACAACCCCCAAATCTGAGACCTAAACTATTAGAAGCTTTTTTTTTTTTTTTAGTTCTAGTAACAGTCCATTCTCGTGGGCGATCACAACGATCTGCAGCCCAATTCCTTCTAACTTCAGACTCCACCGAGCCCTGGATGCCAGGCTTCTCTGCTGGGTATTCAGCACCTTGTGGGGACTCAGGGCAAAGGGTATGGAGGACCACGTGGCAGGTTTTCCTGGGCCAAGTTTGGAAGCGCAGACCCTACGGCCATCGCCATTCTGTTAAAGGAAACTCACCCCATAGCCATACCGAACTGCAAGAGAGGCAGGGGCTATAGTCTAGCTGGGCACCAACTACCCAGGAAGGAAGAGCAGGGGACCCTGACAGAGGGCTGGCTACTCAATGTCTGCCAGCATCGCCTAGACAAACCAGCCCTTGGGGCCTTTCTGTTAACATGCCTTGAAAGTTTAATCAAAACCTATTACGCTGTCTCGATAAAAAGGACCTGCAGATAATTACTTTTTAAAACTATCCTTTTAAACACTGCTATGAATTATCCGATTTTCAAGCTCCCATTTTTGAGCAGATAAAGGGCCTCATGATAAATATCTACTGTCTTCTCTTTGACCCTCAGCCATAGGGCTCTTGTGATACTAAAAGCTCAAGCCCGGCGCCCAGGATCCCTGGACCACAGGTGAGGCCGACACGACCAGAGCAGTGTTCTAATGCACTTTCTCAGAAGGTGATACTTCCCCTGTATCTAATAGGCTCTGATTTGTTCCACTCTGTCACCACAGAGAAAGCATTTGGATTAAAGGGTACAGAGCTATTTGTGTTCATCAGTAATCCTCAAGTAACAGTCATGTCAATTATTTCTTTAAGACGATACACCCTGCAGGACAGTTCTCAGAAGTTATCTAGGACGATGTTTTTGTGTGGTTCAAGATGTCCACATCTTACATTACATTTGGGAAGCAGAGATTCAAGTTCCTCAGCCTCCCTTTCCACCTCTCTGCCCTGAAGGAGACCCCGATAAATCTGTTGTCGCCAACTTACAGATTTTAATAAAATTCATGACACCTCAAGTGGCCATCAAAAGGGGGAAATAATTCAACGGTAGCTCTAGTTCATTCATCACAAGCTGTCCACAAGTTTTCAAGCAGTTAAGTCTGGCCAGACACTGCTCAGTCCTGTTGGAACCAAGATCTCTGTCCCCTTGGAGACAATAATCCAGGACGAGTCAGAGAACCCACAATAAAGTAATTGAGAAGATAATGATACAACATGTAAAACAATGTAAAACAGGCTAAGGAGGAGCCAAAGAGCTGGGGGTAGAGCTGATGCAGTTTTGAAGAAGGTATAAGGAGAGGCTTTGCTGAGGAGGGAGCAACTGAGAAAAGACTCGGAGGATGGCTGGAGCAGAGCCTTTGAAGGGAGAGCAAAGAGTGGCATAGAATGGAGGCGAAGAGGCCATTTGGATCAGCTCACATCATGAGAATCTGGGCTCCAAGTCTCAGTGAGATGGGGAGCTGGTGCAAAATTTCGAGAAGAGTGATGTGTATGAAAAGCGTGTGTACATCTAAGTTCACCTGATGCATGCAATCAGCAACACACCTACTGGACAAGAAACTCACAACCTCAGCCCTTCTCCTTTCATCTGTGTCAGTTGGATTCCAAAAGGTGTTGGAGGTCTGGCAGGCAGGAATTCATCTCTATCCATTTGTCCTGACAAGTGCTCTTGTCTGATCTCTTCTGCTCACCACCCTGCGTTCTGTGCTACCTGTTACCTTGCACCTGGGCCGTACTTCTCTTCTTTGTCACCCATTGGAATTAAGGACAGTGGTGGTTGACATCCCTGAAACACTGACCTGTGCGGACAGCCCTGCCACTTAATTTTTTGTTTAAGTCACGTGGCAAAGATGACACTTGAGCCGCCAGTGCAGCGGTGTTCAATTGCCCTAGACTTCAAATTGTGCAATCGCTCTGGCCAGCTCAGGACATAATATCACTTATAGCTACTGTGGGAACAGGTCGCAGGCAGGCTCTCGGGCACCGGACATTTGTGCAGGCATTCAGCAACGGCAGCGGGCAGAACAGACTCAGGTGGAATGTCAGGGTCCAGGGACCCGCCATGTCAAGACAGTACTCTGTCCCAATGATAAGTTCTCATTTACTATGTCTTTTA